>JAWWEW010000036.1:1799823-1836872 GCA_035583185.1 Anabacerthia variegaticeps | reverse complement strand
GTGTGGGGTGAGTGTTAGAGGGGTGTGAGTATGGGAGGTGTGTGTGTGTGTGTGGGGAGTGTTAGAGGGGTGGGTGTTAGAGGGGTGTGAGTGTGTGGGATGAGAGGGGCTGGGAGTGTGTGGGGTGAGTGTTATAGGGGCTGGACACGGGGAGTGAGTGTTACAGGGACTCAGTATGGGGAGTGTGGGTGTTAGAAGGGCTCGATGTGTGTGGGGTGGGTGTTAGAGGGGTGAGTGTGTGTGGTATGAGTGTGGGGTGTGAATGTTAGAGGGGCTGGATATGGTAGGGTGAGTGTTAGAGGGGATCAGTATGGGGAGTGTGGGTGTTAGAGGGGCTGGGTGTGGGAGGGATTGTTAGAGGGGTGGGTGTTAAGAGGGGTGTGAGTGTGTGGGATGAGAGAGGAGCTGGGTGTGTGTGGGGAGTGTTGGAGGGTCTGGGTGTGTGTGGGGTGAGTGTTAGAGGGTCTGGGTGTGGGGGGTGAGTGTGAGTGTTAAGAGGGGCTGGACATGGAGGGGTGAGTGTTAGAGGGGCGAGTATGGAGGGTGTGGGTGTTAGAGGGGCTCGGTGTGTGTATGGGTGAGTGTTAGAGGGGCTGGACACCGGGGGGATTGGGTGTTAAAGGGCCTCGACACGGGGGATGGTGAGTGGTAAAAGGGCTCGGTATGGGGGGAGTGTGGTACAGGGCCTGGGCACGGGTGAGAATGAGTGTTAAAGAGCCTGGACACGGGAGGAGTGAGTGGTGAAGGGGCTGGGCACAGGTGGGAGCAGTAAAGGGGGACCAAGCCAGTGTGTGGGTATCTAAATAGAGACCTCATTGATGTGTGTCAGTGTCTAAAAGGGACATCGTTAGTGTTTGTAAATGTCTAGATACATCATTAGTGTGTGTAAGTATCTAAATAGACTTCACTGATGTGTGTAAATATCTAATCCTCATCGATGTTTATCTGTCTAAAGGGGAACCTCATCAAGGTCTGTAAATATGTAAAGGGGGTGCCAAGAAGGGACCTCATCAATGTGTATCAATATCTAAAGGGAGACTTTGCCAATGTGTGTAAATATCCAAATAGAGACCTGTTCAATGGGTGTAAATACCTAAAGTGAGACCTCACCAATGTGTATTCTCTGGTTCTGGGAGAAGATGGATCCAGGCTCTGCATGGCAGGGTTCAGGTGGCTCTGCAAAATTCCCATCCCCAGGGGCGATGGGGACATGGGACCCCCATCCCCTCCCAGTCAGCAAGGGACCAGGGAGGCTGCAGGGAGCTGGGAGGTGGCAAGGGCTGGTGCCCATCTGCCCTGGAATGGCAGAGGGGAGGCTGTGGCTGAGGGGATGCTGCTGCCATGTCTGTGGTAGCACCTGAGGTGATGCCACCTCCCTGTCTGCACTGACACCTGAGGTGATGCCACCTCTCTGTCTGCACTGACATCTGAGGTGATGCCACTTCAGTGTCTCCACCTGAGGTAATGCCACCATTGTGTCTGCAGTAGCACTCTGCAGGGACTGAGGTGACACCCAGGTACCTGCTGCTCTGTCCAGGGTGGCACCATGGCCATGTTGGAGTTCACACCACTGCCGTGTCAGGTGACACCGCCAGTGTCTGTGGTCACACCACTGCCATGTCTGAGGTGACACCACCACTGTCTGAGACCACACTGCTGCCATGGCTCAGGTGACATCACCACGTGTCTGCAGTCACACCACTAGGATGTCTGAGGTGACACCGACGCTGTGTCAGAGGTCACACCGCAGCAATCTCTGAGGTGACACTGTACCCTCAGGCCAGCTGGGCACTGCAGGGCCCCCAAGGGGAGCAGCCCACCCCTCCTGCACTCGGATGGCTTCCATCTGCTCCTTGCTGAGGATCCACCTGCCCTGACCACATCCATGTCCTGCTGCTCTTCAGGGAGCACTGAGGAGTTTATTTAAATCACAGAATTACAGAATGGTTTGGACTGGACCTTAGAGATCACCTAATCAAACACCCCTGCAATGAGCAGGGACACTCTCCACTAGACCAGGTTGCTCCAAGCTCCACCCAGCTTGGACACTTCCAGGGATCCAGGGGCAGCCACAGCTTCTCTGCCCAACCTGTGCCAGGGCCTGCCCACCCTCACAGCCAAGAATTCCTTCCCAATATCCCATCTAACCCTGCCCTCTAGCAGCCATTCCCCCTTGTCCTGTCCCTATCTGTCCATATTAAAAGTCACCCTCTTTTTTATAAGCCCTCTTCCATTACTGGAAGGTTCCCTCTTGGAACAGCACACAACTTTCCCACGGGAAAAGCCATGTCCATACTTCTGCCTCATTCACATGCTGCCATTCCCAGGTCTCTGCAGTCCTGCTGTATTCCAGAGGCCCCAGCACCAAAACTTACCCTGGACTGCACACAAACAGCCCTCCTTGCCTGACTGTGACATTTCCCCCGAGGACGTGGTATCAGTGATGTGAAACCTATAATGCTGTGACTCAAGCAGCCTTGCAGGGAGGTGTTTCTGTCTGGCAGGTAAATAGGTATTGCTGATTGACGCCACCGAGCTATTTATAGTGCCCTGGCATTACAGGTGGCAGAGCAGAGCAAGGCCAGGGGATCAGCAGAGGCCTTTCAGTGCTGAAAACCCAGAGAGGAGAGAAGAACGAGGTCTGCCAGATTTTAGTTCACTTTTTTATTTTGACTGTAATGCAAACAGGCATAAGTATTCCATAAAATCAGAAGATTGGAACTATACAGAAAGAGGTGCATGCTTCAGAACAATGTGGATATCTTGCAAACAGAGCCAGAGTCAGTCCGAGAGAGGGGCTGGAGTACATTGGATGGATGGCAGAGATTTTAGCAGCATTGAGAGCTCAGAGGTAGGGGAAAACCACGTTCTGGCTGCTTAAAGCACTGCTATGATCACACACAACACCAGCCCATCCTGCTCCCACATCCCCACCCCTTCACTCCTCCCAGGAAACCTACCTTGGGGTCACACAAAAAGCTACAAAATAAGCTCCCCCCTCCTCCGCACGTAACCTGTCTTATGGGATGCAAAGTGAGAGTAAAGACAAGGTGCCAGTCTTAAATCGTGGCATCATCTCATAAACCAAATGAAGGCACAATGACATGAGGAGGTGCTGAGGGGAGGGAGGGAGGGAGGAGGGAGCAGGAGGACCGGAGAGCAGCGAGGGGTTGGAGTCTCATCCAGCCCAGCAGAATTTACCCACAGCTGAAGGGTTTAGAAAACCTCTGCAACAGAAAGTTTGGGAGTGGCCTGCCCCAGAGCTGCCACCCTTCCCAGAGCAGTCCCCGTCCTCACTGTGGCACCACTGCTCTGCAGGAAAAGGCCACCAGAAAATCAAGGAGTCCAAACCAACCTTTGAGTCTTAGACTTTTCAAAGGTGCCTGAGGAAGCCGAGGGAATAAATCCCTGCTCCTATTACAAAAATTAATTGGCACTGAATATCAAATTCCCTGGGCAGCTGGCAGAACTCATGTTTCTAACTACATGCAATCTAAAAAGCAATGAGTCCTGGCTGAAAGTCATCTCACTGCTCATCCACTGCCTGGGGAATTGTGTGCACTCTGGAAAAGCTGCAGACTACTCACAAGCTCTTTACAGCACACAGAGCCCAGGGTTTTTAAAGGCATCTCAAGGCAGCAGAGCATGGGAATTTAACCTTGGGAATTGTGGGGATTTGCCTATTTTGTAGAATTCTAGCAAAGCAGGGATTTTGCATTGAATCTCACTGGCTTCAAAGCCATCGTTTCAATGCTGGGCACGGGGAGATTCTGAAACACCGTCTTCTATTTCTGTTCCTTGGCTACTGCAAAGTGTATTTTGTTAAGACATGATTCCATGCCACAATCACACAGAGAGGAAAATAAAAAAGCAGGCTCAGAAGCAAGTAGCATTAATGTCTCAGTTAATTAAGGCTGTTTTGTTGCCCTTGGAAAACTTTAAAATCTCCATTAGCAATTATTGTAGGAGCAAAATATTTGATTGAATCCAAAACAAATTGTCACACTGTCTGCTTGCTTTCTGTTTGCTTTCCCCACCCAAACCCGACACGTGAAAACAAAGCAACACTTTTTCAGTGTTCAGTCTTTCAATTTTCAAAGCATTAAGGATGCCCCTGGAAGAAAAATACTTTGCCCAGTGTTTCCCACTTGCAGATTTTGGAGCCAGCCCTGCAGAGACCTGTGCACTGGCCTTGCAGGAGCTGCCCCACAGCCCAGCACCGTGGTCCTGCTTTCCCACAGCCAAGCTTTGGCCCACAGATACAACAGAAGCCCCCGGCGTCTTGCCCACAGTAATGAGGAATAGCTGCAAAGCTTTGGCTCCTGATAAACCAGGGATTCTCAGGGCAGGGCTCACAGCTTTGATTTTCTCACTTTGAGGTCCTTCCTCCTTCCTCCCTCCCCAAAATCTGGCCAGGTAGGACACGGATAAGGCCGCCCTCGCAGTGAGATGCTCTCACTGCTAAACAAGCTGCCGCTGCTCAGCTATGAACTCACAATCTGTGTTTTTTTCCCTGTGGTTCCATGGCTCAAACTTCCATCACAGCCAAACATCTGTAGGGGTGGAGGCCACGACTTTCTAGTCCACCTCGTTCCTGGCACAGCAGGAAAAAGGTGGATCTGCATCACAATGCTTGATTATTTCATGAGTTGCCCTACCTCTGTTAAAATCAAGTCAGTTTTGACCACTCCCAAGTTCTATTTTACTTCTGGACCCGAGTGCTTTAAAGCAGCAATCTCTTGAGCTTTCTCCCACTCCTCTGATTCCCAGTTAAACGCACTTGGCCATGTGGAAGAAGCTGGAGCTCAGATCTCCCTTCGAGGGTAGATTTCAAATGGGTTGCTGGAGCCATGCACTGCAGGCACGTGCAAGTGAGGATTGACACAGCAAGAATATTGCCACCATAAAACTGCTGCTGCTGCTGCTGCTGTGCAAGCCTGACCCTGCAAGCTGCCCAAATCCCCAGGGCCACTGAAGCCAGTGCATGTGGAAGGCATTTTGGACCTGGGAGGACTTGGATTCTACACTAGTTTTGTCCAAGTTCAGGAATACAGCTTATAAGAGCGCTGGCCAAATTTTGTTCTTCCTGTTATAGCAGAAGAACTCGGTATAACAAAGAAAGATACAGTAAAGTTGAATGGTCCTGAAAATGTGTCTCCATCTGTTCTGTAAAGGGACTGTGCTCCCCTCTGGAACTATCAATGCAATTACAGAGCTAGCAGAACAATTCTGAAGCTGGGAACTGATCCCCAGTGAAAGCAGGAACAAAATTCAGTTTTGAGCATAAAATTATCCTTCCAAAAAACAGTGGGAACCCTCAGAGGACAATGTAGTGGCTTCAGCTTTGGCTTGGGCTTGGTGCAAGTCCATGAGGCTTCAAACACAAACAGATCCTCTCCCCCCACACCAGCTTAACCAAAACTGGGTCTCCAGTATGTGGAAAGTGCTGGCAGAAGGTGGTGCCCAGTTTTCACCCACACCCCCATAGCCACCTCTGGGAGAAGAATTGCAGAGAGCAGCTGAGCAGGGCTGTAATTTGCTCTCTGTGGTGCCAGGGGGAATTTACCCTCGTTAAGTGGAGTCAGAGAGCAGGAGCAGGAGGGCAGTCCTGCAATAGGTGCAATAGTCTCTTCCCAGCACAAGGCACTGTAAGTCCGTGTCCATTCCCAGGACCTGCCCTTGCTGGCTGCACCTTTTGGCTGGGCAGGCAGGGTTGAGGAGCAGAAAGGAGGGATCTCCAGAGGGAAGTGGCAGAGGGAGCCTGGTTACAGCCAGGATGGAGTGGGAGGTGTCACACACTGACAGCAAAGGGACTACAGGAGCAATCACAGGCTGGCACAGGCTCATGCAGCTCCTGGCTCTTCCCAGCTCCCCTCCTGCCATAGGTGTGGGCCCTTTTGCTCAGGACACAACTGCAGGTCATGCACACACATGTTGACTCCGGGTGTGAACAGTCCCCTGCCCACCCCTGGGGACACAGAGGCACGGGAGGGGACAGGGAGTGTGGACAGCCCAAAGTCACACCCATTCCTCTGGCCAGGGTGGGTGTGATGGGCTGGGTTCCTCAATCGTGGAGGTGACATCGTTGTGAGGCCACTCCTGACGGCAGACATCTCATTATTTTCCTGCTGTCTCTCATAAACAGAAGAACAACAAACTGCCAGGCTGTCTGGGGAGATGAAACCTTCGAAGGCATCAACAACACAGGCACCACATACCCTTGCACTGGAGGAGCAGCTGATTTTCCCCTGCCAGTGGACACAGCAGGTTGGGAAAACAGAGAACCTTTTCCCATGAGTTTTCAAGTCCATATAATACCTTTCTGTGGGTGTTTAAAAGATCTAGGAATTAAAATCTTGGCAACCTCCCCCCCCTCCTCCACTTCATAGTGTGTTGAAAATCAGATTTCCTGTTCAGAGAAGAGTTTCTTTAGTACCTGGGGAGAGAAAAGGAGCAGAGCTGCTCAAAAGGGGTGGTGGTGGAGGATATCCACCAGGAGAGGGACTGGGACACGGGCTCAGGCTGGGTGTCCACCAGGTGCCCTTGCCACAGGAGCCACTGGGGGCTGTGCAGGAGCCTGGAGGGGCAGGAGGCACCTGGAGGTGACAGATCTGAGACCTGAGTGCCCAAGGGGCACAGCCCCTCCACGTGTGACACCCCCGAGCAGCTCATGGCACTGTTCTGTGGCAGACCCCACCTCACCCTCTGCCTTTGTTCATGCCAGAGACACTGCTGCCACACCCACACATCAGAGGTGTCACATGGAGACCAGCAGAGTGGAGACAACTGGTGGAAGAGCCACACTGATGGAATAATAAAGCAGAGCCACAAGTTCCTTTCCCCCTTTGCTGTGGGAGAAAATGAAGCTCGAGGGGAGTGTGAAGCCCCTGCAGGTAAAGGGGATGAAGGAGAGAAATTCAGACGTCTGAGACTGACTCAACAGAAAAGAGTGAATCAAAATTCCCAGCGTGGCTTGTGAGGAGTGACTGGTCCTGCTCAGACAGTGGGAGCACAGAGTCAGCTGGCTGGGGGGGACATTCACTTCATGGCCCTTCCTGGTTTCTTCTTCTCCAGGGCCACGTGGGGAGCACAGCCTTAAAACAGCATTTCCCTTCCAAAGGGCTCTGAAGGACTCACATATCCAGTGCCTGTTGAACTTGAGGTGGTTTTGTTGTCTGCCTGGCACAGACCCCTTTGGGAACCCTCCTGAATGCAAGGCACACAGTTCCCTGCTGTTCTCACTGGCAGCTCCAGAGGTGGAGGTGGCAAGTTTTGGGGTGCAGGAAAAGCAAGCCTGTTCAGCTCAGACACAGGATCCAGCAGCGACATGACTTTCCACATGGGACATGTTACAGGCAGAAGGCAGGACAGGAGAAAACTACTTGCCAGCTGGAAAGAGGCTGAAGACAAGGGCATTTCTTTGGGCAGGATCTCCTCTTCAGGTTGTATCACTCCTTCTACCAAAGGAGGCACAGAGCACAAAGCTCAGAGCCGGAATTGAACTTCCCAAAAGAAGAGGATGACAGGTTTTTATTTCCTTAACTCTGTTTCTGCAGCCATAGGGCAGGGGGTCAGGGCCAGGCTTGCTGCATGTTCTCAGCTCCAGGGCCTGGGAGCTGCCTCCACAAACAGGATCTCTTCCCAAACTCACCTGCACCAGCAGCACAGGGACCCAGCTCCCCACCCTACTAACCCTGATCCCACCCTGGGATCAGGGCACAACCCACAGGGATGCCCTTTTACCTGTCCTGCCCTGTGTTCACCTGCAGGTCACCAAGTCCCCACTAAGGGGGGTGACACCACCCTGGCCATGCCCCTGGCTCCCAGCCCTGCCAGCCCAGCGAGCTGGGCTCTGGCCACACCGTGGCAGCATCCGTTCGTGTTTCACACCCTGCTCTGCTGCCACCAGCAAAAACGAGACCTGGAGCTCCAATTCTCCCGCTGCCTGGAGGCTTTTTGCTCCCGGGTTTGGGGCTGCAGCTGCTTCAAGCGTTCAGGGAGACAAAGCTGGCGAAGGTGGTCACAGCATGTGGAGATGTGGCCAGGAAAGTGGGATGGAGAAGAGGAGGTCCTGGCTGAGGGTGGGAATAACTGCACAGCCTGGGGCAGGGGAGCCAGCACGGCTTTTTCCATGGGCTGGGAGAGCAGCAAACCTCCTGCAGCTCTTTTTGTTCTGAATTTTGGCTTAGGGCAGACAATCTCAGCCCCGTGAAAGCGAGCTCGCCAGTGCAGCTCCTGGACAGACCCCCTGCCATCGCGGGTTTTGGTGCTTCGCTCCGTGCAAGCATCAGTGCACAGCTCAGCAGAGCAGGGGCAGGAGGACAGGATCAGCATCTGCCACCTCAAAATGCCAACCTCGTATCCCTGCCTCCAGCAAGAGCTGCAGCCGTGTCCTGCTGTCCTTGTCCTGGCAGCGAGCGAGGACAAACCTTCTTCAGGGTGCAGAAGAGAGGAGGAGGAAGGACACACAAGGTCACGTATCTTTACCCTTGCAGACAGCTTTGATCTGTTAAAGGGACTGGTACCTTTGTGTGTGAACAGATTGCTTTTGGGGCCGGGTTTTTGCAGCAGGGTTGAGGTGTGAGGGTGTCAGAGCCCAGGATCACACAGCACCTTCGCAGCCGAGCTCACCTCCCTCCTCACACCTGAGGTGGCACCGAGCCTGCAGAGGGGACTGGTTCACCACAGAGGTGCCACACGTATTTCTCTTGGCAGGACATCGCTCCACGCTGGCATTTTCTGCTCCCAGAGCTGTGGCAGTGGCTGGTCTGCTGTCCCAGAGCTGCTCAGGAGGCTGTGCTAAGGTGGAGCTGATGCTTTCTGGGATTTCAAGAGTCCTCCGTCGGCACATCCTTGCCAAAAACCTGGAGCTTCCATAACCCTCCATGTGCTGCCTTCCAGATAAGCTTTGTAACAAGAGGTGCCTCTTAAAGCTGGAGTTGGAGCCGCTTCTCTCCCATCCTCGTGGCTTTCCAGGCTCACCTGGGAGAGGGTTCACATGTTCTCAGCATGAAAAGCTCTGGAATGCAGCCAGTTCCAATGTGTCCCACCAGCACTGTGGCTGCAGATCACATATCTCCTGTAAAGCCCTTCAGAGGACAGCCTGGCCAAGCAGCAGTCACTGCCATGAGCTTTTCCTTAGCATGCACATCAGCCTGTGTGTTCTGTGCTTGCTCCTCTGGGGGAGGACGTTCATGCCAGCAAAAGTGGGGATTGAGCAAAGGGAGAGGCTCACAGGGACCAGGGAGCAGAGAAAGGGGCAAACATAGCACAGGGTCCATTTAGGAGAAATCAGGACACATAAATCATGACAAAACCAGACACATCTGTACCCAGGCTGCTTGGGGATGAACAAAATTCACAGGCACGAGGGCATTGCACATCATCTGCCCCCAGCCTCGGGCATATGTACAAGTCCAAAGGAAAGCCATGAAAAGGCAAGGATTCAGCCAAGCCCCAGGCTGGGGAAAGGGGGATCCCAGGGGGAACGATCCCCTGCTCTGGTCAAGCAACAAGACCTTGCTGTTGCCCACCCCCTTGCACCCCTGCTCTTCCCCAAAACACCAAAAATGCGGATGATCACGAAGGTGGTGATTTCATGCAGCTGCAAAATGCCCTCATGAGAAGGAGGAGAAATGTGGGGTTCTTTAAAGAGCCACTGCAGGTTATAAAGCCATCCTACTTCAGTGGGGAAGGGAAAGGGGAGGGGAAAGAAATGGCCACAGGACAAGAGCAAGAGAAAGAGGAAGAAAAGGAAATAAAAATCATCATCATCATCATCATCAGGACACAACAACAGGACGAGAGACAGAGTGCTTTCCATGGGCAGTTCCCCGTGGAAAAGGAGCCACCGTGTCCGTGAAATACAAAACCCAGTGCCCTCCAGCTGGAGGGGGCAGCAGGTGCTGGGACTGGTTTGGCATCCCCTTGGGGCGAAGGGTCCAGTTAGGAGCAGAAAACCCTGCAAGGGAAAGGGGAGAAAGGCCGGCCTTAGAGGGAGCAGAGAGGGATCATCCTGACTTGCACCTTCCAAGGGACCACGTCATAGGCAGGGATTTACAGAGCCCTTTGCAGCTGGGGGAGGTGGGCAGGAGGGAGACCTTTACCCCTGTCTGCAGGTGCTCTGTGTACAGGGCAGACCCCAGAGTGTGTGAAGCCTTGGAGAAAAATTCCCACCAAACCTCAGGGATGGTGGGAAACCCACTCCTGGTCAGCTGGGCACTCCACAGGGAAGCACAGGGAAGGGATTGCACCCCAGGTACCGAGGCCCAGCACAAGGAGCAAGATCCATTCAGCTGCCCATCCTTTATCCTAAATAATCCTTCTGCTCAGCCAGGGAAAATCCCACCACGGCAGAGCTGAGCAAATGGCAGCACATGGCAGAGCAGAAACAAACACAGCAAATGTCAAGATTTTTTACTTCTTCTGGCTGTTTTTACAATATCAGGAAGAAAAATCCCTAGATCTTTGCTAACCAGGCACGGAGCAGCCTGGAGACCTCTCCCATCTGCTGTCTGGACACCTGGAGCCTTCCAGGTCCCCCCATAGCTGGCCCTGGAGCTGGGGAGAGTCACCCCTTCCCCTGGGTCTTTCCAGCCAGGAGACAGGGCTGTTTTCCTTAGCATTCCCCCTTGGATGGGATGGTGTGTGAGCACAGCAGTATAGCAGGAACAGCAGCCTGGGAGGCCAGGGGGGTTTGTGCTAGAGAGGTGACACCTATTTCAGAGACACTGCCTCTGCTTCCAGGGCTGAAATCCATGCCTTCCCCATCTCTGCTACGAGGACCACACGTGCACACAAGTTAAACCCTCCTTCCCCATCCCTGCCTTCCCCATTCCTTTCTTTCCCATCCCACAGGCTGGGGAGAGCATTGCAGGGGTTAGAATAAACATGTCAACTCACTCATCCGTGTCTTTTTTGCTCTCCTCGATGAAGGCAATGGACTCGGATCTAAGGCGGTTCGTCACCTCGTACGTACGCAGGGTGACACCAAAAATATCCTCGTGGTACCGGCTGTCATCCTGAAGGATGGGAGGGTGGCACAGGGAGAAAAGGACTATTTGCAAACGGTGTTCTAAGGCCTCGGTGAGCTCTGGTGTGGTGGGAAGGTGCCCAACACACGGCCAGGGCTCTGGGATGTGTCACAGGAGCAGGTGGGACAGGCAGGGCAGAGGGGCAGGAATGAGCAGGGAGGGGAAATGACCTTCCCAAGGTCACAGTGTGGGGCAGCCCAGGGGGTTGGAGCTCAGCCCGGGCACTGCAGGGCTCTCAGGGGCACGAGCAGCCCAAAGCCAGTCTGTGTACAACTAACTGAAAACGTGGCTTTGGGCTCTCTTGGCTCCTGGATGGAATGTGGGGACATGGGTCAGAAGGGGTTGTCCCACAGGAATCAGTCCAGTTATCCTCCTGGGGAGAAGCAGAACCCTTTGAGCATCCATCCCTGAGCCTGTGGCCCAAACTGAGCTCATCTGTGCTTCAGGTGCAACATCTGGGCCACGTCTTTGGCCAGGAACATCATCCTGCCAGCCACACAGGTGGGGAGGTTTTGGAGAGGGGAACCCACAAACTGCCCTACTGGGTGGATGGGATGGACTGACTTAGCAAGGTGGTCTTTGGTGGAGAGACTCAGAAGCAATCCTTCTTTGATGGAGCTGAACAGGGGGGACAAGCCCTGCCTGGGCTGCCAGGGGTGCCCACAAGATGCTGTACCAGCACTCAGCACAGCAGCAGCTCAGCACAGGAGCCCAGCGTGGGCTGGGGGGCTGCAGGCTGGCGTGGGGCTCCTGCAGGGCTGAGTGACTTCCTCTGTGCACCCAGACTTTTGGGAGATCACCCTCCTGACCTCACACAGGTCTCAGCAGTGTGAAAGGGACCACAACCCCCACCAGTGCCCATCACCTCGGTGCTGCCTGTTCCTCAGGAGGCACCAGGTGCAGTGCCCGTGGCAGGAAGGCTGCGTGGTGTGTCACGGGGCACACACCACTCACCCGCAGCTTGCTGATGAAGGCGCCTGCCTCCTCCACCGACAGCTGGCCCTGCTGCCTCACGATGCGCTGGATGGTCTTGAGGACGTCCCCAGCCATGGTGACATCCCCGCACACGTAGATGTGGCCTCCCTGCTCCTTCAGTGCCTTGAACACGGTTTGGGCCAGCTGCTCCTGTAACACGTCCTGCACGTATTTCTGAGGGAGGAGGAGGAGGAGGAGGAGGGAGCTGGGATGAACTCCAGTTTCTCAGCCCTGTCCACCTGCAGGCTGCGGCCAGCTCTGAGTGCACCAGCAGTGCAAGGTGACACCTCTTTGGGGGGACATGCCTGAGCCTCACAGCACCCACAGTGACAGAACAGGGATGGGGGAGGCAGCAAAGCATCCTCCTGCTCTTGCATGTTCACACCTTCACCGTGTCTTTCACTGCCAGGCCTGCTCAGGTGCCTGTGGGAACTGGGGCCAGACTTTGTGCTGGCCCTGGGTGGTGTCCCCCACCAGGTGACACCCCTCCTTGCCCACCTGCTTGGGAGGAGATGCCTTTCCCCTCCTGGTGAGGATGGCTGCAGCCCCCCAGGGTAAAGCATGAGTGGTGTGGGCACACGTTCAGGCTGGCACAGGGATGGGGACGTGCCCTGGGAATGGGGATGATGCTGCACACTTCTGCATAATCTACCGGGGCTGTGCCAAGGACCCAGCAGCTCCACGATGTGCTGGCTGGCCATGGCCACCCCGGGCTGCCCAGCAGCACCACAGCAGTGTCCCCCACGCACCTTTGGTTTGTCTGGCTCCCGGGAGTAGGCTGTGTACAGCTCTCTGAAGACACCTTGGCTTTTGGCAAAGAGCGTCTCCTCTTTGTAAATGTGGTCGATCCTGGACTGCCGGCAGCCAAATACCAGGACCATGGGGCAAGGCTTCAGCCCTGGGGGAGGATGGGAAGCACTTAACCCAGGGATCACCCATGCCCAATCTCTGCAAGACACCTCCCTCCAGATCTGCCAGCAGATCTGCTGGGACACCCCGGGCAGAAGAATGGACCCCTCCACCCCTATGCCACCAGCCCGGGGTTCCCAAGCACTCCTGGAGATGAGGAGCAGGAGGAACAAGTGTAGCCCCACCTTTGTGCTGGATCTCAAAGAGCCGCTGCTGCCAGAAGCTGCGGAAAGGGGCGATGCCGGTGCCGGGGCCGATGAGGATGCAGGGCACCTGGGGGTCCTGGGGCAGGTGGAACCCGGGGGCACTGCACACAGCAAAGACACCAGTTAAACCCAAGCTCCCTCCCTCGCCTCTGCCCACACCAAGCTGAGACACCACCCAGAGATGGAGGGGTAAAAAAGGAGGCGAAATCCCAGAAAGCAACATTTTGGTGCAGAACTGCAGCCGTTTGCTCACAAATCCAGCCCTGTTTTCTCCCACCAGGACTAGAATTGAGGGCAGAGATCTCATCGTGCAAGGGGGCTCACCCCATCCTTTGCCCTGTGTGGAACACTTACCCTCTTACAAAACAGGGCACTACTTCATCAGTCTGTATCCGATTCAGCCAAGAGGAGCAGACCCCGTGGTGGATTGGTCCTTCTCCATCTGTAAGGGGAGGGAAGGAGGTCTGTACTCGACACACCAGCCAGTGACTCTGGTTGTTTTCTTTCCTAAAACATTCCCTGCTACACCCCAATGAGCACGTCACCAAAACATTCAGTATCTCTGCATCCATTCTCCATGAACTTGGGACAGCTGGCACTTGGATCCTCCTGTGAAGAACCCGGGATAGTTGGGCCTTCACAACACTTAGGAAGAACCCAAGCCTTCTTTGGTCCTTGCTGGCAGAGGGTCCCATGCTGTGGTGCTCCCAGACACAAACCCTCCATGGCACCCTAGAGGAATGGCCACTGTGTTCTCTGTGTCCCACCTGCTGCAGGAACATTGGGGCTGTGTCCATCTGCACCATGACCAGGGCTGCTTGGACAGGTACAGACATTTGTCTAGGGGCAAAGTGGACTCTGGGATGGGTAAACACAATCCTACATAGAGCTTGGAGTCTGCTGCTGGTACCTCACCCAGAAATGGCATCTCTGCAATACACTGGACAGCCACTCTTCATGACATGGGGCAGCAGTGGCATGGGATGAGGGAACCTAGTCACTCCAGCAGGCAGAAAGGCTTTAAATAACATCTCTCTGCCCCAGATCCTGTGGTGCTGCCCATGTGCTGATGCCTTTCCCCACAGCGCTGACCCCGGCACGAGCACGGTACCTCTGGTGCGGTAGGACACCACGGCCACGGTGAGGTGGACCTCGCCTGGGTACATCTCTGGGGAGGAGCTGATGGAGTAGTAGCGTGGCTGCAGGAGGGGCAGCTGTGTGAGCAGCAGCGTGGAGGGCATCTGCACCGAGGGGAACTCCTCCAGCACCTCCACGATGGTGGGGTTCTTGGACCACTTCCACTCCTCGTACTCCTGCAAGCCCTGCAGCCAGGGAAAGAGGGAGGGAGGGAGGGAGGGAGGAGGAGAGAGCTGCAGCATCGAGCTCTTCCAAGCCAGGTGCTCCAGCTGGTATCCCACCAGCTCTGTTGCAAAGGGTGGGTGGCAGTGAAGACAGGCAGGAGGAGCCCTGCTGTCACGGGTAGACTCAGCCTAACCACAGAGTGGGATGAAAATGCCTTGGAGAACCTGGGGCTTGGGGTCTTTACCTTGCTAAGGACCTGCAGACGTTTCTTCTCCGTGTCACTGGTGGCCAACAAAGCAAACTGCTGCAGCAACAGGGGTGTGGGAGGGGTGGTGATGTCCAAATAGTACTTGAAAGCCTGGAAGATGGTGCATGGTGGGACACGGTTCTCATCCGTCCAGTTACTGATGACACCTGCCAGGAGGGGATTCAGGACAAGCACGGGATCAGCTGAGCACAGGACCAAGGTGGGTAAATCCTCGCTTTCATCCCCCACATCAGCTCTGAGACTGTGGATTACTGTTTTCCACCTCTGGCAGTATCAGACTTATCCCTGAAATACAGCATTGGGACAGTCCACCAAGGTCCCTTAACTCTTCTTTCCAGTCCCAGACATTGCTCTTTCTATGAAAATATAAACACCCTCATTTTTTTCCCAAGGAATAAGAAAATATCTTCCCCAGGACCCTGCTCACCCTTCAAACCCTTGCTCTACATCCCAAGTGCACACGAACAACGGCTCTGGGCAGAGGAGGATTGAAGGAAGTGGGAAATGATTCCTCCTGGGGGCCACCCACCACCCTGAGGAGCTACAAGAACTGCTAGAGGAGCTGGGCAAGGAGGAGAGAGGCCAGCTCTCTGCTGAGGTTACCTAGAGCCGTGCTCCTCTCCTCCAGCAGCTCCACCTTCACCAGCTGGTTGGCAGGAGGGGCATCTTCAAGCCTGTCGATCAGGGCACTGACCAAGTCTTCGTGGTTCCCCGGGAACACCCCTAGGTGGTCCCCAGGCAGGTACTGCAGTTCCTGGTGTCCATTGGTGTGGAGGCGCAGGAAGATCGTCAGGCGGCTGCGGGCGAAGGAGAAGCAGCAGGATGGGTTTGGGGCAGTCACTGAGCTGTGGCCCCAAGAGCTGCTGGGTGTGCTGGCCAGGGGTGGCATGTCCAAGCTGTGGTGTCCCCCTGAGCATGTCACCAAGGTCACAGCAGGGAGAGAGGACAGTGCATCACCCACCTCCCCCATTGCTGACTCACCCTCAGGGACATTTTAAAAGGAAAAAAAAACAGTTTAACCTCTTGCTTCAGCAATTTTATGGTTTCTTTGGCTGCCACTCGACCCAGCCTTCCATCCCATGGGCTCATTGAGTTAGCAGCAGCAGAGGTCTCACCACGCCCAGAGGCAGGGAACACCCTTCCCTGGCTTCACGTGGCTTCCAGTCTCACTCCTGATCCACACCAAGGTGGATTCCATGGAGCATTCAGGGCTCAAGGTCAAGCAGCGCTGCATGCACAGGTGCTTGGCTGCAGCACGAGTGTGCTCAGCTCCCAGGGCATCTCCTACCTGGACTTGGGGCTCTGCAGGTTCTGGCGTGCGATAAGCCGGGCTGCATAGACGCGTTTTTTGTGGATGCTGTACAGGCCTGAGGAGGAGAAGGGTCAGTGAGGGAATTGAGCAGAGCGTGGCCAAGGTTTTGCAGGGCTGTTGCCCTTCCAACCAGAGCTGGCCACAGCAAGAGGACCACCCTCCTGCTTGGCCATCCTCCTGCACAGCTTCGGTGAGCCTGGGGGGTCAGGAAACCCAGGGGACAACCAAACAGTGATGGGAGGACACTGACACGGCCCATGTGAGACGCAGGGATGCGCCCTCACGTGCCCACATGCCCCTCTCGCCGCCAGGGCCACCTGGCTGGCAGCAAAGTGCCTGAATTTGGGAAGAGCTAAGCCATCAGCTGCAGGAGCCGTGCTGAGGGGCCAGGTGTCGGTGGGCTGGACCTGCCATTGCGCCGGGGAGCGGCATTGCACAGAGAGAGCTTGGAAAGCAACCAGGTTTGCAGCTCTTCGCTGCAAAAAATGGGGTCAGGAGGAGGCAGAGCAGATCATATCCAAATATCTCTGTTACAGATACACACAGGGACCAGCCAGAGGGGTCTGAGACCATCACAGGCTGCTCCTTGGGTGTGTGAAGGAGGTGAAAGTCCAGCCTGAAATGGTGGGAATTTGACATGAACAAGTAAGGAGGTTCGGCTCCTTTGCCCCCAGTAGAGCCCACTATGTCTTCTCCTCCACCTGCCCCATGCCCAGAGCCCTCGAGGTGGCCCCACCCTCATACCTTGTGTGAGCTCTGGGGCCTCGGCCACGTAGGTCAGCCGGAACTTGCTCCTCTTCCAGCTGCGGTCATTGCTGATGAGGGAGTTGTTTGCCTTCTCGATGTTGACGTCGTCCCCCACGCAGAACACGTCACACGCTGCCTGCAGCACCCACCAGGCTCTCAGGCATCTCCCCGCTGCCCCTGGGGACCCCCCTTGTCCCAGCCCACCTCACACAACCCAGGACAAGGAGTCCCAACAGCTGTACTAGAGGTCACGGGCGCCATGTGGTGCCCTCCTTCCCCAGACATCTGGGATAACACAGGAATTCAGCACAGTGCCTACCCGTTGTGTGCAGCACAACCCAGGGCATCAGCTCCACCAAGACATGGACCACTGTGGGCTGGGGTGATGCCAGAGTGTCCCAGTGCAGGGAAGGAGGGGCTGGGTTCAGTTACAGCTCTAACCAGCAGCTGTGCTCCATCCCTCCATCCTCCCCCCTGCTCCTCCCTGCAGCACCAGGGAAGCGGGTTTACCTTGAAGACCTTCTTGGCCCAGGTCCTGAAGGACTCCTCTTGGCCACAGAGCTCATCCCCTTCTCCCATGCGGAGGATCCGCTCTCCACCCAGCTCCTCCAGGAGGGTGTCCACGGCGCGGGCGAAGGCGCAGAAGTGGGGGTAGGCACGGGAGCCCAGCCCAAACACGGAGAACCTGCAGAGAGGTGACAATGGCATCGCCCTCTCCTGCACCACCACCCCTCGCAGCAGCACGAGGGGGTGTGGAGGGACCCAAATGCACCCTGTCCGTGGTGGGGCAGAGGGGCTGTGCAGCACCAGCTCCTGCTCTGTCCCTCCTGCACCCCCTTCCCACCCTTTCCCACTCACCTGACGTTAGCCAGGGGCCCCGTGCTCTCGAAGTTGTCCCTGGAGTCAGGGCCATCACTTGAGGATTTCCGAGCATCCGAGTAAGAGGAGACACTGTTGAAGCGCACCTTGTAGCTCCTGTGGACAGCAACAGTGGGACAGTGAGGACACCTGAGTGTGCCTTTCCCTGGGCTGTGAGCCCAGAGGGGACCAAATCGTGGAGGAGACCAAACCAGAGCTCAGGGTTCAGTGTTCCACAAGCAGGCACCGTGGGAAGAGCAGAGGAAGGTGCTCCCTCCCAGGGTTAAGCCAACACTCATGTTGGATCATGGTCAGTGCCATGAGGTCCTTGGTCACCACATTGTCCTCAGTGGTGCAGAGCTGAAAGGACCTTTGGCTTTACCTGTCCTTCCCTGGCAGCACACAAGGTCGGGTGCATGCCTGAGCAGATATTCTGAGGTTTTTTTTCATTCAAAGGAAGTGGAAAATAAAAAAAAAAAAAATAAAGAAAAGTGAGAAAAGAAGGGATGAGGAGGGGGAAGGGGAGCGGCGAGAAAAAAAATCTGACAACAGCAGAAGTATTTCTGAATTGAACCATCTTCAAAAATTGCTCTCCACAAGAGTTTCTAAATATACTGGCAGAGCAGTGAAGCAGTGGTGTGTGCATGAGTCACGGCAGACCTCCTGCACCCGGCACAGACAACCCCCCAGAGAAACGCCTGCCAGGGTCGCAGAGCCCCGAGCTCCGTGTCTGCTCCACAGCCTCCTCCTTCCTTCCTTCCTGCCCAGACTCCCATGCTTTCCTGCTTCTCTCTGCCTGCTTCACTCCACTCCTTTCCCTGCTGTCCCCGGGGCCGTGTCCTCACCCCAGGTCGCCCCTGGGCGAGGGCAGGGCAGCACAACTCGCTGGATGAGATGGGCACCAAGCCCAAATTCCCCAGGTGGATGCTGTGGCCAAGGTCGGGCCACCAGCAGCTTTTGCTGAAATGAGAAAGTCCTTGTGGTGGGAAATGACTGCAGAAGGATGGGCTGCATTTGAGCAGCCCGTCCTGAAATAGGAATGGCTGATGAATGCCTCGGAAAACCCTTGGAAAACCCTCGCTGTAAGACATGGGGAATCAAACACACAACCACAGCACAACCACAGGGCTGTGGGCAGAGAGCTGTGGCCACAGTGCCCTGGCAGGATCCTCAGGACACTGATTTAGAGAGGCCACCTCACCCTGAGGGGTCCCAGCCACCCTCAGCATTCCCTGTTGGACATGGAGCTGGGAGCCTGTGGGGGGAGTGGGCAGGAACTGCTAACACTGTCCCTCTTCCCCACTCTCCTCCAGGTCTCCTTTTCTCACTGCAAAAGCTTTTTTTCTCATGTTTAGTATCAGCAAAGCCCTGGACACGTTTTGGGGCAATCCCAAGCCAAAATACAGGTTATCCAGAGAAGCTGTGGCTGCCTCACCCCTGGAAGTGCCCAAGGCCAGGTTGGACAGGGCTTGGAGCAACCTGGGATAGTGGAAGGTGTCCCTGCCCAGGGCAGGAGGTGGAATGGAGTGAGTTTTAAGGTCCTTTCCAACACAAACCATTCTATGATTCTGTGATCTCTTCCTGCCATGCAGAGCTGTGACCTCTTGGGCTGTCCTGCAGGGAACACAGGCAGCAATTTATTCCCTCCACCTCTGCAGTCACCTTTTCCATATATAAAATCCGCCACCTCAGTCCATTTCTGTCTCCTTTTCTCCAGATAAAACAGCTCTTGCCCTTTTGATCTGCCCTCTTGGGTCGCTGTTTCCAGCACTCTGCCCACTTTTGCTGTCAGGTAACCAAGCCACAGGCTGTCCTGGCTCTTAGAAACTCCTGCCAGCCCCGAAATTACACTTAGAGGTGACTGGGACAGCAAGCACCGAGCTCAGGGGCTTTTATCCTCCTCAAATCTGCCCGACTCAGCCCCTCCACACCCAACCCAAGGCTGCACTCTAAAAAGTGCAGATCCTCGGGGTGAGACCCACGTGTGAAATTCCCCTTTCCACGCAGACACCTCCAGGGCATCCCGCACGTCCCCTTGTGCCAGCTGTCCCCATTAAGGCACTTGGCCATTAGGAACCTAATGGGTTTTCGGCTCGGGAGCCCTGCGGGGATCCATCAGATGACTTGGCTGCACAGCAAGGAGACCACTTTGGGGCTGCAGCGCTACAAAGGGGTCCCCTCCGCGTTTGTGGCCGCTGTGCAGCCTCACCCAAGCTGCTCAGGCAAGGAAGGCAGGGAGGGGAAAGCAGCCCGGACCCCCCCGACCTGGGGAATTCATCCGTAATTAAGGAGCAGCCTTTTCCCAGTTAACTCAGGAGACATTCCAGAGCAGCGCGGTGCCCCAGTTAAGTGAAATGTATTATTCTTCACGGCTAAATTCAGAGGAGACCCCAAGGGATCATTAACACTTTGAATGCCCTCCCTTCCCAGCCTCTGGATATGCCCCGAGATGCTCGAGGCTCATCTTCCAGCGAGGGGGGATTTTCTACAATCCCACATTCTGTCTCCAAGGCACCAGTTCCAGACTCTCTCTTACAAACATCACAGGGTTTATAACAGCTCTTATTTTCCCTAGAAATCTTTTCACACCATGCATGAAGTTAAATTTGGTTCTCCAGCCCTCCCCCCACCTACAGCCACATAGCAGGGAAGTCCCTTCTACCTCCAACTCTTACTATTTTTGTGTCTCCTGAACAGCCCCAGTGCTCAGATTCAAGGATTTTGGGGGACTTCCCACTTTTATTTGTTCTTTTCAGAGATGCCTGACTCTTAAAGCTGAAGAAGAGTAGCTTTCAAATGGAACTACGAGCTGGAGTCCACAGGTCCTCCCTGGGACCTCCACCCTCTCCATCCCCTGGTTCTCCAGGCAGGTCCCATCCCTTGGATCTTGGCAAATGTGACACCTGCATGAGGATTTCCCACTCCCTTCTGAGAGGGTGAAGGCAGAGAAGCCGGGTACCCCGGCTGGGGGTGCTGCCTGGGGTTTGGAGTGGGGAGGGAGGGCTTTGGAGTGCTCTTACTTCCTCTCCTCCAGGTTGGAGTTGGGATTCTTCATCTCCATTAATGCACAGCCAAATTTCTGCAGAAAAGGAATGAAAAAGAAGGCCATCAGTTTTGGCAATCTCTGCAGGAAACGAAGCCATGACCACAGCCTGGGCTCTGCTCTCTGCTTGCTGGGCAAGAAGAGGATGTTCCTCTCCATATTCCGCTGCCTCTCCCCTTCCCATGTCCTTGCCATGGCCACCCACCCCTGCATTGTGTCCTACCTCTCCATTCTCAGGTGGGTCTCCGTTGCCAAAGGTGCTCGTGACCACCAGGACCATGGTTTCGTGCTCCAGGTGCACGATGTCGTACTCGTCCATGGACATCACCTGGGGGTGACAGGGGGGTCAGCAAGAGGTGGGGGCATCCACCACCAGCCAGTGTGCTGGGAGGGACCCCAGGAGCAGCACATCCTTGCTGGCTCCATGGCAGTGCACTGGCAGAGATCTCCACACAGGGAGGATGAGAACCTTGAGGGACATGGACAACCACGGAGGTCATAGGAATATGTCTGCTACAGTGCAGGAGCATTAGCTGGAAAAACTCCTGGGCAGGCTCCAACCCACACCCACAGTCATATCCTGGCAGCTGCTGAAGCCCCTTGGCAGCCTGGAAGCTCCACGTGCATCGAGCCATGTGTTTTCCAAGAACCACGTATTCCCTTGGACCACCCATAATGAGGTGCCCCTGACCCTGCAGGTCCAGGAGCTGGTGCCATACCTTGGCATCAAAAGCGTGTTTGAAGATCTCACACAGAGTTTTTGCATAGACCTGTGACTTCCCCGTTTCCGTGGCGTACAGGATGGTCGCCTTGACCCTCTTGGCCATGGCCTGTCCCATCAGCTTGGCTGAGAACTTCACAGCCCTAGGAAACAAGAGGAAATCCCAGTAAGAATGCTCCTTGTCAGTGCCTCTAGCCCAGAAGCTTTTAATTATTATTAAATGAACTGTCTGCCTTAAAAAGTGGCAGCATCACTTTTTTGTCATTGTTTTCTTGTTCTGTGCCCATCAGGGAAGCTACAGAAGAGCATGTTCATCTTGACTTGTCAGAAGAGTGGGTGGGGGAGCTTGAACAGAGAGCTGAAATACCTGAAAGGTGTAAGGAGGAAAATGCTACCCCAGGTGGAACTTCTGCAGGGGCAGAAGCTGCTGAAAGCAGTGACCAGGTAACATCAAAGGAAAAGCTGGAGACCAACCAGAGCTGAACTACAGGAGGAACAGCAGCTTCTCCATATCTAAATCCAACCTGGCTGCCTTTCCTTTCTGCAGGAGGTGTCTGAGCCAGCCTGGGCTCCACACACAGAGCCCTGAGACCCTGAGGAGGTCAGACAAAGCTGTCTGCAGTCCCTCTGCTCTGCACTCTGGTGACACTGTGAACTTCCCTGGGAGGAACAGCCCTCCTGAGGCCCAGAGGTTGCACATTTGTCTGAGCTGGGTCCAGCCAGCTGCTCTCCCTGGCTGCAGTTGTGACTGGGTGTGTTTCCTCAGCTCTGGCAGAAGGGCCCTGAGAGGTCACCAGCCCTTCTAATCCTGGCCAAGGTGATGCAGCTCTAGAAATGCTGACTCCCTGTGTGTGGCATCAGTGGGAGCATCATGACAGGGCACAAGGGAGGTTGGCATGAACCAGTTTTGGGGCACTGAGCCCACTGGGGCAGGTTTGTCAGTTTAGGGCCATTCATAATCACATCAACATGATATTTTTCCTAAGTGCAGATTATCTTCGCTTTTTCTAAATGGACCACCACGCCTTGAAATGGGGCCACCAGAGAGGCAGGTATGGATTTAGCCTGTTGTTGTGACAGGGAAAGGGCAGTTTTGGGAGGCTGAGAGAGCACAAAGGAACTCTGTGGCCTTTGCAAGAATGAGGGCTGCTTGATTCACTTTGACAGGGTGATCAGACCCTGCCCCAGGTTGCCAAGTTCAGCAGGACTCCTGCATCCCCTTCGGGGGAGCTGTGGGGAAGGGACACTGCAGCTGGGCTGGTCACACTGGCAGGGGAAAAGAAATGCATCTTCCCCCTGCCAAGGAGGGAAGAAATGCTCTAGGAGAAGCACCTAGGGGGGAAAAAAGGGAGGAAAGAAGAGGTTCATCCTGCCTCCCTTGGGCAGCTCCTCTCCATGTCAAAGCCAGCCTCAGGAACACTTATATTTGATGCCATATATGATCATTCCTTTGCTTCCCCATGGGGGTAGTGCCCCCTGACCCCAGGACTTGCACTGGCCCCAGGAAAGGGGCAGAACAGGCAGGGACTGCAGGTCTGAAGGCTCAGATTTGGCCAGAACCAGCACAGCCTGTCTGGGCAGGCACAAAATCACCAAGCACAGCACTCAGGGCTGCTGATCAGCTCAGATTAATGGTGAATTACAAAACTAATTCCTTTCCCCTCCATCGGGGACAATGGAGATTTTTTTCCCAAATTACCTGCCACGCTCATGTTTTTCTAAAACCATCCCTCAGCCCTGCACACACCAATAAAGGTGCTGTTTCTCCTCACTCAATGGCCCAATCCATCTCCCTGTGCTCTGCCCAGCCCGGGCTGCAGCCCAGGCTCCGGCTCCACTGTCAGCTGAAGGAGCACATTCATCAGCTGCTGATCATGTTTATGGATGCACCACGGCAAAGAGCTTCCAGGAGGTGACAGCTGAAGAGTGGGAACACACTGAGAGGAGGGACTCGTGGAAAGTGAAGCGTGGGGAGATGCTGTGAAGAGCCAGGGCCACCTGGCAGCCTGGCCACCATCACCGGGGCAGACCCAGCCCTCTCCAGCCTTGGCCAGCAGCTCCTACAAGCACCTCTCTGCCAATGGCCCACGGGGGAGGCTTTTGGGCCAGGATCAGCCTAAAGGTCCAAATTACACTTCATTCCTATGCCCCTGCTGACTTGGAGCTTTGGCAGGGGAGAGGGACTCATGTGGCCTGTTTCCAAGGGTCAAGTGACCATGATGTGCAAATCTCAGCTCAGCCCTGATCCATCTGTTGCCTGTAGGGAGATTCCTCATTCCTACCTCCCCCCTCCTTGCAAGGAGGGTGTTTGGAGGGTTAGGTATGCACTGGAGACAGGTACTCCTCCAGTAGCTAAAGAATCACTGAGAAAAAGAGAAATATGGACACGAGTTTCACCTCCGGAGTTTCAGCACAGCCCTGACAGCGAGGAGTGATCTCACTGCCCTACGAGGCTGTGAAACAGAAACAGGCATTACACGCCCAAGGAGTGGGACAGCCATCCTTGAGCATCAACACCCCCCTACAGGAGAATGAACACCTAGGGTGGACAGACTGGGTGCAACATCTGCTGTTCCCCTGGTCCCACACCTTCTGGTGGTCTAATGGGGTGTTCAAAGACTATCTGCTTCTCCAAATGCCCCTCGTGGCATGTGAAGCCTCCAGAAGTCAAGGCTCACATCCCTCACTCACAGGGCAACTCTGTCAATCAGAGCTGCCCAAAACCAGGACCAGCCCCAAACACTCCAGGGCTGTCCAGAGACTGCTGGTACTCACTTTGCTAACTTCTTAAATCCAATGGCCCTCTTCTTGGTAGGTGTCCCATTGACCCCTTTCCAGACGTGGGTGTTCCAGGGGTCCGGCTGGAGAGAGAAGAGCAGGAGTGCTCAGAGCTTTGGGCAGTGCTGCACCCACAGCACTGAGTGTTGAATCCTCTAGTCATGAAGGGCAGGAGTAGCTGGCCTCCTCTTCCATGGCTCCTTGGAGCCCCATGGGGTATTTTTTGTGCAGCTGGGCAATGGAGGATGCACCAAAAAATCGCAGTATAATAAACCTTGCTGGCTTGTAACAGCATCTGGCCAATTGCTTTCTCACCTCTCGAGATGAGCATTAATAGCCCACAGGCAAAAAGCAGGCAGGCAACGCCAGAAGGGGAGAGGTGATGGAAACAGATCCTTCCCCCTCCCCAGCCCCCTGGGTTTTTTCCCTAAGAGGCTCTTTGGGAAGGGGAGGCAGCTGAAGGCAGGAACAAGCACACAGAAGCTAATTCCATGCCCTCACAGGCGGCAGAGTGTAATCAGGGCCAGGAACCATCGGGGTTCCTGGTGGGTTGGTTATAGAAATGAACAGACTGCTCCTGGTTTGTGATTGTTCCTTAAGGGCTCTTGACTAAAGGTCACATTGTGTGGAAACCACCGGAGCAGGGATGGTTGGATAATGAGGGAGTGTTTGCTTAGGGGCTTTTTTTTTCCCTGTGGTCTGAAGTGTTAAATACTCCAGCACCAGCATTTCAGCCCGACGCTGGTCCTGCTGGGCAGGAGCCCCCCCGGCAGATTGTTGGATCCCCAAGCTGGCAGGAGCCATGCACTCAAACCTGCAGGCTGGAGAGGGGAGGGATACACTCCTTTTCCAGGCCATTCCCTCAGCTGCCCATCGAAGGGCAAAATTAGGCACTTCCAAAGGGAGGAGCTCTGCTTGACCCAAGGGTGATCAAAAAATTGGGACCTCATGTTCTCATGGAGGGTGTAACATCCAGGGGGTTATTACACTACATTAGGGCATTGATTGGGCTTGTCATGGACTCGAGGGACAGCTGAGATGGTGTTCCTCTCCTTCCTGCATCTTCTGAGCTCCAGCTCCCACCCTGCTCTTGGCCACACCGGTGGAAGGTAAAGGTGAGGACAGTACCTGGTACTCAAAGGAGGGCGTGAGACGATAGTTGAGCATCTCCTGGTGGAAAACCGGGGTGATGCTGCCAGACATGGGTGGGACAATCCACACCCAGTCGGCAGGACAACCCCCACGGCATCGGTACTCGTTCTCCATGTGCTTGATGAAGGACTCAGTGGCCGAGTGGTGATCCACAATGGTCACCTTGTCACTCTGTTGGGGGGGAGCAGAGCAGACCCGCAGCTGTTAATACACCCCAGAAGGCAAAAGCCACAATTTTACACTTGGAGCTGTCCCAAATATTCCTCACTCCCGTGGTCTCACAGGACCTGTGGAGATGACCCAGGGTGGCTGCTGGCCCTGGCTTTCTCAAGGATGCTGTGAAGCTGCCCCAGCCCTTCCTGACTAGATGTGCGATGGGACCACCATCCCTGTTATTTGTCATGGGCCAAGCAAAGACTGAGGTGGCCTGAACAGGGTGAAGCATCCTCTGTTCATCCCCTTGGGCAGCTCTCTCCTGGCTTGTATAACTCAATGGGGCAGCTCTGACCCAGCTCTGGGAAGGACTCCCACCCTCTGGAGTTGGGTTGCCAGGACTAGTTTAGCAACTCCACCTTTAAGTGCTGGCAGGGGGAGAACCTGGGATGAGACAGAAGGGCTGGATCTTGTCCCCTTGGGATATTCCCTGTGGACCAGCAGAACTCAGATGCTGGTGATGTCTTTACAACACCCAGGGCACAGAGATTATAAATTTCTCTCCAGGCTCCTGGAACAGCTCAAATTTGGGAGGCACAGTCCAATTTCATTGAGTGCTGTGCTCTCCTTGGATTGATGTCCCCATCCTTGTCCCCCCAGTCCCTGTGTCCCTCAGGGCTGACCCACACAAATCAGAGTCCTCCTCCCGAGGTACCTGGAAGCTGTACAGCACAGCAATGTTGATCTCCACCAGGGCCTGGTCCTTCCACAGTGAGGAGGTTTTCCTCATATCCAGGTTCATTTTCTTGGCCACTTGCTGCAAGAAAACATGGCACAAGGTGAGGGCTTTTAGTGACCAAGGACTGGAGGTCTCTGCCTGGGGAGAGGAACCCAGAGGAGGGACCCAGGCTGACATAAGGCACCCTCAGGGCAGGGAAGGGCTGATGTTGGTCCTGCCCTTTCCTCTCCACGGCAGGAGCATGGCCTTCCTGCCTCCCTGGTCAGAGGAAGATGACTAAATGCTGCTGAAAAGGCCCAGCAAGAGCCTCTCACCCCTCTGGTTTTCAGGAGTCTAGGCAGGGATGCAGCCCCCCTAAATAACACAACATTCCCCTTGGAAGGTCTGGATGAGTCCAGATTTCTGGCATCTCCCATGGCTTGGCTTTGACTCTCCCAGTGTGGGCAGCCCCCAAGCCATGGTTGAAGACTCCAGAGGGGCCAGCTGGAGGGTCCCCACGGGCAGGCATGTCCCTGAGGAGCCACCAAGTGTCTCAGCACCCACTCAGCCCCACCATGACCTCAGCTGAGCTCAAGGCCAGGTGCTTTGGGAAGTCTGGGGGGAGCTCAGTAGGATGTCAGACACCAGCTGGCCTCATACGACACACAACCCTTGCCTGCCCATCACTCCCTTGGCCCTGTGGCTTCAGGAGAACAGATATCCTGCAGTCCCACTCAAGGCAACGCTGTCCCATCTGACCAATATTTTTTAGCTTCATGCACAGCTTGTTTTGAGGGGCTTCATTGACTTGAAGTCACTGACTTCACCGAGCACCACAGACAACCCCATAAGAATGTTTGTCAGCCTTCCTTCCCTGCTATAAAAGAGACAAATCTGAAATAAAATAAATGTTTATTCTGTCCCCCAGTGTCCTGCCCTCTCCCCAGTGACCTCACTGGGCATCTGGAGGAGGGGGAATTACCTCCAGGATGTTGTAGCGGGAGTTGTCGCAGTAGTCGCGCACCCCGATCTCCGTGCCCATGTACCAACCACTGAAGGGGCAGGCGGAAAACTCCAGCCCCCCAATCTCGAGGAGCATGTTGGACACTGCTGGCAGACCATACCACTTCAGGCCCAGGTCCTTGAACCATTCAAACCTGCCGGGAGAAGCAGGGTGAGGAAACCAGCCAGACCTTCCCTGCCCGCAGCAGGGAGGAGGACACTTTGCTACCAGGGGAAGGACGTGAGCAGAAGGAATCCTGGAGGCAATGCCTCCCTTAGGGGCTGTTTTTGGGGAGGAAACGATGCAGCAGGAGTGTTGTGGGAGACTTTGAGGAAAGGGAAACTAGCCCTGAGACAAGCACACAGTTTGCTTTCCATCTCCAGGCTCTGCCAGCTTCACATCAGAGTGGAGGCAAGACCTGGGAGAGGGTCTCGTGGAAAGAAGCTGAGCCATGGTAAGGAAAGGCTGGGCACAGGAGGTGGCTTAGGGTGGGACCAGAGGAGCCCAGTCCTGCTGATCCCCTCGAGCAGTTTTGGGGCTTCCTCTGACTTACTTGGGGTGCCGGATGGGCACTTCCAGCACGAGCTCTGGGGGGATTTCGAAGAGCTCTGGATCGTTGCCATTGGCTTGGAGGAGCAGAGGCAGGATATCAAAACGTCCATACGGTGCCTTCCACCCTTGCTGGATGCAGATCTACAGGCAATATAAAAGTGGGCTGAGACGTCCCAGCAGGTCACCTGCTCTTCAAGCACTGCAGGCAGGGACTCGCATGGCACTGGGCAGGGCTCCTAACAGGATTTCCAAGGATTTTCCAAGCCATGGTTGAGTAATAACCTCCAACCAAGGGAGCTACGACAGGAGGTTTCCTGTCACAGCCCAGCCATGGCCGAGAAAGGGGGGTTAGGGCTGAAAATGAGCCTAGAACTAGACCCCAGGTAGGAAAATGGCTCTGGAAAATCCAGTTACACTATTTGCACCCGTAATGGTGAAGGAGAAAACGGGTGAGAAAAGCCAAAAAGCCAAACCCCAGCCTTTATTCCTCGGGAAAACAACTGAGGGTGACACAAACTGAGCCTCACTCTGTGGTGCTGCGGTGGATGAGCCAACCCTGCTCTCCCCAGAGTGGGGGTGCTCAGCGTTCCCGTGTGCCCCCCACCAGCCCCACGGCCACGGTGCCCCCGAGGGATGGCTTGGGCTGGTACCTCCGTGAGCTCCACGTTTGCAGGGTCTCCCAGGATGGTGCCGTCGGGCTGCTTGTAGCCGGCGTAGCGGATGAGCTGCGCGTTCCAGATGCGGAAGTCGTGCTTGCTGTCCGTCCGCTGCGGGAAGATGGTTATGGCAGATCTGCAAGGCAGAGGCAGCGCTGGTGAGTGCCGGGGCTGTCACGAGTGGGGAAGGGTTGGGCGCCTGCCACCACCCTATGCCTCACACCTGAGCGTCCCCAAACTGTTTTACAGTGGAGGAAGTCACGGCCAGGTGTGCCCTGGCTCTGGAATTTGGGGTTTCAGACAGGTCTGGGAAGCAGTCCATGCTCTGTGTTTGATGCAGAATAGAGGAAAGGACAAATAACTGGAAAATGTGTCCTCTGAGGTCCCACAGAGAGCAAGAGATAGACTTGGACCATCAGGACACCTTCCCCTCTAGTGCTTCCCAGGACAGGTACAACCACCCTGCTGCTAAAGGAGCCAACTTCAGCCCAGAGCTGGGTTTCCACACACCCAGACGCCTTTGGATCCAAACCCTGGTGGCTCACCTGAGGTTTCCTTTGTTTGTAGCGTACTTGATGTGGTTGCAGATATAATTGAACATCCCATGGGCTGTGGTGCAGTCCCGGGCATCAAACACCTGCAACAGGGGAAGCAATTGTGGTGATGCTACAAGATGCTCCAAGTCCTAGGGCAGAGCCAAGCACAGGAAACATAGCACATGGAGAACTCGAGACACCACTGTGGCTTCTTAGGGATTTAAAGCTCCACAATTATGTGTTCTCTGCCTTAAGAACACGTGGATGTCTAATCCAGCTGCCCCTTTTGCTTTGGAGAGGTGAGTCATCTGCTGCTCAGGCAAAAACCTCCTCGTTCCAGTGCTCCCAACCTGCTGCTGTTCCTGGCTTACCCAGCAACAATTCTGGGCTCTGCTCTGCTTCTCTTGTAGATCAGCACTCAAAGCTGAATTAGGATGGGCTCAGCCAGGTCTGAGTGACAGGGAATCATGGAATAGTTTTCGATTGGAAGAGACTTTTAAAGCTCATGTCATTCCACCCCCCTGCCATGGGCAGGGACACCTCCCACCAGACCACGTTGCTCAGTGCCCTGTCCAACCCAGCCTTGAACACTCCCAGTGATGGGGCAGTCACAGAAGGATGAGGAAACCAGGAAAGAGGGTCAGCAGGAAGCTTGTGGTTCCTGCAGGAATGGCTCCCCTCAAGGTTCAGAAACACCAAAAGAAACAGCGGATGAGAAGAGCTGAAGGCTGAGCTGGGATCAAAGGAGGCCCAGCCTCTTGGGCAGGCTGTGCCCATACTCTGTGTGAAGCACCACAGGAGCTTCTCAGCAGCACTGGGGCTGTGTTCCAAGGTACAGCAGGGCATGTCACCTCTGTGCCAAGGGATTCCACCAGAGATCACTAATCCTGATCTTCATCTATGCTCCCACCAGTCAGAGGGGCACTGAGCCAAATCCTCTCCTGCTGCAGCATCTCTTTACCCACAGTGCGTCCTGCTGCCTCTCTGCAGGCAGGGCAATAGTTCTGGAAGCAGCAGGTAAGACACTGGAGCAGGATCTGATTCTGGAAAAAGTCTTCCAGAGTGCCACATCCCAGTTGGCCCCATTTCAGACATAGCCCCCTCAGCTACACCAACCCCACTGATGCCTTTCCAGCTCCTGCTGAGTTCCCAGCCTGTGGCCCCCTCAAGCTGCTGTGTGATGGACACCCCTTGCTGTGTGTGTGCTCTGCTCCCCCAGGTGCTGGTAGAGCAAGGTTTTCCTCCCCATAACTCCAGTGCCCCATTGGTGAGGTGTCCTCCCAGCTGTCTGCAGAGGGGCTGGTGCTCACCTGCAGCTTGGACCACTGGATCCTGCCCACGCAGCGGGCTGCGTTCCTCCAGGCGTGTTTGGCTCCGTAGATGAGCTCGGTGTCCCGCAGCTGGTAGGTATCAGTGGCTTCAATCTCCTTGGTCACCTCCTCCAGCCTTTCCATGTGGGCCTTGGAGCCAGACCTGGGTGGGTGGGGAGCAGAGGAGGTGGAAGTTAGGGTGGAGGGCAGGGAATCCTGCTGCTCTCCAGCTGGGCATGAGTTCTTTCTTCCTTAAGCACACACACACACACACACACACACACATGTGCTTTCAGGTAAAAGATGACCAAGGACAAGTGGGAGAGGTCAATAGTTTGCACAGACACACAACAAACACTGTGAATGAAACTCCACTGAAGAAGCAGATGCTCACGGAGCACCAGAGTCTCACCTGCTTTGACTGTCAAGTGTGAAAGATCAGATCATAGAATCATTGAATCCCAGAATAGTTTGGGTTGGAAGGGACCTTAAAGATCACTTTGTTCCACCCCCTGCCACAGGAAGGGGCACCTTCCACTATCTCAGGTTGCTTCAAGCCCCACCCAACCTGGCCTTGGACACTTCCAGGGATCCAGGGGCAGACACAGCTTCTCTGCCCAACCTGTGCCAGGGCCTCCCCATCCTCACAGGGGACAATTTTTCCCTAACATCTAATCTATCCCTGCCCTCTGTCAGCTTGAAGGCATTTCATCTTGTCCTGTCCCTCCAGGTCCTTGCAATAATCTCTCTCCATCTTTCCTGTAGCTCCCTTCAGGTACTGGGAGGCTGCAATGAGGTCACCCTGGAGCCTTCTCTTCTCCAGGCTGAACAATCCCAATGCTCTCACAGGAGAGGTTCTCCAGCCCTCTGACCTTGGTGCCTCCTCTGGACTCACCCCAACAGGTCTCTGCCCTTCCTGACCTGGGGACCCCAGGGCTGGATGTAGTGCTTGAGGTGTCATGTGTGACAGCAGCCTCGGGCTGTGACCTTCTCCAGCCAGTACTTACCTCTTTATGGAGGAGTAGTACTGGTCAATGAAGTCCTTGGCCAAGACGAGCACCTCCTCCTTTGTCCTGGTGTCTTCTGACTTGCGGATGTGTGGGCTGGGGGTCATCACGGAGCCCATGCAGATCTGCTCGGTGCAGGCTGTGGTCTGGGGGGACAGGAGGACTGAGGTGTGTCTGGGGTCACTGCAGCACTTCTGCACCTCAGCTGGGCTGGGGCAAGTCTGTGATCAGCTGCACAGAGGCTGGCAGTGTCTTTGGCAGATGGGGCCATGTCCAGCTTATTTGTTCTCACCCCCTTGTTAATGCTGTGTGAGACAGCTTGATTCTTGAACCACCCGACAGAGACAACTGGAGATCATGAGATCCTTGCCCCAGCTGGGCATGAAGTAAAATGCTTTTCCTCATTTATCCCAGGTGCACTTCCCTCTCCCCCACCTTATTACACCAAGGCTTTGAAATTCAAACCCCACTGGAGACAAGACTGACCTTAATTCACCCACTTCTGCATTGGCAGGCAAAACCATCTTGGAAACACTGTGATCCTCTCAATTCTGCTCAGACAACTCTTGGCCAGTCCTTCCAACTCTACTCACCATGGCAGTCTTGAGGTGCAGGGTGTCGTGGAGCACGGAGCCCGTCTCCCAGTTCTTGATTTTCACGAACCGTGGGCATTTGGAAGGACTCCCATTGGCCGCGTTCTTGGTCGGGGACTGACGCCCAGGTGGAGGTGGCTGGACAACAGGGAACACCAGGAACAAGGTCAGCACTCCCCACTGAGGCACAGGAAAAGGTCACAACAACAAGCAGCTCCTTGTATTGGAGGATGCCTGTGCTTACATTCCAGTGGCACCACAGTGAGACAAGGTGTGTTCCCCAAATATTTGGCACTATTTGAGGCAGCCAAGTCTTAGTGCAACTGAGAATTCAGATCTGGTTATGGGACAGCCAAACCTGTAGAAGAGGAGTTAAAACCAGGGGTAGAAGTGACTTAGTAGAATGATGTGTGGAAGACCTACAGGAACCCAATAGGATGTTTCTTTCAAAGGAGCATCACCCGCTCAAGGTCTGCAGGTGCCAAGCTCTGTCTCGCTGGTTGGAGCGCTGTGAGACAGAGCTAACAGCTGATGACTCCTCTGAGCAAGCCAAAGGCACATCTCCTTTGCTAGCAATGCTGGGAGATCGTAGGAATAAGGAGGGATAAATTATGCAAGTGGGAGGGCTGCTGAATCATGCATGGTTGGATGGCTCAGCTCAGCTCCGAGTCCCCAGCCCTCCCTGATGCTCTGCTGGGTGTGCTCATCCAGCACTTCTGGAGCTCTGTGCCAGCACCAGGAGAGCCTCAGCCAGCATGGAGCTTGTGAGGAGAGGAACTGCTTACAAGTGCTTCCTTTAGCTTGTTTTCACAGATAACATCTCAGATTTCTGCTGTGGCCTTTACTGAGCCCAAGCACTTCAGAGCTTAAAGAGCGATTGGTGTCTGCCAGCGTGTCATGGGACAGGGAAGTCAGCAGTGGCTCTGGAGAGCAGAGATGTTTCTCCTAGGAATCAGATCTCACAGGAGGATGCAATCCCACCACTGTAGCCACAACACTGCTGCTGAAGGTTTCAAGGGGAGATCTGTTCCACACCAGAGCACCCTGGCAAAACCTGTTTCTATTTGGCACCACTGCAAGGCTTGAATCTCTGCAAATTATCCCTGAGCTCGGGCCAAGTTTTGCTGTAACCTTCCTACATGAATCCTGTGGCTGGTGTCCCTTTCTAGTCCATCAGAAAGGGTTTTTTTGAAGAGCTGTGCAGAGTCTCACCCTCCCTTTTTGGGGGTTCTGGGCTCATGTCACAGTTGCACCCATGCGCTGGCAGCAATAGGACAAATTCAGTGGCAGAGAGCAAAGAGCCAACACAGGGTGGAAGAAGCTCTTGGTTCAGGAGGGAAAGCAACAGGGGCCACAAGGATGACAAAGCAGGTGAGGCCCCAGGTCTAACCAGTTCCTGCTTTGCCAAAGGATTGCTCTGCTTTTCCAAAGCAGGGAGACACCGATGCCTGGCTGGTCACGGATTGCTGTGCTGAGCAGACACCTCAGCAGGGCCCTGGTGACACTGTTGGCCAGAGGTTTTGCCCAGTCCTTGTTTTTACCATATGTTCCAGACTCTTTTTTATTAATTCTTTTTTGGAAAACAGGAATTTTGCTGTCAAGCAGCCTGAGGCTCACAGTGTAATGCCATGCACTGAAAACATATGCTGGGGACAAGGGACAGAGGCTGGAGGGGAAGGGAGAGATTTCCAGTCTGACCCCTCGATAGGACCCCCCTCGGGCTGTGCTGCCATGGATCTCTGTGACATTCCTCATGCCACAAATCCTGTGATCTTCCCAAGGAGACTTTCAAAGCCCCCGAAGCCAAGTGACCACACACTGGAACTCAGCCTCACCCCTCCCTGCTGTGAAAATAAAATATAAAACTTCATGTCGAGCTCAAAACCAGCAGTAAATAAAAAGACTCACCAAAATATATTCCTGGAAAAGCACTGTTTGTTTTTAAGTTAATTTGTTTCAGCTTTGAGGAATCCGACACGAATTATGGCAGTGGCAGTTCCTGGTTATTTTTTTTCACCCTGTTGGTTTCACTCTTTCCAGAGAATTAATTAATTCTTTAGCCACTAATAGCATCCTGTGCTCTCTGAGCCACCCTGAGGACCAAGAGGAATAATCTACTACCTTCCTCCTCAGCGTGATTGCTCGGAGCAGCTCTGTGAGATTGGTCAAGTGAAGCTGAAAACTGCTGCCCAGAAATGCAGCTGAATCCAATCCTCACCTGCACCTCCACCTGCCAGGCAGAAATCGGCAGCACCAGGCAGGAAGTGTTGATTGTTTCCAGCGCTTTTTAAATGCCAGTTAGTTTTGATTTCCTCACAAGGTGTGCTGCTAAACAGCATCTTGGCAGAGCTGGGATGGCCCAAGAGTGCCATGAATCCAGATGTGGCCATGACCCTTGGAGCAGGCGAGCTCGTGGACATTGGCTGCTTAACATCTGCCTACAGATGTCCTGCCTTGCACTCTCTCAAAGCTGCTCCCTTTCCTGTTTGTATTTTCTTTACAGGATTTGGGAAAGCTTTAGTCTTAGAGTCACAGAATCATTAAGGTTGGGAAAGACCTCCAAGATCATTGAGTCCAACCTGTCCCCAATGCCCACCTTGTCATCCAGACCACTGAGTGCCACATCCAGTCATTCCTTGGACATCCCCAGGGCTGGGAACTCCACCAGCCTGTTCCAGGACCTGACAACCCTTTCAGCCTTTGCTGAGAGAGGGCCACGGAGCAGAGGGATGCTGAAATTCTGGGATGCCAGCCAGGCTGGAGCAGCCGAGGCAACACCACCTCCAAGAAGCAGAGGTGTCAGGTCTGACAACCACATCACAGAGCAGCTGTGGAGAGAGAGACACCCAGAAGAGCCTGGGAAGGAGCTTTGTGTGTGTGTGTGTGTGTGTGTGTGTGTGTGTGTGTGTGTGTGTTCCTTCCCTGCGCGGCAAAGCTGAAGCCAAATATTACCCCTCGTTCTGTCAGGGAGGCTGTGTGAGATCCTTTCATGTTCTAATTAGGCAGCTGTGATATTAGTGACTCAAGAGTGGGACAAACCGAGAGACTAATGTGCCAGTCGGGCCGCACATGCATTATGCAAACAGCTTTTAGCAGCGAGCCTGGTGGCACTTATCGGCAGCACGCAGCTTGGGAGCTGTCTGGGGACAGCAGGGGACAAATGCACCCGGGCCTGGGTGCTCCTGGGGGCCACAGTGACAGGGAGCATCTCCCCTTCTGAGATCTGAGCAGGGTCTACAAGTCCTCCCTTGTAAGAAAGATGTGGAGCCATTGGAGAGTTGTCCAAAGGAGGGCAATGAAGATGGGGAAGAGCCTGGAGGGGAAGTGTGTGAGGAGCAGCTGAGGGCACTTGGGGTGTCCAGCTGGAGAAGAGGAGATGAGGGGAGAGCTCATTGCAGGTCCAACTTCCTCAGGAGGGACAGGCACTGATCTCTGCTCTGTGGGGACCAGGGACAGCACCCAGGGAAGGGCTGGAGTTGTGTCAGGGCAGGCTTAGGTTGGATCTCAGGGAAACGTTCTTCTCCCAGAGGGTGGTGGGCACTGACCAGGCTCCCCAGGGCAGTGGGCACAGCCCCAAGGCTGCCAGAGCTCCAGGAGTGTTTGGATGATGCTCTGGGGCACAGGGGGTGACTCCTGGGGATGGTCCTGTGCAGGCCCAGGAGCTGGACTCGATGAACCTCTTGGGTCCCTTCCAGCTTGGCTTGTTCTGTGGTTCTGTGTGTGTCTGTGACAAAGACTGCAGCAGTAGCCGAGCTCACAGATATATTACCATGCTGACATTTCCTTCCAACTTCACTTGCTGAAAGTGTGGGGTTTTTTGTTTTATAAAGCTGTAAATCACCCTTACAAACACGGAGCTGATAGGACTCCCTTCCCCTGAGACCTACATGGACACAAACTCCCAGTCACCCTCAAGCTACTAACAAATCAATCCATGTGGACTGAAATAGGACCTGGTGCAGCTAGAGCTTCTTTCCATCAGTCAAGGGCAGGGTCAGGGGGATTGGGCTCCTGGGAAACAAGGAAAACAGGCTGCTTGATTTTGCAAAAAAAATATAAAAAATAAAAGAGGGATGGGGATCGATGCCCAGCAGGTCTTTCAGCACCTTATTATGAGCCTCAGTGAGCATTCACCACCTGGCCGAGTGCATCCACCAAACCCTGCTTTAAAGAACAAGGTGTATAAAAAGTTCCCTCTTGGCTTGACTTTGCCCTGTGTTAATAGTATTTATTGCTGCTTGAAAGAAGTTGAGTTGCCTTGACCACACAGATCCCCGGGGGAACGGCACGCGGGGAAAACCAAAGCGCTCCCAGAAGAGCAGGCGTAACGATCTGGGGATAAGAAGGATAAAAAGAAAGCTGTGCATCTAGTGAAAAAAAAAAATAATGAAGAGTTTAATAGCAGCTTAAGATTGGAGGTTTTGGCAGCTCTAACGGGGAGAGAAATTAAGCCCTGAACACAGAAGGTTATAAAGTGCTTATAGTAACAGACATGTACACGTAAAGAGCTTAGCAAAGGAGGCAGAGAGTCTTTCCAGAGCTGGGGCGAAGGGAGCAGAGCAGTAAGCTGTCCTTGGGTGGGATGGGCTGGGGAGACCTGCCACAGTGCATTAACCACGTGGTGGGACATGGGATGGCCCAGGGACATCTCTCCAGGGGCTGAACAAAGCACACTGTAGCTCATGGAGCACCCATCTGTGTGTGCTGATGGAGATGACACCCACCATGAGGTTGGCTCTGCTGCTGGGACACCTCACCTCAATCCTCAGCTGCACCCAGGCAAGGGGAGGATGGAATTGATCCCAACTGCATGTCAGCACCCAGCCACGTTGGTTAAAACCATGCAGCAAGCGTGGTGTGGTCAGGGTTATCTCAGCTGCCCTGTGTGGGCAGCAGCACCAGCACAGCAGGTCTCACATGCCCTGTGGGTCTTTGGCACTGAGAGGCTGCAAAAGGATGTTGGAACACAGTGCCATGCAGGGGTCCCAGGAGAGCTGCCTCCAGCCCTGGGATCCCAGCACAGGAAGGATGTGGAGCTGCTGGAGAGAGTCCAGAGGAGGCCACGGAGATGCTCCCAGGGCTGGAGCCCCTCGGCTCTGGAGCCAGGCTGGGAGAGCTGGAGGTGTTCACCTGGAGAAGGGAAGGCTCCAGGGAGACCTGAGAGCCCCTTCCAGTGCCTGAAGGGGCTCCAGGAGAGCTGGAGAGGGACTGGGGACA
>JAWWEW010000036.1:1768710-1799622 GCA_035583185.1 Anabacerthia variegaticeps | reverse complement strand
GGAAGTGTCCAAGGCCAGGTTGGACGGGGCTTGGAGCACCCTGGGCTAGTGGAAGGTGTCCCTGCCCATGGTAGGGGATCTGGAACAAGAAGGTCCTGAGACTGATGCCCCATGTCCTGCCCTGCTGCTGGTTAATCCCATCAGGGAGACACGTTTGCTTGAACAGGCTTGGCAGGGCTCACACACGTCATGTTTTCCCTAAGGTGATCTCTGTGGCCTGGCAGGCTCTGCCTTACGTCTCTGGCTTTGCTACAAACGTGGAGTTAATCTACTTTTGGCAAGGAAGCCTGAGAATTTATGTCCGTGGAGTGTGAGGAGATGAAAAGGCACCGTACAACGTATTATCTGAAGTGCTCTATTGAATTACCGTCATATGAATCGAAACGACTTTAATGATGCAACTTGGCTGTTTGCCACAAAAAGGGATCACGTTCCCCAGGGAGGTTTCACAGTCCTGGTCCCTGGCTGTGCTCCCATCCCACGTCAGCCCTTGCATGGTGAGCATCATTCTCCAGTGACCTACATACCCTGACTGAACCGCGGGGTCTACGCCCCACCAGCTCCAGCTCTTGGGATCAAAGTGCAGGTTCTCTGTGGTGTGAGAGCCCACCAGGATGGGTCACGTGCCCCAAAACCACCTTCCCACCCAAAGCAGCACAAGCCATGGGCTCTTACCTGCTCTGCTTCAGAGTAGGGGTTGTTCAGGACCACGGGCACGTTGCTCTTCCCCCACAGGTCACCCAAGACACGGTCGTTCTCCATCTGAGCCGGTAAGGCTTTCTGGGGATTGTTTTCCCCTTCCCTGAAACTGAAGGGTTAAGAACCATTTGAGTCAGGAGGCTGGAGGGTGGCTGGGTGCTGGGACCACGAGCACAGGTCCTGCTCCAGCTGCTTTCCACGGGAGTGAAAACTTGCACATTGCCCTGCGGGAAGGAAGGAAACTCTGCCTCGGCCAAGACGATGAATCACCACGGAGAGGGCAACCCAAACACAATGGAAATTCCACCTCGTGGGCAAGCTCAGTGCCTGCAGAACAACAGGAAACTCCTGCCCCTACACTGGCTCTGGCAGGATCACACAACAGACCCTCTGCACCCCGAAAACCAAGCTGGAACCCTGTGAAAGCAAGCACAGAGACGAGGAAAGGGGAGCCACACACAATTCCAGCTGCAAAACCTCACGGCAAAACCTCAGAGCAAAACCAGCCAGGTTTGCAGAGCAGCTTGGTGTTTATGAGCAGAGAAGGGGAAAAAAGCCCACGAACAAATAGGTGGTTCCCAGGAGGGGGAAACAGCTCTCTCTCTCCTCTTCCTGACCTTTAGAGATGCTGCCAAAGCGGGCGAGTGCGAGCGAATTTAGTGAGGCAAACTGATGGCTGGTCCCCCCGGAGCTGGGGGTGTGGGGAGGGCTGGGGACTGAGGATATCCCAGCACTGGCTGCCCTGGGCCCTGCAGTGACACCAGAGGAACTCACGGAGCACACGACCCATGGCGCACGCTTTGCCTGGGGAACCTACCCCTAAATGTCACCCGAGCAGGTGACGCAAACCCACTGCCACAGGAGCCTTCTGAAGGAGAAAAACAAGGGGGGTTTGGAGCTGTGATGCTCAGAGAAGGCAGGTGATGGCATCTCTGCATTGCCCACCCTGTGAGGCCACCGGGGGGACGGAGCTCCATGGGTTGGGTTGGGTTGGGTTGGGTTGGGTTGTGGGGACCAGGACAGCCCCACGGCCACGGCTGCCTTTGCCCTTGCTCAACAGAGCACCAGGGTAATGCACTCTGGCAATTGTTTTACTCCTGCTGGCAGTTCTTAAAAGTCTTCCAGATGCCCACTGAAGTCAATAATGAGCCTTCTCATTAGTGACGGCGGGTTTTGGGCACCGACCAAAGTAGGACACTTGCACTCAGGACACAATTCACACATGATGCTCTTGACACCGTGGCAGGAAGGTACAAACAAAATCAGTTTCACAATCCTCCTTGTCCCCCAGGTTGTACCCTTAGGTACAGCTTGAGGAAAATGCTTCACTTAAAGAGCATCTCCCCGTGCTCTCCATTTTCTGTAATTTTTCTGCCTTTACAGAGCAATGTTCAGCTGCCAAAATATTTCACTAGACACCTGGAGATCTTCCAGACATTGTCTGCCTTAGGGTGAAAGTGGCCAGCTTGGTACAAATGAGGAGGTACAGGTGCCAGGGGGGCAGTTTTTATGCCACTCCCCAGGACAAGAAAGCTGTTCGTTGGTGATGAGGATGTGAAAGGGTTTCCATCAGATAAAACACAAGAAACTCCACCCTCTCCACCACAGCCAACACAGCAGACCTTGGATCTCCAGGGCAGGGACAAACATGAACCAGGCAATGCCACTCTGCCCAGTGCCAGCCCATCCAGAGGGGAAGCTTAGGGCCTCTTGACACATCCAGTGTACCTCCATCGGGGATAATCCCCGGCAGCAAGACAGAGAATTAGCAGGATGTAAATCCAGCCAATCTGGCTCTTCCCTCTGAGTCAAAGCCAGCTGTTCAATCTGCTGGAGAACACTCATTTCACAGCTGCACATCCCTGCCCTCCTGCCCTGAGCCCCATCATGTCACGGAGGGTGGGGTCACCACGGGGCCACTGAGCACACAGAGTGAGGGGCACACACTTCTCGTGGCTGGTGAGCCTCAACCTGCTGTTCCTCCTGGCTGGCCCAAGATCAAGACACAAGCACTGAGTCCATAAGGCAAGGGAAGAAATCCCTTGGTTTTTTTCCTGGTGCTTGGGGCTTGGCAGAGGGAAGCTGCCTCTCCAGGGGCACAGGCTTTGCCTCTCAGCACACAGGAGAGGTTTGGGATCTGCAGGCAGATCCCAGCATGGCAGATATCCCACAGGCACCTCCGAAATGACACTGGGGATACCCCTGACCTCGAGGGTTGTTCAGCCTGGAGGAGACTGAGGGGACACCTCCTTGTGGTCTTCAGCATCCTCACGAGGGGCAGTGGAGGGGTGGGTACCAATCTCTTCACTCCTGTGACTAGTGGCCACAGCATCAAGCCTGACAGAGTTCAAGAAATGTCTGGGTGGTGCTCTCAGGCTCGGGGTGTGACTGCTGGGAATGGTCCTGTGCAGGGCTAAGGGTTGGACTCGATGATCCTTGGGGGTCCCTTCCAGCTTGGCATATCCTGTGCTTCTGGGACTGTGTGTCTTGAGGAAGCAGCATAAAGCTGTGTCAGGGCAGGGTCAGGTTGGTTCTCAGGGAAAGGTTCTTCCCCCAGAGGGTGGTGGGCACTGACCAGGCTGCCCAGGGCAGTGGGCACAGCCCCAAGGCTGCCAGAGCTCCAGAAGGGTTTGGATGATGCTCTGGGGCACAGGGTGGGATTGTTGGGCTGTCTGTGCAGGGCCAGGAGCTGGACTGGATGACTTTTGGGGTCCCTTCCAGCTCAGGATATTCTATGATCCCGTGATTCCATACCCCATCCCGAGGGACAGCTCGTTCCAGGGGGCCATTCCCGGTCGGATGCTCACGAACAAACACTCCACATCCCATCGCATGTCTGCAAGTGTGGCAGGGGCGGGCTGTGCGTGGCTGTTCCTGACGGACTCAAGGCTGCCTGAGCAGGGCAGGGAGGAGCTGCCTCGCCCTCAGCCCCTGCTGCAAAAGCACATTCAAGCGGAGGTGCCGCAGAGCCATTGGACTGAACCCTGGGGGCGCATCGCGCACCTCCGTGCCAAGGGGTCGGGGCAGGGGATCCCTCCTTCCTCCCTCCCTCCCATCCTGGGGCTCCGGGTGCGTGTCCTGAGCCAGCACAGACCTCCCCCGCATGAGGCTGCCCAGAAGTATCCGGCTCTGTCTTTCGGAGAGAGGCAGGGAGAGAGAAAAGCCCATTCAGAGCAGCCAGAGCCTCGCCCCAGTCCTAGCGCAGATGGGGGGAAAAAAATAAAACCAATCAATGGTTTCATTTTACAAATATTTCCTGCCCCTTGCTTGTAATTGCCTTGTTTGTGAGCTTGGGCAGGAACAGGGTGTTTGGGGGGAGTTGTTTTCCTCCCTTGATGTGGTTTCTCCAGCCCCCAGCAGAGGCACAGGGTGACCTGCCCCATCCGTGCCAAGGTGCCACTCACAGCTCCAGGAGAGTGGCAGACACACCGTGCCCCAGCTCGGCCTCTGGATAATGTTTCCAAAAGCTCTTGACCATCAGGAGAACCCAAAGGGCTGTTCTGGTGGGCAATGGGGAGGGAGCAGTTCCCTCCAGGGGTGTTTTGAGGCAGCCAGGCTGGACATTCCCAGGGATGTGCCAGAGGGAGAGTGGAGTTGTTCCTTTGCTCCTGGCAGCCTTTGGAGAAATCCTGGCCAGGTTGGAGAGGGCTTGGAGCCACCTGGGATAGTGGAAGGTGTCCCTGCCCATGGCATGGGGTGGAACTGGATGGGCTTTAAGGTCCCTTCTAACCCAAACCATCCCATGACATTTTTTAAATGAGCACCTTAATATCTCTGAGGAGCTGGAAGCAATGCTGGAGAGGTGTCCTTGGAGGCCATGGATCAGCTGAAACATCCCAAAGACCAGATCCAGAATCCAGAGGTCCCTCTCTGACCAGTCCTGCTGCCAGATCCATTCAATACTATCAGCCAGATCTCTTGGATCCGGACTAGGTTTTGGGGAAGGGACCATTTTTGAGGTTGTTTTCTGTTCTGAAAGCAAAATTTGATACTTAAAAAAGGAAAGAGGAATCCTGCCCTCCCCCAGTGGTGCAAGAGCCTCGGATGCTGCCTCCCCTCAGAAGGAGCATCTGGCTGTTTGGAGAAATGAGAGGCACCACTGTTTTCTTTTGACTAATTTGATGATGTTGCAGTGCTCAGAGTGATGAAGCAGAAGGGAAGTTGCTGAGACAGCCCTTTCTTAAATTTCACCAAAGCCTTTCCAAAAAGAAATCTAAAAAAAAAATAATGAAAAAAATAGGAGAATAAAAGGAAAGTTTGTCACTTCTCTCCTTTGAATTTCCTTGGCAGAAGGATCTCTCTGACTTCCCAGGCAGAGATGAGAGATACCACTGGCTGCTGTCACGCCAGGATGGCATGGATGAACTGATGAGGAGGGTGGTGCCCACAGGTCCCATGACATGGACAGCATCACCCTGTGCTGTGACCACAGGGGATAAACTCCTCCCTCCCAGGCCCTTCTCCTGGGGGCTGAACACCCCACCCTCGAACACTGTGTGGGACTGCTGAGCTCCTGGAAGAAATCCCTTCTTCTTCCCTCCTTCCCCTCTCCTGATTTATCCCTGGGGTGCTGCAGGGCTGCATTTGCAGTGCTCTTCCTTCCAGTGCTGGGGTAAATGGCTTTGCCTCACCTTCCTTTTGCCCCATGGAAAACCACACTCCAGAGGGCATGGCATCCCCAGAAGGGAATATTTCCTGGGGCAGCTCATGGTCTGCAACGCTGGAAAATGTCCTGGCTGCAGACTCCTCACCTGGAGGGTGAAAGCAAGGCCTGTGTAACAGCGGAGGGAGAGGCAGGAGAAGGGATTTGCAGGGTGCAGAGGATGGAGCAGAGCTCGGGAAGAGGGAATTTGGAAGCAGAAGGTGGGATGCACTCCCCAGGGATGCAGCAGGGACAGTGTGCCTGGAGTGGGCAACTGCAGAGTGATCAAAGCAAGAAACCACTTCCTAAATGAGAAAGGGGATGTGGAACAGCACCAAAGGAGGACAAAAGCCTCCCAAGCAGCCCGTGGCATGGCCTGGAGAAGGTCCTGTGCTCTCAGAAGGTCAGAGCATGGCAGGGCTGTGCCCAGCACTGGGATCAGGGACTAATGAGCCGAGCGAGCTGTGGCTTCAGAGACACCCATGAAATATGAGGCTGTTAAATGTCGTTGAGCAGGCACTGACAGATAAAGACCTGGGAACAGATCCAAGCCATCCCCAAGTCCCATCAGCGTTGTTCAAAATTCAACCAGCATCAAGCTGCAGTCACCACTCGTGTCCCTTCCCAGCCGTGCCCGAAGAACAGCTGGAGGATTCCAGCCCCAGCAGCTTCTCCGGAGGCCAAACACAGTTCAGGGCTGCTGGGGGAGCACGGGGTCACACGTGGGGAGTGGATTTGTCTGCTGGGACCACATACAGGGAGAACCCCCGTCCCATGCCATGCCATGGGATGCAAGAAGCAGCAGAGAGGGTGAAGGGAGGAAGGGTGGTTTGAGGTCTGGTCCAAGACAGCTGCAGGGGGGTTTATTTGGGTGGAATGTGCTGTTTGCAGGCACGAAATGCCTCTGTGGGTCAGACTGATGGAGGCAGAGTGACAAGGAAGAAGAATCAGCCGAGGGAGAAGGGGAGGGTTGTTCCCTTCCAGAGCTCCCTGCATCCATCTGCAGAATGGCACAAACAGGAGAGTTTCAGGGAACCTTTTCGTTTCAGAGGTTTGAAAGTTTCGTGTCCAAGTACAGAATAATGCAGACATCAGAAATGCAAATGAAATGTTTTGAGCAACACAAAGAGATTTTGGCGGCGGTGAAGGAGGTGGGAGGAAGAGATTTTCTCTTCGAGAACTGCAAAATTAGGGGGTTTGTTCCAGTGCAGGATGGAGCTTGAAACCTTGAAACCCTTCATAAACTGAATGCCTGCTCTCAGCACACTTCTCCCTCTCGGGGCTGCTGATGCTGCTTTTTGGACCGAAACTGCCATGTTTCCATCATGCTGCTCATGTTATGGAATAGACCTGAGAAGAAAAATAAATACTGGCAACTCGGTGGAGAGGGGGGAAGAAGGAGGGAAGATGGGACATGACAATCTCCCTAGAGCTCTGAGGGAAAAACAGACCCAGGTTAGCAGGCAGTGAGTGAATCAAACTCTATTTTTGCTCTCTAGCCCACGGTGAGCCTCATGGCAGAAATGCCAGCTCTCATCATACCTTGCTCCCCACTTCCAGGCTCCGTTTTGTGACTGACTTCAGGGCAGATGGCTTGAGCCACGGAGCAGCCGTGGCCACAGCCCATCCCACGGACACGCACCGTGGGCACACGGTGCCTTCCAGCTGGAAAAGCCAGGTCAGTCCAGGGATAACAGACCATGGGTGCAGGGGATGGAGATGAACTGATTGTTCCCCCAAAGCAAACTTTGATTCAATCAATCACAGAATGCCCTGGGTTGGAAGGACCTTAAAACCCATCTTATTGCATGCTCTGCCGTGGGCAGGGACACCTTCCACTAGCCCAGGTTGCTCCAAGTTTATCCAGCCTGGCCTTGGACACTCCCAGGGATGGGGTAGCCACAGCTTCTCTGCCCAGCCTGTGCCAGGGTCTCCCCACCCTCACAGGGAAGGATTTTTTTCCTAATACCTAATCCAGCCCTGCCCTCTGTCAGTTTGAATCCATTCCCTCTTCTCCTGTCACTACATGTGAAAAATCCCTCTCCATCTTTGAGGGCTCCCTTCAGGAACTGGACTTCACTGTTTCCAGTTTTCCTTGGAAGTAACACTGGAGACAGGAGCAGGAAGCCCAAAGTACCAGGTGTTGTTGGAATCACTTTTGGCAAAACCCACCTCGAACGAGAAGTTTTTGGCTCCTTGTGAATAACCTCAGTCTTGTACCATTCCCTTCTGCCCTTGGAAAGCTGTCACAGCTCCGTGAGCTGGATCAGCTTTGACAAAGTGCTGCAGGCTGGGAAGGTCAGCACCAGGAGAAGACGAGACAAAAGTGGACTCGTCCCAATCTGCCATCTCCAGCTGGATTGATGGTCAAGTGGTCCAGGCTGTAGGTGTGAACCGTGAGTGAGGTTTTGCACCCTCCTGGTGCCCAGGTCAGCTCGATTCCTGCTCAGACTAAGGCCAGCTTTGCTTCTCCCCCCAGCCTGGAGAAGTCACAGCCTACAGCACAAGAGCTCCATCAATCTGATAGGGCTTGCTGGGTTTTTTGGCATTTCTTTGGCACTGACCAACAGCTTCCCCAGTTATCCACTCCCCATCGCTCCCTGACCTTACTGCACTTCTCCTACAGACCAGGAAAACTTGGACTGTAGCAGACCTTCACAGTGCCCCAGCTCTGCCTGAGCCCAACCTGAGGACATGAATCATCTCCAGCACATCACAGGAGAAACACCCTTTGCCCTTGTTGAGAGCAGAGCAGCTCTCAACAAGTCCTTCCTGCAGTGCATCCCCTTTCCCACATCTCTGCTCCAGCCCTCACTCTCACCGAGTCCTTCGGCAAGAACGAGCCTGCAGCTTTTCATCAAGCAGGAGATTTTGACTGAAAAGTGGATTTTCTGTCCCAGACTACATAGATTACACGATTCATTTTTAAGGATATTGAAAAAAAAAAAAAGGAGTGAGGTTTTGGTGAAGTACCCGCTCGCTGGTTCAAGGTCCTTCAATTTACCTGAATTCAAAGCATTTCTGTTTAATCTCTGGATGGAAGAGACTCCTCAAAGAAAAAAAACATTTTTCATCCCTCTCCCACAGCTGGAGCAGAATTTCCTCAGAGATCCTGCAGCTTGTGGGATGGAAAGGGACAACAGGGGCCATGGTTTGAAGGGTGGGGCTGTACCTTGTATCAGTGCTCAGGATTGTGTCCTCCAGGGGCTTTGCTGGGCTGAGACCCCCAATTCCTCCTGTGGTTTGCTAAACCACAGGGGGGTTTTAAGCACCCCTGCACATTTTGTAGACAAGCACGACCCTCTCAATATCCCAAATTCTTTGGTTGCTTAAACCAGGTTCCCCCAGGATGGGGTGGTACTGGATTAAAGGATGCACGGTCCAGGCAGGCAGCTCAGCTTTCAAAGACAGTGCTGGGCTCAGGGGGATTAAATTGCCTCCTATTGCACAGCAGGGACCCAAATCAACCATTCCCAAATGTACAAGACCTGGGGGTCCATGTGGTAGGGAAGGGATGGCAGGAAGGATGTCCCTGAGCGTGTCCCACTGCTCTTGCCCAGCCTCTGCCACCGACACTGAGCTCAGCAGGTTTTATTTCCCTCTGACTCAGTGTGACCACCCAAACAGGCTTTGAGTTACCGTGTCCTCCACAGAAAACATGCATAATCTGGGAGAGCAAAAACTGCAAGAAAACAACTGAAAATATAAAAAGGGAGATGGAAAACACAGAGAGTGGGTGTTGGTTTGGGATGGGAGCAACTGGGAGCTCAGCCTTGGCTGGGAGCCCGCTGCAAGGCTCCTGCTGTGCCTTTCCTCTCTTGTTTCTGACAAAAAAAATTAATCCAATTTTTTCCCCCTTTCTCTTGCAGCAAGAGAACTTGAAATTACAAATCCCTCTGTGGCTGAACCGAGACCTCCAGCTCCAGCAAACCCTCCAGGCTGTTACAGCCAGTCAATAACCGAGGGCAGGCACAACCTGCTGCAGCGCTTGACACCACTAAAATGTGTTTGGGGACTTGGGGAATGGCAACAGCAAAAGGCAACCTATCACTGCTAATAAATGACCAGGAGGCAGGAGAGCTGGTACCTAAAAAAGAAGCTCCTAACAACAGCTTTGGAAAGCAGGAAGGGCCACAGGGAGGGCTCTGGCTCTGGAGGGATGTGCTGCATCTCAGGGAAGTGGTGAGGAAGATCAGGAGGGCAACACCACACAGGTATCAGAAATGAAGCTGTTCCACCCACAGGATGGGACCTCACTGTTCTCAACAAGCCATGGGACAAGCATTGCCTGTGTCCCCACCCCTGTTACCCCTGCACACACTTACTGGAATCATTACCCTGCTCTACAAAGAGGGGAGAGATGAACAGGCAGCTCCACTCTTGCATTTCAACAAGGGCTGACCATTTCTGAGCTCTCCATGGAAAACACTTCCCTGCTTCCCAGAAGATGGAAGCACCAGGGCAAGTCCCCCGCCCTTGCACAGAGGTCCCCTCGGCTTCAGATGGAGCTGGACTGGGGCTGTTCTCCCCTCTCCCAAAAGCACAACAGGTTTTGAAACTCATTTCTCCTGGGAAGTGTCGTACCCTGCCGGTCTGACCTTCCCACTGCCTCTCCCACCGTTAATCAACAGCAGATTTCCCCCGGAGAGCTCCAAAGAGGACCACAAGGACAGGCAACACATGAATCTTATCTGGCTGGTGGGGAAACTGAGGCATGGGATTTTACTTAACTTAAAACAAATGAGATTAAGGACACAGAACAGAAACATAGCCCAGCCCAGCCCCTGATCCACCACACCACAGGTCAGCTTTCCATGAGACATTATCTTTCTCCCTTTCTTCCACAACCTTCTCCCAGTTTTTCATTACTTTTACCTTCCCCTCATCAACCACTTCCCCCTTTTTGTGCAGCCCGTCCTCTCCATCTCCATCCTGCTGTGCCAGACAGCAGCGAACTCTGGAGAGGTTCTCACCGGCACCTAAACCAGCTGCCTTGCATAGCCAAAACCAGCACATTTCACCAAATGTAAAAAATGTATGTAGGGACCTACCAGTCCACCTGGACTTCTATATCCCTTGTCTCTACCTTGGAGGGTGCATCTCCATCGCCGTCCTTACTGCTGCTCTTCAGGAGGTCCAGGACGGGCTCGATTTCTTTGAGCAGTTCATTGTCCTCCACGCCGCCGTTGAGACAAGGGTGACCACAAGCGCCCTCCTTGCCCTTGCCAGCGTCCTGCCCTTTGCTGCCGGTCACGACGCCGTTAACGTGGACCATGGGCTCTCTCTCCCTCCCGATCTCTCTGGTCCACAGGGAGCCCATGGCTGCTGCCAGTGGCTGCTCTTTGCTGGGCACGCTTGGGTTGGACAAGTCAACCGCCTTCGGGGCCGGGCAGAGGGGTCTGGTGACACGGATGGTTTTCGGCGTCCCGTCACCCGCAAAAGTGGTCTCCAGGTGAGTGGTGAAGCCCTCGGGGCCCCGCAGGATGAGGACCACGTAGGTCTCGGAGGCGATGCTTCTCAGGATCTCCAGCGCCGCCTCATAGCTCATGTCCACCAGGGGCCTGCCATTGACGGCCAGAATGATGTCCCCAGCCTGGATGAGGCCACTCTGCTCGGCAGCCCCTCCCCGGATCAGGTCGGAGATGATGACGGGTGGTTTGCTGACGCGCTCCTTCACCAGGAAGCCGAGGCCGCCCACCTTGCGCTTGAAGAGCCTCACCGAGATGACGTTGGGCTGGATCTGCTGCACGCTGAACACATTCTCTTCCATGGCAGCCCCTCCTCGAGCCTGCAGACCAGGACCTCAACACCCGCTGAGCGCAGAGAAATTCCCTGCTGGAGATGTCTGTCCTCGCCGGGGCGGGCAAGGGACAACTCTGGCTTTTAAGGAACTGGCCTCACTGGAGAACTCCTCGGGGCTTCGGCTGCAGGGTGGCTTTCTGTGGCATAGTCGGTGTCCCCGGGGAAGGCGGGGGGTATCACGGGTGGGAAGCAAGGCTAGGGACAGGGCAGGCAGGGCAGGCAGGGCTGGGCATCGCGTGGCCAAGCAGGGGCTGGAGGGGGCACCATGCCAGCTTCCAGTCAGCCTCTGGTCCTGCTCTGGGCAGAGACGGGGAGGCAGCCCGCTCGCTTCAGCGACATCCCTGCCAGCGCTCCACGAGCTTCTTTATCTGGAAAGGAGGGGAGAAACAACAACAAAGGAGAAAGAAAAGTGAGCCGGGGCAGGCGTAAGTGCCTGCTCAGCACGGGGCTCGGCACGCCACAGGCACCCCCGTGCATCAGCTCGTCCCCACAGATGTCACCCCCGGGCTGCGTTTGGGAGACGGGCTGCAGCCTCCCAGCGCTCCGGGCTTTGTTCCCTCCATCCCCTCCCCGCGGAAAGCGGCACCATCTGCTCGGCGGGGCCGCGGGGGGAGAGGGGCAGCCCTGGGAAGGGGCTGCGGGGCAGCCCGGCCCGGCCGCCCCCCGCTCTGCCCGGGGCTGGCGAGAGAACGCCCGGCTCGCCCGGCGAAGGGGGGATTTCTGCCGCCGGAGGATCCCGTCTCCTTGTGTTTTCCAGAGCGTCCAACAACCTGATGGTCGAGGACCAGACAGGGCACGGGCGTCCCTGCCCGGGAGGGAACCCGTCCGGCAGGAGCTGTCACCGCGCTGGGGTTTCGGTGCTCCGAGGAGGCGCAGCCACGAGCAGAGCGAGGCAGGAGAAGAGGACACTCAGCCCCCTTCCCCTGAGTTCAGAACTTGCAAAGGCAAGTGCTTTTAAGCCTGGCTACAGGGATCATCGCCTCGGCTCCTCCTCTCCACACATTTCGGGGCTGGCACGGGGATGAGGAGGCATCGCTCGCACTCCCCCGTGCCCAGCCCTGCCATCCGGCTCTGAACTGTTCCCACACAAACTGCTCTAGCTGATGGCAAACCATCTCCGGGAGGACACGCAGTGAGTTTTCCCGGCTCTCAGGGGAGCCTCACGCAGCTGGGCATGACTGTCTACAGCCCTCCGACGGCTCGGGGAGCCACGTCTCATTAACTCCTGATGGGACCCTTGTTCTTACATGCCCACGCTTGCGTTCGGGAACTTCTGCTCCCAAACCCTCTCCGCCTTCCCCTCCCATTTCTCAGATGCTCTGGAGAACGTTTCTCTCCAGGACTGTGCCCTGACATTTCACAGCAAACTGAAATGCAGGCGCCTTCTTTTCACTTTCGAATCTGAGTTGTGGGGAGAGAACAGAGGGCACTTGATCTGCAGGCTGGAGGTACTGACATGCCAAGGAAAACACTCTCCTGCCTCCCCATATTCAGGGCAGTGTTTGCACCTTCAGACCTTTCTGGTAGGACCCAGATGGGAAAAACAGGGACCTGAGGAGTAACCAGTGACACCAGTCCTGGCATTAACTCAGGCATTTTAATCCTCCTGTGATGAAGGCTGCCGACCCCAGACTGCGATTTTGGCAAGCGAGTTAAGAATAAAACAACTAAAGACCGATAACCCAAACGATGGATTTAACCCCTGTGGCCCTTCCCCTGCTGAGACCCAGCCCTGCAAAGCAGCAGCATCATGTAGAGGGTTAAATGCCACTGAGCAGGCTAATGGGGAGCTGCATCCTCAAGCACTAATTAACCCCGGTGACATAAGCCCTAATTGCTGGGTGACTTCCTGCAAGTGATTCAGGCCAGAGGCCACTGGAGCAGGACCTGCATGGGCCGTGAAGGGCTGTGCCACCTCGCAGGGCTCAGGGCAGCAGAGCAGGGTATCCACTCCAGATCCTCAGCCACCCGGGGAGGGAAGGTCCCAGTTTTGGGGAGGATGAGGGAAAACAAAGATCTGCTCCTACCAGGAAGGTTCTATCCCCTTCCTTCCTTCCCAGCCAGAGCCCACTGTCACCAGCAATGCCGGGCACGGCAGGACCACGGCCAACTCTTCCCTCTTTCTTCCAGGCATTTTGGTGCCCGTGCAGAACCACAGCACCAGCTTCCTTCTCCCTGCCAGGGCCTGTCTTTTCCTGGCAGTGCACCAGCACGGTCCCTGCATCCCCAGCCCCTCCACTTGCCCCCGCTCCAAGGAAGGTGACGGTCACCCTGGCGTCCGGGCACGGCACCGAGTCACGCAGGACTCATTTCTGATGCCTTGGCTGATGCTGTAGGACAAACGTGGCACTGAAAGCAGCACAAGTGCCACGGGAGTGTGGGATTGCCAGCTCCCTTCAAGGGGACAACCCTGTTATTTGCTCGGGATTAGTCACCAGCAGCGCAGAGCTCATGAACTCCTCACCGGCCGTGAAGGCTGTGTTTGTGTTTTACCCATCTCAGCAGGGCCAAGGCCATCTCAGGGACTGCCTGGCACAAGTCCCTGTCACTGCTGGGCATCCCCAGCAGCTCACACATGCAGATGCTCAACAGCTGGAGGAGACGATGCCCTTCAGCCCAGCTCGACCTTCCCGTGGTGCTTGCAGGGGAGCGCGGCGTTGCCGAGCTCGCTGCAAAGAGCTGAGAAAGCCCGAGGTGTTTATTCCCTCACTCTTCTCCCACCAGGCTAATTTCCAGTTATTACCACCAAAAAGCTTACAATTTGGTATGCTTATTCAGCTCCAGCCTGCAAGATCCCAGGCAACAGCATCATTTCTGGGTGCACGTCCTCGAAACCCATCAACACCTCGGCATTCCTTACAAGGGGGACAAGGACAAAAAAAGGTGGATTTCGGGTGACACCTAAACCCCCAGCCAGGGCTTTCTCCCAGACTGGGGGGAGCACCAGCTTGGCCCCTACAGACAGAGGGTGACTCTCTCCTGGACCTTGCATGCTCCCACCCGTGACTGTATCTCCCCCCAGCTCAGCTGGGGGATCCTGCTGGGGACTGGCTGGGAAACAGGGAACAACATTATATGCCCGTTCATGATTTTTTTCCCCCTTCCCCAAGCCCTTCCTTTCCTTTTTCTCTGCAGCTCCTCAGAATTAGGAAGGTCAGAAAAAAGGCAGAAAGCAGAGGGGAAGGCAAGGAGAGTGAGGGCAACCTGTCTCTAAGCCCCTGAGCCTTCTGCTCCTTCGGGGAAGAGCTGGACAAGAATTTTCATAAAATTAGGGCATCATTTAGTTTGGATAATAATCTTAAGATCGTTGAGTCTGATGGTTTCTCAGCTATAAAGTCTGGCACAGATTCAGACTGGAGACAGGAGGGAGTGGCAGCAGTTCAGGGCAGCCAGAAATGCTCAAAAGACTCCCCCAGACACCCAGTGAGGGTCAGGGCCACCCCATGCCCAGCTCCCAGGATGTCCCAGGACACCTGCAGGTCTGGTGCCAGAGGGGACACGTTTCAGATGGAACCTCAACGATTCAACCCCGTGTGAAGCAGTGGGGAGACGGCAGCTGATGGCAGCTGTGCCCAGCTCTGGGAGCTCAGTTCTCCCTCCCAGCACCATGAGGAGTCTGATTTATGAGCCCAAGAGCTGCAGAACATTTGTCAGGTTGCACATTGAAAGCTACTGGAGGTATCATGTCAAACTCCTTAAAACCGGCGAGGACGGGGTTTAACTGGGGTGGAAACAGTTATTTTACCCCTGAAAGAGAGCCAGGAGATGGCCAATGCCACGGGCAAAGCTGAGCTCAGCTCCCTGTCGAGGCACCCTGCTTGAATAAACATCCACAGACGGTGCCAGCCCACTCCCTGTCTCAGTTTCCCTTCCCTTTCCAACACATAAACCCAACTCAAACTACAGAAGAGCAGCAAACCCTGCAGAGGTGCAAACTTGTGGCACCCCAGACAAGCATTAATTCTGATCTTGGCACCAATCCCTGGTAACCTGACTCCTCTGGAGCCTTTAATCAGGGCAGAGAAGAGCAGCAAACAGGCTCCCCTTCGACAGCGACGAAAGCACTCGCTCAACAAACAACTCCTACAAGAAACCAAAAGCAATAGCAAAAAGCTTCTCGAGTTGCCAGATAACATTTCAAGCACCAAACTCCAGCACATATGTTAATTGGATGATTTGATTTCAGAAACAAAGCGGAGGAGAACTCAATCTTAGGAGCTTAACACAATCTCTTAACTCTCCCAGCCAGGAGCCGTGGGCCGCGGAGAGCTGGGACGTGCCCAACTCCAGCCCCGCGGCATCGGCACTTGGGCTGCCCTTGGCCTCACAAATCGATTTTGAGCCTTGTCTTCACCACGATAATGGCTCGTGGTTCTGTGTGCCAGCTCCAAATGGACACTGTTGTCCTACTTAATTAGTTTTCGTGGGATTTATGGCACTCGAGGAAGAGCCCCGGTGCCAATGGATTTACGCCCGTTTAATTTTTACGACCCGCGGAGCATCAGTGGATCTGATGAGGAGCACTGGGATGCAACATATGCACAGTTACTGTAAACCTGCGTGTTTGTGCCTCTGAAAATGGAGCATTAAAGTGATTCACTGGCAGGCAGCTGGCTCGTGCCAGCAGTTCTGCGCTCAATTCCTGCGTGGCTCCGACCAGTGGGGTGCTGTATCCGTGTACATGGCCTTTTAATCCTGACAGTATATAGACAATGTTCCTCCAGCCATCCCTAATTATCCACCTCCCACCAACCTTGCCAAAATCTGCCCAAGGAGGAGCGAGACCTTTTCCCTTCACACCCAAATGACTGCTCTGCTTGTCCCTTCCCATCCCCAGCGCACCTGGCTGGGAAGCCACTATTTCACCAGGGCCACGATGTTTTCTTTGCCCCCAATAAACCTGATTTACACACAGGAGTGAGTGAAATAAGAGGCACTTTGCCATCTGCACAACACCCTTGTGGCCGTGCCCAGAGATGGTGCAGAGCTGCTGGGCCCCTCCCTGCAGCCACGGACACCGGCGGGCTTGGGAAGGGTGATGCCAAAGGGGTGAAGTGCCAAGGACTCAGCCCTGGAGACCCACTCACCTGCCCCGTGTCAGCAGGGCTGTCTGCACTGAAAACACGCCTATTCCTGGTAAAAGAGCAGTTAATTAAAAAAATACCAATAAATCTATGCCCAGATCCCAAGAGGGTTCATTTGCCTCTAATCAGGGTGTGGTTTTATGGAAAGCAAACCGCTGTGTGTTTGCTCATGACCATATTGTTGGGATAAAGTGCCCCAAAGCCCCATGACCTGCACATTTATCCAACTCCTGGCCCTTGCTTTTGCCTTCATCCCCTCCCCAGGGACTGAAACAGCCGAGGAAAGCCTGGCCCTGCCGGCACCAGCAGCCACTGGCTCATCTTCCAGGCACTTGAACTGATCATTGCAGATCCCTTCCCACTTAAATACTCTCTCCTGTCCCATCCCATTCACACCAGCATCCTGCACACTCCTAATCAGGGAGAATTAGAGGAAGCAGAACCCCACCAAAACTTTATTTCAGTGCCATGAAACCCCTCACCCCCCTCCCCTTCACCCCATCTGACACGAACCGCCCCTCTCCGAGCAGACCGCAGCAATGCATTTTAATGTTGCCAAGACAACTGTGTTGACAAAATTCCTTTTTTTTTTCCCTTTCTTTTCCCTTTTTTTTTTAGCTGACAGAAACAGGGTTTCGTTGTAATTTGGAGTTCAAGGCTGAGCATATTTCAGCACCACGCCTGCCATTTCTCTTTTGCTGTTCCGTGCAATATTTTCTCGGTGCCCGTGGTGTGCGGCTCGAGCGGAATTTAGATAAAACCGTCAATTCTGCCGCTAACCCCATCTACAACTGATGGTCTTATTAGGGCTCAGTCCATCTGTAAAACACAGATTCCACCCCCATCCATTCGCCCAGAGGATTGGAATTACACCAGCGACTCCGGTTTGACAAATTGGCCCCGTGTTAACACACAGCCACTTTGTCCTAAAAGACAAAATAGGTAGGTAGGAAATAAATGAGAAAATGCCACTTGATGGATGGTCTTGCAATCCAATCGCAGCACGAGAGGGGAATTTGGGCTCTATTTAGAAAAAAAAAAGGGGAAAAGAGAATTTAAAAATCGCAGCAGGTTGGCTGGAGCTGTAATAGCTCCAGAGCTGCCAAGCCAGCATCAATAAAGTCAGCGACAGAGCTCTTGGCTCACTTGGTCCAGGAATAAACTCCTGGTTCATTTCAGCAACTCGTGTTCTCGTCCCCTCCCTTGCTGCTGACACCCCAAAATTCCCTCTAGCGTGGCATTAAATTTTCCTACACTAACAAGCCATTTAGGACACTGAATTGCAATAGATCTTATTGCCACTGACTTTCTGAAGAGTGACTCATATCCCTATTTAAAACCCCCAGGAAAAGATCGGGCTCCTCATGGCACAAGCCTGGGTTCCTCGATCTGGAGGCACGAGCCTTCAGCCAGGGCCCTGAGAAATCCTGGCTCTGGGACTTCCTCTGTCCCCTGAGTGTCACCACCACCTCTCTCCAACACCAGGAGGTGTGATTCCCCTCTTCCCCACGGAGCAGTCCAGTACGTGGAGCCAAAGCAAAGGTCTCACCCTCTTTGTGCTGCCATCCCCAGGGACTGCACAAGGCAAAAATCGAGGATAATTTGTTCCCCTGAGTCTCTGTCCGGGCTTTTCTCAGGGTTTTGCATTAGCACTTGTTGCCATAGTACCAACAGTGGCAGCAAACTTCTCTGGGGGCCTCCTGGGACCCATTCCTTGTCCTATGAGGGCTGTGGCTCTAATTCAGGCAGGATTAGGGTGGGGAGCTGTGGAATTTTCTGCCTCCTAGTTTTGCTAAAGGAGACTATTCCTTGGAAGGAACATCTTACTCCATCAGCACCTCTGAACGTGGGGCTGGGCATGGGGCACTGTGGCAAGAAAGCCACGAGTGTGTGAGGGAGAGGAATGGAAATGGTCCCTGATGCCCATTGGTTCCTGGGCTTTTCCCCTTTCCCCAAGGGTCAGCCCCATGCTGGTGACGCCACCTTTGGCTGAAGCAGCCCCAGCCCCTTCCCTGAGAACAGTTTTTCCCTGTGCCAGAGGAGAGGAACTTGACTTCTCAAGACCCTGCTCTTCACCCCTGGCATCGTGGGGCAAGGCAGCAGTGGGCAGGCTGTCACCCCAGGGCCAGCTCTGGAGCCCTTGACCAACACATAGCCCTGATACTCCATTTTGATGGCTTTTGGGGAGGAAGGATAATCCCTGCTCGGAAAAGACAGAGCTTTCCTGACTTTCAAAGCAAGGAAGAACCTCACGTTTCCAGCATGTCTGAAAACATAAGCCTGAAACTCCGGAAAATGGGATTAAGAGAAGCCTACCCTAGAAGGGCATTGCTAGATCTCGTTAAGCACTTCTGAATTGTCAGGGAAAAGAGAAGCTCCGGAAAGCGTTGCCTTGGCATAATTACCTCTGCTTTTGTATATACACACACACACACACACAGAACTTGCAGGTTTCCACGCTCTACATATAGAGCCAACATGCTGACAACATATGGGCTCCCCAGAGCGTGTGTTCCTCGTGCCCACAGCCAGATCCTGAGCCCTCCCTCGGTGTCATATCAGCACAGCTGCCACATAGGGTGGGAACCCGGCGTGTGGCGGGTCCCTTATCACACACAGCCCATCGCAGCTCATTTGGAACTAGTGCATAGCATCAAACGTGCTTTCATCCAGCTTCAGCCAGACAGCTTGCAGGCCTCTTTGGGACACAATATATTTATTTTTGGCTCGGTACGAGAGATCAGATTGCATATATAGATTTGATTTAATGCACAGATACAATCAGAACAGCGTGAGTAGAACAAAGGCATTTTGGCTCTGCTTGGAGCCTCCTCTCAAAACCGGTCCCTTGTTATCTGGGTTGTATTTCTTCAGTAAAAAATTGATGGTATCAACAAGTATCAAACAATATTCTCGTTACTCAGGAAAGGTAAATGCTAATCTATGCGAGCTGAGCTCATGTGACTTATCAGTTACTATATATAGTTGTTTTCAGGCACTGATTTAGGGAATCTGGCAGTTTTCCTAAGCCTTTGTACAGATACACCACTGAAATGGAAAAGACAAAACACACAAGCAAAGCGAGGGGGAAAAAATGTGACAGGGCCAAAATGGCCCTGAGGGTGAGGGAGGACCAATCCCTTCCCCTGAGCAGACACACAACGTTAATTCCAAGTGAGGATTCAGCCCAAACCCCTCTGCCTAAGATGGCCTCTCGCTCATGGTCGTCACACTGACAGAGAGAATAAACAGAATTCAGAGGGCACAAGGATTTGTCATTCTCCCTCACTCGTGAGGATGTGCAGTGCTTCTCCCAGAGCAGGTATGTGAGTAGAGAAACATCCCCTCAAAACCCACGGCTGCGTGGGAAGAGACTCCGTACCAGGAGTTTGTTTGCAAACATATGCATGTTTTAAAATTGGAGACTCTGGGAGTTTGGAGTGCCTTTAAGGAAATATTCTGGGTAACACAAGCTACGAGGAAAGAGAGGGAGGAAGAAATCACTGACGCAAACCCAAGTTCTTTAAAATGAGGCTTTTCCACCCGAGGGCTTTAACAGAAAAGGCATTGCCAGCCAACATGTGCAGGGAGAGTGTTGTCCTGCCCAGCCCCTCTGCCCCAAAAGCCTCCCTGCAGCTTTTGTGTGATCATCCCTGTAGATCCCATTCTGCCTCCACTGGCACTTGGGAATGCAGAAGAGGAAGAGGAGCTGGCACTTAAAGGAGTGGAGCCCCCGACCAACTCAAGTGCCCCCTGCAACCTCCCACGCCTCGTGCTCCAGACAGCCCCTGCTCCCACGGGAAGGAAGGAGACACTTCCCCTCCATTGCAGTGAGAGGCGGAGCAGCTCCTCGGGGGCTCAGCAGATAATTGTCAAGTTGCCTGCCAGAATTTCCTCCTGCCAGTCATAACTTGGAAGCGTTGGAAGAAAATGTCTGCACCTGGGCTGAGGAGTCAGCGCGCTCGGGGAGGCAGGGAAGGGATGGGGCAATGCACACCCACCCCAGCTCCAGATGCTCCAGATGTGCACACACAAAGGTGTCTTTTTGCTCTGCTTCGCCAGTAAAAGCCAAAAGCTTTCTACTGGCTACCGTAAACCAAGCCGAGAGACATCAGGCAGGGCATACAGGGTTCGCCTCCTTTGATCCCTGCCACGACAACTCCCTCCTGCATTCCAAGCTCATCCACTGGTGTGCAGGTGGGGAGAGAGAAGGGGCAAAACCCGGACCGAGCCCCGGCTGTCCCTAAAGAACAGGAACCAGCCATCAATGGGACATCCAGGGGCTTCGCTCCAGGGCTGGAGCCGCATCGGGGAGTCTCTTCCCCACCACGGGCTGGGTGGGGGTCTTGCTCCCACGCCAGTGCCCCAGAGAGAGTGGGGACACTCCGTGGGGACACCTGGGACACCCTGACCCGGAGGCACAGGGGAAATAGAAAGGACAGGACACGGCGTGGGTCCTCCCCTGAGCTCAGCACCGGGGTTGGTGGCATCTCCTGCAACCCCAAACTCTCCCCGCCAGTGTTGGGAGTGCCGGGGCGTTCCGGGCAGGCGGCGGTGCCCGCGGAGTTCAGCACCCGGGACAGCTCTGGCACCTGGCGCGGCGGGCACTGCTGCCGCCCACCCGGGGCACTGCTGCCACCCGCCCGGGGCACTGCTGCCGCCCACCCAGGGCACTGCTGCCACCCGCCCGGGGCACTGCTGCCACCCAGGGCACTGCCCCAACACCCTGGGCACTGCTGCCGCCCACCCGGGGCACTGCTGCCACCCACCCGGGGCACTGCCGCCCACCCTGGGCACTGCTGCCACCCGCCCGGGGCACTGCTGCCACCCTCCCGGGGCACTGCTGCAGCCCAGGACACTGCTGCCACCCGGGGCACTGCTACCGCCCAGCCGGGGCACTGCCCCTCCACCCGGGACACTGCTGCCACCCGCCCGAGGCACTGCTGCCACCCGGGGCACTGCCCCAACACCCTGGGCACTGCTGCCACCCACCCAGGGCACTGCCCCTCCACCCGGGGCACTGCCCCTCCACCGGGGACAGTGCCCCTCCACCCGGGAACTGCCTTCTCCCGGGAAACAGCATCCCCGGGGACAATTGCCCTCCACCCCAGAAGACTGACATTCCATCCCCACCCCCGTCGGCAGAACTGCCCTCTTGCCCTCCCCAAAAAGTGCCCCTGTTAAGCCCCACCACCCCCCCAGAAACCTGCTGAGTCCGGCCCCTGCCCTCTCCGGACCACCCGCGTCCGGTCCCCGCCCGCTCCGGCCCCTTTCCCTTCGCTCCCCGGGCAAAGTGACGGCTGTCCCGGGCTCGCTGCCCGCCGCTCCCGCCGCCCACCCCCGCACTCCGTCCACCTGCCCCTGCCTGCCCTTCCCGGGAACGACACTCCCCCGGACACACCGTGTGTGCCCCCAGCCCCGCAATCCGCCCTCCCTGCCGCGCCAGCGACCCCCTCGCCCCATCCGAACTCGGCGCCCGGAGTTGCGGGGGAGGGAGGCGGCAGCTCCCGCAGCTGGTTCAGCCCGGGGGGACTCGGGGCGAGCCAGGCACGGGGGCGAAGTTGGCGGCGGAGCCCCGGGGGGTGCGGAGGGGCGAGGGTCGGGGGGGCGACACGCCCCGAGGGGGTTGCGGTGGGAGCCGCGGCTCGGCGCGGCCACCCCCGACCTGCCGGCTTTCCGTGGGCAAACCCCACGCGTGTGCCCCGCTCCGCGGAGCCCGGCTGCCCGCAGAACGGGGCTGGGGTCCCGCTGCCGCCCCCCTTCCCCCGGCCCGGGGCAGGAGAGGGGGCGCAGCCCCGCTGCCCCGAGGCGGCCGCAGCGCTTCCGACGGGGCGCGCCGTCCCGCGGGGCTCCGCGGCCGGTCCCGCACCCCCCGCCCCGCCGCAAAGTTTCCCGGAGAAGCGGCGCCCGGTGCGGGGCTCGGGGGCACCTACCGTGCGGCGGAGAGGAGCCGGCCCCGGCCCCGTGCCTGGCCCCGGCCCCGCATCCCTCCCGGCGCGGCGCTGGGCTCGGCTGGGCTGGCAGGGGGGGAGCCAGTCCTCGCTGCGCCCCTTTATCCCAGCATCACCGAAACGAATCCGCTTTGACGTCCAACCAGGGTTTTTATGGGTGTGGAGCGAGCCGGTGCAGCCCTCATTAGGAGACACTCTGCTCTCCAAATCATACATCTTTTATATAACCTCATTTCCAGCGTGGCTTTTCTTCCCCCTCCCTCCCTCCCCTTGCTGGGGAGCATCGCCCACCCCCCCACGCCCCCCCAATACCCCCACCCACCCCTAACTCTCCCACCAATTAAAGACCCGACAGGCATCCCCCGGCCCTCACTTGTTGCCGGGAAGCTCCACTCCTTTGCCCACGGGCCCACCTCAGTCTGCCCCGGGGGAGTGGGGGGCTCTGCCTGACCCGGGGGGCTTAGTGGTCCCCAACTCCCTGCCCAGCCCTGCTGCAGCCCCCACATTCCTGCTCTCAGCCAGGTTATGCTGCAGAAAAGCCCCCTCTTCCCCTGAGAGCAGGCAGGGCCACCCTGCCCACTCAGTGCCCGGGGTACCCAACACCAGCCCCTCCTGGATAATATTCCAGTGCCCCCAGTCAGGATCCAGGCTATCCTGGGGCAGCCCTGTACCTCTGCTGCTGGAGCTGAGCCCGGGCTGCACACAGGGGACAGAACAAAGGGTCTCCTCACCCCATTTCCCCTTCTGACTCTTTCCCTGCCCCCAGTAAGGCCCAGTGCAGACCCAGGCTTGACATCAGTCTCCAGGCTTTGCAATTGCGTTCATTCCCATGGCAACAACAAACACACAATTATAGATATATAATATTATATAAACCAAGTGGGCTCTCGGGCAGGAGTGCGAGGTTCACCTGCTCACAGCTTCCTCCTGAGCCCAGCAGGCAGCTCCCACAGGAGCTCAGAGAGGTGGCTTCAGCCTGGTGAAGATACACGGCCCGTGGATGCCCGGCAGCTCTGGGTGCCACCTACCCCGGGCAGCCCCACCGCCTGCCCCACTGGCTCAGTGAAGGCAGGCAAGGAACACACGGCACAGCAGGCAATTCAATTAGAAAACTTCCCACGGGGAAGGGGAAACCGAGCAGCCCTGTTCCTCCAGGCACACCGGGAGCTGTGCAGAGGTGGAGGAGGGCAGAGGACAGGCAAACGCCGCAGCACAACTGGGGCTGCTTCCCCCGTTCTCCCTCCTCACACTAATCATACACCGAGCTGTGTGCACTGTCTGGGGCTAATGAAAACATGATTATGACTATTTAGATGCAGGAGCACTAATCTAATAGCAAGCTACCCAACGACATCTGCTCTGATCCACTGGCCGGGGAATCCTGCCCTGTGGAGGGATGAGTAGGCACACACTGGTGAAGAAGGTCTTCGTGACCCAGTCGCAGGCTGAGAATAGTCAGCTGCAGCTGAGAAAAGTCCAAACCCTTCTCTTTTCAGGGCTCATAGCTTTGATCATGGCCTTAGAGCTGCAGGGCTCCGTGAGCTAGTGATTATCAGGGAAGCTGGACCGGTCCCTCTCGGATGGGGATGCAGACAGGGGTCCTAAATGGAGGTCCAGCTCGCTCGGGGTTGATGGGTGTGATGGCACCCGTGGGGTGTTCGAGGGGACTCTGCCCTGCCAAAGCCACCCTGACACACGACATGGGCTCTGGCCAGCAGCACCTCGCTGCTCCTCTGCCCTCCTGCCAGGGAGGCAGATCCACAGGAGGCAAAACCACGCTGGGGAAGCCAAGCCCTGAGAGCTGGGATCCGGGTGAGCAGGGCATCCTGTGCCACTCCAGGACACGGGTTTGGAAGTGTAGCTCACCCACGCACCCACCACCCTGCAGCTGCACCCTCGGCAGGACCCCAGCCCTGTCCACCAGCCCAGGGCTCACCCCTGGGCCACATCTTCACACAGGGCAGGGCAGCAGCTCCTTCACCCGCAGGAAACTGAGCGGGACGACGCTCATTTTTGGATCATCTGGAGCTTTGCTGCCGCCTGTAAATCCAGGCAAGCCGGGAGCAAAGTGTCAGCACTGGAAGGGAGCTGTTGGCCTGAGCGTGTCCTGTGCTCCCCCTGCGCCAGGGAGGAGCCCCAGGTAACCTTTTCCTGCAGCTGGAAGCCATGAGTCAGCCCCGAGAGGAAGGCTTGGAGGTTCATAAACAACTGAGGGGAGAGATGTTGGTCTGTGAACGGAGAAGGTGGACCGAGACCTTTTCTGGCACATCTGCCCCCAGCTAGCCCGTTCCCACACAGCTCTTGGTGTGACAGCAAAGGTTTGCACCTTCTTTCCCCCAGCAAAAAGCGTTTGTGGGTAGGGTTTGTCCACAGGGAACCTATTCCTGTCATCCTGCCTCATTCCAGCGCACCCACGACCAGCCCCGTCCGTGGAAGTTGTTTCCCCCTTTTCCCACAGCTGGGAGCAAATTCAAGCAGTGCCAGCGAGCGAGCTATCCCCCCAAACTGCTCGGGAGAGGACACATCCTCCTCCCTGCCCCTCACAGAGCTGCTCCCCGGTCCCCCCTCTCCCCTGAAAGCAGCTCAGCGCCTCTCGCTCCTGGCCATATGCTGCCAGCGGTGAGAGAAGCCAAATATAAACGCAGCACTTAACGCTCCCCCAAGTTTCCATCCCTCCCCTCGCTAACCCTGGCTCCTCGCCCTCTCCTGCTGCCCCCTTCTGTCTCACCCACCTCTCTCTGGGGAGCCAGCGGCGCCGGGGGCTGCAGCGGGGAGCCGGAGCTGGGTCTGCGAGCCGGCTGTGCTGGCGGAGCCCGCAGCCCGCCGCCGGGGATGTGCCGCTCAGGATGCTGAGCTCTCTAAGATCCTTAGGAAAGCGCGGCCCCGGCACGGATCACACCCCCAATGGCCCCGCGGCTCGGGAGTTATTCGGCTGCTATTTCCATGCGACTCCAAATGCGTTCGAGGGATTATTGCCCGGGGACTAAAGAAACGGCTGAACGTATTTATACTAAAGCTTTAGGAGCCTGTGGAACCGCACACACACACACACACACACACACAGAGCAGCTGATAGCGGGGTCTGGCACAGAGACTGCGGCGATTTGGGACAAATCCCAGGATTTTGTGTGTGTGCGCTCTAGTTTAGAGCGAGCGCCGATGCTGGCGCTTGCCTAGAGGTGGCAGTGAGCCTTCGCTCTTCTCCTCGCCCCGAAGCCAGCACAGGAGGGCCCGGGAAGTCCCGGCTGAGCTGGAGCTCTGCCCTCCCTGCTGGGCTGCTGAAGGGTTTGTAGGGAGGGCACCCCTCGAGAATCCCCCCTGCCCGCAGCCACGGCACAGCTCGGGGGATTTTTTGGCATCCTCCCCTCTGCACGGGATGGGGGCTGACCAAATCCAGAGTGCCTTTAGAACGGAGCAAAGGCTGAGTTTTATCAAATCCAGGTTGCCCTGGGAGCACACGGCCAAGGCAACTGGATTTTAGAAACATCCTTCTGCCAGCTCCATCAGCTCTAGGACATTTTTTGGGGGGGAAACTCTTTGCTCCCCACGTTCACAAGCTATAACAATCCCTGAAGCACCAGGCAGAGACGTGGCAATGAGAAATCATCCAGCACAAACACCAAGGTCCAGCAAGACATCTGTAAACCTCACCAAAACCCACATATAAGTCCTAAAAGTCCCTGCCCTGGGGGTTAAGAGTTGGCAATGTGCTGCTGGAAAGATTCCTTCAGAGAGTGTCTCAGCCTCCAAGGGCAGAGAGTGGGTTATGAAGGGTGATCTCTCTCTCTCTCACACGTACATGTGGGCACACACACACACACACACACAGAAAATCTAATAAAAAGATATTAGTCGAAGAGTATTTGGCTTCTGGCGTTCAACTATCTCGAGCTTCTTACAGACACCAAAGAAATGAAATTATGGGAGCACACAAACAAGAAATTCCAGGGGGATGAATTAATGTTTCATCGCTATTACAGGGCAGAGAAGTACCTGTCTGTCTTCCCTTGCATTTCTTTTTTCCTTGGACTTCAAAATATGAACCCCCTCCCTTTAAAAGTCATGACAGCATGTTTCCTCCAGCCCAAGCCCTACTATCTTTCCATCAAAATCAAAACTGCTTTCATTATCATTTTAAGGACACGTTGGAGGGCTGACAAACGCACCAAAGTTCAAGGACTTCTTGTAAATCCGGGGTCTCATTTAGACAGATAAAAAAACCAAAATCCAAAACAAAACGTGCTTTAAGACCTCCCTTCAGAGCCTCAAAGGGGCTCGAGTCACTTCTGGGTTATTCAGATGCAAACACTGTTTTGAAGCACAAGTGTCTGAGCTGAGCCATCCACCAGCAGCTGGAAGTTTGGGGGCAGATGCTTCGCAGCAGCAGAGCTACACGACTCCACTGGAATCAGCAGAATCGAGATCATTAAAGCCAGCTAAAACCAGCCAGTCCTCAGGATTTTGTACCATCTGAGTCCCTATTTCAAGCCCATTCCTTTCTAGTGGGATCAGGCCCGCAAACAGCACCTTTTTCACCTTTAGATCAATTCTTGGCGCAATTATGAACTAGAAAAATCACTTTCGTGCCGACCTTAAACAGTATATTTAGAGATTTAATGTCTTTTTTTCTAGGCAGTGACACATTTCAGAGGGCTGTAGGTTAAAGACTCTTTTGAAAAGACCCAAATCCTTAAGCTTAAGTGAAAAGTTATCACCGGAGGGCCTTGGGGTGGGTGGTGACAAACACAGGAAAGGGCCCTGCGTCAGCCAGGGCTCTGGGTAAATAGGGCCAGGGAGGAGAGCGGAGGGCTGGGAGCAGCCTGACGAGCCTGATAAGCCAAATCTGCAAAGCATTCATTGCAAAAACCAACACAAAGCAAACCCAAAAGCACAGAAACAGCTGCTGTCGAGTTCTTAATTTCTGAAGAGGAGCAAGAAATAAATAAAAAAAAAAAAGCCAAAAATACTTCACTACCCACCAGCAAAGCCCCTCGTGTGTTGCCCTGCAGGGTGGGTGGGAGGGAGGCTCCAGGATCCCTGTTTTCTCCCCCAGATTCCTAAATGAAGCAGTGAATTTGGGCACCCCACGAGGAGGACAGAGCTGTGAGCCCCTCTATCACATCAACCCTGAGGGCAGGGTCAGCTGGGATATTGGGAAGGAATTCTTGGGTGTGAGGGTGGGCAGGCCCTGGCACAGGTTGGGCAGAGAAGCTGTGGCTGCCCCTGGATCCCTGGAAGTGTCCAAGGCCAGGCTGGATAAACTTGGAGCAACCTGGGCTGGTGGAAGGTGTCCCTGCCCATGGGTTTTCCCACCCAACCCATTCCATGACTCTGTGATGATCCCAGTTTCTTCCAGTCTGGATGGAGCAGCAAAGACCAAGGGGAAGGTGCCAACACTGAGGGTTAATCCAAGCCCCCAAATTGCTCACAGCCCCAGCAAAATAATAATAAAAAGAAGCCTTGGGTGATGTTCAGGTGTGGAGGGACCAAAGGGGTTGGTTTCCCACCTCTGCACCGGCTCCATTCAGCCACAGCCAAACAGCAGCCATGGATCTCTCCCAGCCCAAACACAGCAGCTCCCAGAAAAAAAAAAAAGGGAGACAAACAAGAACTCCAGAGACAGAGAGATGTTTTTTGCATCTTTTCTTTCACAAACCAAACAAAAAGGCGGCGCTCAGCCTTCCCACCAACTGAGGAGAAGTTTGCAGAAGCTATGCCAGGAATTTAGATTTGTTTCTGGCACGACTTTAATGGGATATTGAAGAGCTGCTGTAATTTAAAGGTATTTAACAGCTTTTTTTCTAAGCCAAGACGAAGCAAACCCTTCCACAAACCACTTTGCTTTGAGCTGATGAACATCAGCATGGCCAGAAGATCTCAGCACCCTGACATGGAACCCTGGCAGCAGGTTTGATTATGGCAGGCCCCAAGTTCACAGCTTTAAAAAAATAAAATAATAATAATAAAAATCAATATACAGCTTTTTGGCTACCTCCAAGCCCAGCCTCGGTGATTCACCTCCTTCCAGAGGTTCTCCACAGACAAACCCTGTCTCACATGCAGCCCCTCTGCTTTCAGGCTCCTGGAAGTAGGGCTGGTCCCAGTTAGGGGAGGGAACTGGGGCTGAGCATCCCACTGGTGTCACCTCTGAGAGCTTCCTTAGCACCAGGGACCTGTGCAAGGCTGGGGTCGCCTCCAGTGGGTTCATGGAGGCTTTGCCTGTGCCAAAAACATCCCTGAGGATTCCTTGTGAGATCTCCAGTGCCACGTGGATTTCAGCCCAAATCTCAGCCCCCTGCTTGGAATCCCACACGTTTCAGCCACCTGGGCCCCATTTTCATAGAGCTCATTTTCAACCCTGCCATTAAATGTAGCTGCATTTCAGAGGAGGCAGATGGAGAAACCAGAGCCCAGCTGGATGAACCTGCGCCTTAGGGAAGTGATACCAAAGGCATCCCCCAAAAGAAATAACACCCCCCCCCAACCCTCCTAAAGTCTGGGTGCTGCCAGAGGAGGGAAGTTGTGCCTGTGTTTAAAAATTGGGGGATTTCCACCTCTTGATATCTCTGGCAGGTGATTTTAACTCCACCGAGGAGGCTTTGCTGCTCACAAAACACAGACCAGATGCAAAAAACTATGTGGAGCTTATTCAGTCATGGGCAAGCCCCAGGCAAGGAGAGGTTTCCTGATGGCCCATCCCTGCAAGTGTCCAAGGCCAGGTTGGATAAACTGGGAGCAACCTGGGCTAGTGGAAGGTGTCCCTGCCCAAGGACAGGGGGTGGGACTGGATGAGCTTTAAGGTCCCTCCCAACCCAAACCATCCTGTGCTTCTGTGATGGGCACACAGAGACCTTCCTGGTCCCCCCACTCAGACCTGGCACCCTGTCCAGTTTGTAGTGGGAGGAGGTGAAATCCTGGGATATCCTGTCTCTCCATGCCGGGAAAACACTGGAGGGGCCCCACCTGTTTTGGTTTCCAGGCTCCTGCTTTGCCTCTGAACACCCTCCAGGTCTCATGAGACACTCGGCTCAGAGCAGATTGACTCGATTGTGGCGACATTAAGGTCTGACCCAGGTCCTGCCCACAGTCGAGGCTTTGCCTAAGGAGCTTGTGGACATCCTTGTCTCCCCTAATGCCTCGTGTGGAGCTGGGGAAGCTGCTGGCTGTGGGACTCGCTGCTCTGCATCTCTCCAGATCCATATGGTTGAGCTTCTCCCCCAGCCCCGCCCCGGAACTGTGGGTGATGGGTCCCACCATGCCCCCAAAGCAGAGAGGGTGAGGTCCCTGTGGGAGCAGCGCTGCCATCACCCTCGGGCTCCATCAGTGGCCACTTCAGCACAGGGGACACTCCCTTGGCCACTGGTGGAATCCTGTTGGCAATGGAAGTTGGGTTGTGGCTGCAGCTCCTCGAGTCCTTCATCGGTGTCCCCAGCCAAGGCAGCCACTGGTGCATCAGAGGTGCTGAGTCCCCTCTCACCCCCCACTAAATCCTGGGAAGAGCCCACCCAGGAGGATGGAGATCCCCAGGCTTTGCCCCCGTGCTGACCAAGCACCAGCCCTGTCACACCAGCACCAGCCCCTCAGTGGTCTCTGCCCTGCTGGGACCAGCATGGAATAGTTGGGGGCCAGGAAGGAAGAAGAGGGGCTCAGGATATCAGGAGAATTGGCATCCACACCACTCTGTTTTTTATTTTATTTTATTTTTAGCACTGTTATTTTCCCATCCTCATTTGAGGGTGTTTTGCAGCAAGAACAGCTGATGGGCTGGAAAGAGGCTCTGAGTTAGGAGCGGGAGGTACCCAGCCATGCAGCCCAAGGGAGAGGTTTGAGGCTAAAAACACAGTAAACAGGAAAAACAGCCCAACAAATAAACAGGCCACCTTGGACCAGTGGAGCACTACCCCATGAAATGCTGGAAAATAACCAGCCTCCTCACCAAGCCCCATTTTAAAAAGGGAAACCGAGGCAGGGAAGGGCCATCAGGTTTGCAGCACCCTCAGCCTCAAATTTCAAAGGGAAACATAAAAATAAAGCACTTTTCTTTTTTCTCACCTGCCTGCTGGATGAGGGACGGGGCTCAAGGTTTTCAGCATGACATTAAAGGACCATCAGGAACTCCTTGAGCAGGGCAAGGCTGGAAAATTCTCACCCCAATGCACCGGCCAGAGCCAGAGGGAGCCAGCCTGGCCCTTGGCAAACCAAATGCTTCTGTTTGCCATCGAGACAGAAATAAATTAGAGTCAGACACTCCAAAAGAAAGACCAGAAAGAAAAGAAACAAACCCCAAGCAAGATCAAGATCAAGCAAGAAAAGAGCTATTGCAAAACACCGAGTCACAGCAGACGGATCTCTCCCTGTTCCTTGAGCTGCACCAAGAGTTCCCAGCCCCAAACTGCTCCCCAGAGGAGAGCCCAGCCCACCCCCAAGGAGGATGCCTCCTCATTTTGGGGTGAAATGAGGCCAATTTGGGAAGTTTGGGGACACCTGCAAGCTGATGGAGGAGGAAGGGAGGGATGTGGCCATAGCAGAGCTTGTGACCCCACTGGTTGCATTCCTGTGAGTAGTACTGGGACTACAGGGGAACTGCAGCTCCAGCTCTGGCTACTCCAGCATCAGAAGGATGTGGAGCTGCTGGAGAGAGTCCAGAGGAGGCCACAAAGATGCTCCAAGGGCTGGAGCCCCTCTGCTCTGGAGCCAGGCTGGGAGAGCTGGGGGTGTTCACCTGGAGAAGGGA
>JAWWEW010000036.1:1731419-1765614 GCA_035583185.1 Anabacerthia variegaticeps | reverse complement strand
CCTTATCCCATCACTCCTCTACTCACCCTTATCCCATCACACCTCTGCTCATCCTTATCCCATCACTCCTCTACTCACCCTTATCCCATCACACCTCTGCTCATCCTTATCCCATCACTCCTCTACTCATCCTTACTCCATCACACATCTCCTACAGGGAGCATCTGACTACACCAATTTTCTGTCACCAGAAAGAGGGGATTCCCTCAAGCCCTTTGTGTCTGGGTGTCTGTCAGTGCCCCAGGGAAGCCAAGACCCTGTGCCCAACCATTCTGCCAATGTCCCCTTATGGGGACTCTCCATGGAGCAGCTACTGGGTGGTTTGACTAATGTGTGCAGGGACACTCCAACAGCTGCAGAGAGACCCTCTCCTGGCTCTCCACACCCTTATTCAATACATTCCCTGCTGCCAGTGCCTGCCAGTGCCCTGGAAGGACTCAGCTGTCAGGTTATGGAATAACACTCTGTTAATACACAGACTAATAGAAAATTGTCACAGGTTGAGGCTCAAGAATTGCCAGTGACAGCATCTGACTGTAAAAATGTATCCAAAGCAATACAGAGACAAGCTCTAATCCCTACCAAAAGAGAGCTCAAGGTAATAAATCAGTGTGCCCAGAGTATGGTTCTTATACAAGAGGCATCATGATAGGGGAGAAAAACTATTTCACAGGTTTCACAGAGCTGGAAGGGACCTAAAAGGATCATCGAGTCCAGCTCTTAAGTGAATGACCCAATAGAGTCTTCCCTAATTTCTCCCCGTTCCTAACTTGATTCTATTCTTTATGTTTAGGTCAGACCAGTCAGACAGACCTTTGTCACTGCTTGGTGTGAAATTCTCTCCCTTCACTCTTGAAGACACAGTCCATAAAATACAGAGCACGTGCTCAGCCAGGGGTGGTCACACCTTGGGAGCAGGTAACCCCGGGATGGAGGTGTGTGGGAATGTTACAATTAAATCATAATGACCCAAGTTCATCCATGGAGAGTGATTTCCCCGCAGTTGTTGGCTTGGCAGCAAGACACCTTCTCCTCTGTCCTTTGGCTGACAGCTGATGTGGTGTCCTCCTCCCTGAAAGGGTCTCAGCAGAGCTTGGCCACAGTGTCTCCACTCTGCCTGACCCTGCCTTTCACCCCACTCAGAACGTGCTGGAGGCTGCAGGCTGTGTGTGTGTGCGGAGTCATCGTGGAAGAGGATTGGGGCATGCCAACCTCATTCCATCCAGGGAATAATAATTTCTGTGCTGATATAATTTCTCTTAGAATTTGAATAGAACTTCCCAGTTTTCTCTGATTTTACCCCCAGTCCTCTTTCCACCCCACTGACCACCACAGGGTGCAGATGTCCAGGTCCCCTGGACCTCCATGAGGACCATGAACACCACGAGGGGTGGAAGCCCTGGGAGATGTTGGGAGCCCACCACAGCCTTAGAGCTGCCTCTCCTCTCTGACAACACAAGCCCGGCGTGTTGGCTCCCAACTTTGATCCTCTGAAGGGGCTGAGGTGGCCGAGAAACATCATTAGCACTGGAGGAAATAAAAAGCCACGCTGGGTTGTTTTCTTGAAGGCAGAGCCCTGACTCCCTGTCCCTGCAGCTCCCACACTGTTCCAGCTCCCCCAGCAGGTGTTTCCATCGTTAGGAAGCCTTTTGTCCGGAGCTGCAGGGGTGTGGTGGCCTTCCCAGTGCTGCTAACGAAGCTGTGTGGGCAGGGATGAGCGCTGGGGTCAGCTCAGAGGGCAGCAGAGAGTGGGCTTTGTGCTCACAGGGTGACAGGGACGTTCCCACAAAGGCGTTGGGGACCTCATGGGTTTGGCACGACAAAGCCTGGGGTGAAGATGGTGGGAAGAGAGGAGGGAGGGATGATGCAGAGCCAGGAGGAGGGAAAGTTTTGCTCCTGCATCCAGCATGTCTTTCACTTTGCAGCATCTCACTGAAGCCAAGCACTGAGCTGGAGGCCAAAAAGGATGAGGCATTTCTGGAGCTAAGCAGAACATTGGGTTATAACTCTCCTGCTGGGGAGAGCACCCCAGGAGGGTGCAAACCCTTCCTCCAGGCCTTCCACCAGCCTCAGACACCAGGAACACAAGCGGATCCTCTGTGGAGAGGGGGTGGACAGATGACCTCTTTCAGAAAAGTGGCTGCCAGAGCACCAGGGCAAGGATGGTCTCACTCCCTCAGTGCAGAAATCGCTGCTGTACCAGTCACCTGGATTTTGGGAGGATTTTTTTATCCCCTCTTGCCTGGAGGCTGAGCTGGCACAGAGGAGGGAGTGCTCTGCCTTCCTCTGGCCCTTGTGCAGGGACCCCTGAACACTCTTTCCCTTCCCAGCATTGCTACCACCACTCAGCAGGATGGGGATGTTACTGGGTGAGCTGGGAGTGAACAAATCTGACCTTCTAGCAGGGCCATGGACAACATCCAAGAGCATCAGCCACCACAGGGAGGGGGATACAGGGCTTGACCTCAGTGGCAGCAGGTCTTCATACAACCACACACCATCTACTGCCCAAAACGGCCCCACAGTTTCCCCCCCCCTCCCCCCCCCTTTTCCAATTTCTCTCTCTTCTCCTTTGTTTGTTTGGCCATCCAAGGATTTATCAACAGCAACAGGGTCTGGCAACCCAAAACTTCCCCTAGGGGAAGAAGTTCTGGCATCCAGCAGCCAAGTCAGGAGACTCTGGAAAGTTGCTCTGAGCCTGTCTCATCTCACGACTTGACATATCACCGCTGTCCATTTCCCTTCCCAAGGAAATCTGATTTGTTCCAAAGTTTATAGTTTCAGTGACCTAATCCCAGCATAGTTGTTCCTGTTTCCCTTTAATTTACTGCCGCAGCTTGTATTAATTGACGTATTGCAGAGGGGCTTGAGCCAAGCTAATTGTTTTAGAAAGAGAAAAAAAGAAGAAAGGGAGATGTGAGGTCCCTTAGTGGATTACGAAGGGATTCGAACAGGGAACCAGCAGCCACTTGGAAAAAGCAATAATTCCAAACAGAAGCAACAGTCTGGAGAGGGGGAGGCTCTCCAGGCTGCTGATCACAAGGTGCTGTCACGATCCCTGCAAAGAGAAACAACTTCCCTGGGATGACCTTGAGAGAGGCAAGGAGAGGGAGAGGAGCTGGACTTGCCTTCACCCTTTGAGTTCTGTCCTCACCTGAGCTGCCTCTGCCTCTGAATGATTGTGGGGACCAGGGGAGTTCCTGAGCATGGGGAAAAGGCAGATGCCACCCATCATCCATCAAGGATGATCTAGGGAAGCACAGGCTGCTCAGCTTCCCTGAGAAGGTGATGGAGCAAATCCTCCTGGAAGATACTTCCACCCAGGATGGACGTGAAAGACATTGGGAATGGCCAGCAGGGATTTCTCAGGTGTAAATCATGGCCAGTGGACCTGATCACTTCCAGGGAGAGACAATTGGCTCTGTGGATCCAAGAGGAGCAGTGCTCTCACTTTAACATGGTCTTTGCCAGAGTCTCCTATAGTATCACAGAATAAAATCATAAAATGGTTTGGGTTGGAAGGGACCTTAAAGATCATCCAGTCCCATGGGCAGGGACACCTCCCACTAGCCCAGGTTGCTCCAAGCCCTGTCCAACCTGGCCTTGGACACTTCCAGGGATCCAGGGGCAGCCACAGCTTCTCTTCACCTGTGCCTCACCACCCTCATTGTGAAAACCTCTTCCTTATATCCCATCTAAATCAATCCTCTTCCAGTTTAAAACCATCCCCCCTTGTCCTGTCCTGGTGGCCGAGCTGTGGATAACCAGATAACCTGGGGACAGGTTGCACTCTCAGCTCGCTCTGAGATGATACCAGGGAGGTGCTGATGATATGCTGGAAGTCAGGGATAGCAGGAGCTCAGGGAATTCGAAGGCAAACACCAAATCCTGCTAATCCCAAGGAACAGGACAAGCTGGGTCCAAATGGCAACTTTGGAGAAGATGATCTGGAGATATTGATGAACAAGGTCACAGTTCAGCTTGGCCAAAGCCATCTGCTTCCCTAGGCTGTGTTAGTCCCCTCTGTTTGGTACTTAAAGGTCTGGGTGGTGTCCAGTTCTGGACTCCACAGGATCAGACAGACATGAACACACTGGAAGAGTCCAGTGGAGACCAACCTGAACAAGGGGCAGGACAGTGAGAAATGGGATCCTTCTCCCTGAAGGAGGGAAGACAAGAGACATGTCTGCAACCATCTAGGTGGAAGCTGGGAAGAAGATGGGGAGGTCACCAGAGGATGGGATGTGATGGCACAAGATGGAGCATCAGATATGGTGACTTGTTATTAGGGGAGCAAAAGATGTTCCCCAAGAAGGTGGTTGAACACATGGGATTGTCATCCTTGGAGTTATGTGAAACATGGCCCTGAGCATCCACCTCTGGCCCTGCCTTGAGGAAGGATGCAGGGTGAAAGGCAGAGAGCAGAGGATGCTCAGATGGTTTGGAGAGGTTTGGAGACCTCACACACAGTTTTGGACATTGGTTTTGAGCAGAAGCCAAGAGAGGAGGAAGAGGCTCCACCTGCCCCAGCTCAGCTCCACCTGACAGGAGCACACAGTGTTTCCAGGGCCAGATGTGCACTGTGGTGCTCCAGGCAGATGTGAGCCAGGCCCTGTCCCACAGAATCACACAGCAAGGGAGGAAGCAGGATCTCCTCTTGCCCTCCCTTATCTCCCTGACCCCCAACCCTGCCACCCCTCCTCCCTCTCCCCTGGGACAACCAAGGCCAGAACCAAAACAGGGCTGCTGGAGAAGCCTTTGGGAGATGGGGATACACAGAGGGACACCCCATTGTGCTGGGAGACCCCAAGAGGAAAACGCAGCTCCCACGAGTCCCTGTCAGCCTCTGACCCACTGCATTAAAGTTTTCCAGGCAAGAAACTCTCTCCTTGTTGTTTTCCTGGCCAAAAGCCCCCCTTTTCCATAAATCAGCCCAGGCTCTTTCAGCACTGCTCTCACGGAGAGGTTGATTTATTCGGGAGCAACACAGGGAGTTTCCAGATTAACACTAATTGCTCTCCCAAATTACTTAATAGTTTAAATTGCAGTCCTCTCTTTGGAAATCATCTCAGACAGTTCAATAAAAAACTATCATCGGAGAGACAACTGCAAATTGATAAAGTCTTTGAGACGAGGCTAATATCATTGTTGTCTGGCAAATTTATTCATCTGAAACCAAACGAGGAGGATAAACAGCCTTGCTCGGTGAGGAAGACACCGCCTGCTACCGAGTTGCTCAATTTTCTCTTCCAGAGATGCTCTTATTACTCGGAGAGAGACACAACACTGCTGAAACCAGCGACTGCAGCGCCTGAGAATAAATAGCTCCAGCCTTCTCCTCGCCGAGAAAAAGCAGAATTTAAAACAATTAGAATAACAATAACGCGGCGAGTGCCTGTGCTGGTTCTGATGGAAGGCAGGGGCTGGTGCTCCCCTCGGGGAGGGGGGCGGTGGGGCCGGGGTGGATTGGGGGGCTGGCCGCTGGCCACCGAGCTCCTGCTGCCTTGAAATTGTCACCCAGGAGGGAAGGGGAAAACTTGTTTCATTTTGGCTGGTACCCAATTTCCCGGCCCCTCCGGGGGCAGGAGATGCGAGGGTGAGGGAGGGCAGAGGGGAGGACGGGCGGGGCTGAGGGGTGAGGAAGGAGAGCCGGATGGGTGCGGGGGGCTCAGGGTCCTCCTGCTGAAAAGTGGGGGGGCTGCTGGGCACACAACCCCATGGAGGAGGCTTTAAACAGCAGGACCGAGAGAGGGGGTGCAAAGGGAGCACCCGGGTGCTTTGGGGGATGCTGAGCGGGACAGACGCCACCGGCACACCGGGAGCATCACCTTTTCCATGCGACGTTTCGGATCTCGCTGGGACCGCTCCCTTTGCCGTGTGATTTTGGGGTCCCAGCCTTCCCAGGGTCAGGGAGGGCCTCAGCACCAGCAGGACGGTGGGCAGGCTCCCCCTCCCGGGGTGACCCCACATACTGAGAGCCCCCCCGAGCCCCTGTTCCCACCCTGCTCCTCCCCATGGCACACAGTCACCTGCCCTCTCCGGGGCCAAGCGGGTTGCCCGTTTCCTCTGGTTTTAAAACAATTTCTGGAAGGTTTGGGAGGAGGGGGGCAGAGGAACAGGGTCTTTGTCAACACTGACTGATGGGCAGAGGTTCAGACCCACCTGCCTTTAACACAAACCCCCTCCATTCTCCAATCCCCAGAGACATCACACCATAGACAGCCACGTGAAACTCCTCAGCAGGCTGGGGATGGGGGCTTCAATGCAAAACGCTCAAGGAAGAGACCAAAAAACCCCAGTTCTTTCCCTAGAGAGCAGCGTGGGAGCGAGGGGGTTACCAGGAGCCGCTGCCCAGCACGGTGCCAGGAGCCACAGGGATTTGAGAGAAAGCCCGGCCGATGGCTGCCATCTGCTCCTGGCACCTCGTGGCACTGCCGGAGCCCGACAGCACACGAGTGCCTGGGGGAAATGAAGCCCAGCCAGCCTTCCCTCCCACCTTCCCACTGCCCCAGCCCCGTGAGCCCGTGCCGGGGGTCTCGGGGTGGGATGCCAGGAGCTGGAGCACGGTGGTGGCACCAGCCCGGGCTGACCCCACATGCTTAGAGCCCCCCCTGTCCCCACCCAGCTCCTCCCCGTGGCACACGGTCACCCGTCTCATCTGGGGCCAAGCTGTGACACGGTCAAGCTGCTGAAGCTCCTCGGGGTGTTTAAAGAGCTGTGAAAGCCACAGTGTCAGAGGCTTCAGAGCCAGGGCATGTCCCCCTGTCCCTCGTGGCACGGGGGCAGCGGGAGGGAGGGAAGGATGGCCTGGGGTCCCCATGTGGGGGCTGTCCAGCCGCTTCTGCCACCCAAGGGTGCAGCAGCACCATCGCTTCCCTGCGGGAACAGCGATGCCAAGCGATAACCCCGTGCCCCAAGCACGCGTGGAAGCTCCCGGGGCCGCAGCGAGGGGAGGGATGAGGCGGCAGAGCCCACGTTAAAGACCACCCTGCACGGCGATCTGCGGGGCCACGGCATCGATATCCCCCCAGCCACGGGGAAGAGCGGCGTGGGGATGCATGCCCATCCCTCCGGGAAGGCATCCAAGGGAGCCGGCTTGGCAGAGCAGCCGGGTAGAGCAGCAAAGGGGCGAGCACACGGCCCGCGTCCGGCTGACCTCCGAGCGGCGGGGGGGAGCGGCCGACTTTCCTGACCCACATCGCAACCACCCCCCCCCGGGGCTCGGAGAAAGAGAAACCCTTCCAAAAAAAATAAATAAAAAGGAGCCTCATTCATCATTCAGCCTCTGTTTGTTTTCTGCACTCCGCTAAGCTCAAACAAGCAAAACAGATTAGCTGGGCTCATTTGTTTCCTACTTAATTACACCTCTTCGGTGCTGATGTAATATTTCAAGATTTGGGTTGCTAAGGCTGAAAATCCACCTGCCCCCCTCCCACACCCACCTTGGCTTTTCATTCCCATCATGAAAAAGCCCAGATGGTTTTTTTTTCCAGAAAAAAAAACTCCTCTAATTATTGAGGAATTCAAGGGCTCTGAATTCAGAAGCTGCCAGCGAGTGCTCAGGTTGTCAGAAGCAGATGGACGACAGCTCCAGCTTTTGATCGCGGGCTCCGAGCCCCTCCCCAGAAGCCAGGGAGAAGGGGGGGAAGGACCCCGCATCTGCAGCCGCACACGGCCGCGGATAACTTTAGTCATTCCCCCCTCCCCACCAGGACAGCTTTGCCATCAATAGGACTTCCCAGGAAGCCGGAGCAGCTGCTTGCCGACGCAGTTTGCAGGATGAGGTCCTTGCTGGAGGAAGGAGCGCACTCCTCCTCCCCGCAGAAGCTGCTTCCCTTCCCTTCTTCCCTGCTGGATGCTTTTCTTCCCCCCCTTCCCCAAACCCCACAGCCGCCCCTCTGCGCCCCGTGGGCCAAAAACGTGCTTTGGCTCAACGAGGGGCAGCCCCGCCAGCCCATGGCACGGGGGAGAAGCTAAAGGTCCCGAAAGTGCACATGGGAGGCATTTTTAAGGTTTCCAAGCGCAGCAAAGGGTCCTGCAGACCCCAGCCAGGGGGAAGTGCCGACCCGCTCGGGCCAAAGGGATGCTGATGGCAGTGCCACTCGCCAGCCCCCCGTGCAAAGGCCAAACCCGTGTCTAAGCAGAGGAACAAGTGGAGCAGCGCAGAGAGCTGGAGAGACAAGAAGTGATCCCCCCGTGAGTCCCGGACTGAGAGACCAGCGGGGAGGTGGGGGACAACAAACCCGCGTGTCGCCATCCCGAATAAACCACTCGTGGGCAACCGAAACTCCCGGTTCGGTGGGGAACCGAAGGTGTCCACACTCTGCCGGCACCTCAGAGCCACCGCCCACCCGCGGCACCCCACGGGTGCCCCCAGCCTTACTTGTGTCCGGAGAGAGCCGCAGAGATGCCACCGGGCACCGCGCCCCGCTCGCCCCCGCCGCAGATGCCGCTTGGCCGGGGCCCCGCTCCCCCCGCCCCGGGCATTTCAGTCCCCAAAGCAAGAGCAAACAAAAGGCACACACCGAGGCCATGGCTCCGGGGCCGTCCGGGGGGAGGAGGCGCTGGGCAGCGGGAGGAAAGGGCTCTGCTGGCGGTGGAGCTGCGGGAGGGCTGCGGGAGCGGAGCTGAGCCGGCTGCGCCGTGCCCGCCGGCTTTCCCACGGTGCCATCCACCCTCAGCGGGTGCCAGCAGTGGCCTCGTCCCCTCCCCAGCGCCCCGCAGCTCTCCCAGGACTCACTCTGCCCATCGCCCCGCTCGGGACATCCCCCCCTTGGGCTTCGCCAGGGTTGGGATGGGGTGGGGGGAGTTGCTTTGTGGGTTTGGGTGAGCAGAAATGCCCACCTGGCACCGGCACAGCCACATTGCCTGGAGCTGGGTTATTCAGTAACTTTTCACCTCTCCCAGTGGAAGCTGCTCTACACCTGCCCGAGCACGGGTTGCAGCCCATTTTCAGGCATTTAGTGGGTCTGTGTGTCCCTTAGACCAGCTGGTGGGTTGGGAAGGGGGGTAAGGATGAGAGAAAGCTTCCGGTTTGAGTTCAAAACATCCCAGTAATGGGAAAAGCAGAAGGAGAAAGCCCAGCAGCCCCTCACTGAGAACAGATCCAGGCTCCAGCAGGTTGTCCCCTGCTCCCAGGGCCACGTACACAGGGGGCCAGGGCCTTCCCCTCTGCAAAGTGCTTTTCCCGAAGCAGAACAAGGTGCAGACTCAAGGAGAAAGCTCTTTCCACAGCACAACCAGGCCAAGCACGGCTCTTTTTGTCCTAAACCAAAGGAATTATATACATCTGTAGGAAAGGGCTTAGTTTCTTAACCCCCTTCCCAGAAGAGCAGGCGAGGAGCTCTCGTCCTTGATGCAGCAGTGGGGTTTTGTTTGAACTTCACCTCCCCGGCTGGATCAGGAGATAACGGGTCTTTCCGGGCATTTTGAAGGGTTTTGCATTGATTTTTCTCAGCTACAAAGTGAGGGAGAACAGAAAGGTGCAACTTCAGCCCCCCGTGTGCTGCAAAGTCACGTGCGCCTGGAGAATTAAGATGCATGCAAGGGCTGCTGCGTTAATTAAACAAGTACTTTGAGATTAAATCATCCTCGGGGACCCTGTTGTCCCCTCCAACTGCCCCATCCAGCATCTGCTCAGCACCTCAATTCAGCATGAGCTTCTGCTGCAAAGCCCCTGAACATCCCCAGCTCACCCGTGCAGAGACAATTTGCTGCTTTAAATTTAAGACACTTTAAGCCCAAGTGAGAGCCCTCCAGCCCCCAGCAGGGAGGGATGAGCTTGACCCACATATTGCACCAACACAGACGTGGCTGTCTTGCCCAGAAACTTCAGCTCAACCCCAAGAACCCAATAAAATAAAATAAAAATAGCTTTTGAAGTCACATCCTGCCCTGATTGCTGTCAACACCTATAGAGCAGGTCCCTGCTATGCTTCACACGAGCCCTTCCCATCCCAAGGTGACTCGAATGCTGCTCCTGAGAGCAGGAACCCTGAGTGCCCTCCAGTCACTCACTGCCTGCACAACTCCACTTTGATCCATCTGGGAACCATTTCATCCAGCATTTCCCTTTTCCAAAGCCAGAATCGGTCCCTGCTGTTCTGCATCAGGACCATTTAACCAACAAATCTCCACGAGAAAGACTTTTGAGCAGCCACCTCACAGCACAGTCACTGTGTTCAGCATTTCTGCCTTTAAACCCCAAACTGTGGCTTCCCAGCCCTGGATTCCCAGGATCCATTCCCACACATCAACCAGCTTCATGGAAACAAGGAGAGGGCAGGCACAAAAGGTGCTGTGCACTGGTGGACACGTCGTTTTTATAATTGACTACAGGCATTTAGAGAAGGGGCTTGGACATCTCCAGCAGTGTGGATGGATGGATGGATGGATGGATGGATACCCTGGAGCTGCAGCTGGACAGGAACAGGCAGCACATCCCACTGGGACAACTGTTGATTCTCAGCTTCCCAAAGATTTGAAGGCAAACCCTTTTTCTCCCCCACCTTATTCCCACAGCCAAGAGCAGCGTTTTGATCCTCCACAACAGTTCTCCCCTGCCCCTTTAGGAGCAGAGCACAACCTTCCCAGACCCTCAGCACCCAAATTCCCCCCTCAAACACAACAGGCACCCCAGCACACCCCACCCAGCATCGCCCCAAGCCCCTGTGCCAGCCCTGGCACACCCCCCCAGCCCAGGGCATCGCCCCACCAGCCCCAGCACAGCCCAGTGTCGCTCACCGCTGGCTCCAGGGATGGCCACAGTGTTGTTGCCCTGGGAAAAGCAGTCCCACGGTGCTCCCTGGGAGGTGTGGGGGAGCAGCACCCAGGGGCCCTGCTCCTGCCAGGTGCATTGTTTTTAAGGTGTGGGAGAAAGCAGGGATAATGGGGCAATCCATTTTCCTCCCAGCACCCCAGGCAGGTTTGCTCCGAGCCAAGCCCAGGGGTAGGATCCAGGGAAAGCCACTTGACAGTGTCTGCCCAGCCACGGAGCAAGGGATGCCCACTGCCAAACCCTTCCCCTTCCCAGTCCAGAGCCTCCCCACCACTTCCCTGTGGATTCATGACGTGCGGGCTGAAAAACCAGTGCAGAGCCAATGCCACCATTAGTTGCTGCTCCCAGTGCATGGATGCCCCGGCGGAAATGCAAAATAAACTGGGAAGCAGCCCAGTGTGCTGGTTTGGGGGGGTCAGGGTAGGGAGCAGGGACTGATCACCACGTGGGAGGATGCTGTGGGAAAATTCAGGCAGCAAACTCCTCGTGTGAGGGGTAAACAAGGAGCAATCCCCATCCAGGATGCTGGAAGAGGGGATGCATGGAGCAAGCAGCTGGAAATATGTATATAAGTTAGATCCTTAAAAAAGAAAGGCTGAGGAAGGACCCAAGGATGGCTTTACCACACAACTCACAGCCATGAGCATTATCCCATTGGATTGACAGGACCAAAAATAGCTGAAACCCAACCCAGGGACAGTGACCTCAGTGTCCACGAGTTTGGGGGTGGCCATCCCCTCCTGCAGCCCCCCAGTCACGGGGCAGCAGCCAAGGCCACCAGAGGCTGTTGGTGCAATGTCAGCTCATGGGGACAGCAGGTCCCCCCAAGAGCCTGGGGACCACCAGCAGCCACCAGCTCAGGATGGTGCCCATGGCCATGGGGCTGGAGGAGGCTGGAGGGGCAGTGCCCAGCTGGGCTCTCCCCACAGGACCTGTTGGCCGAGGAGGAAGAGAGGAGAGGCTGAAGGCTCATCCACAGTGCCTGGTACCAGCCAGGATTCTGGGCTGTTTCTCTCCACCGGCTGGAACTGGGGCTATGGAGCCAGTGGGTACAATGAAGTACCTCTACCCCACGGTTGTCCCTAGGATGGGGGACACAGGGTTTTCCTCATGCCCTCCAGAGACCCACGGCGGTGTCTGGCACCCTGGTGTGCCAGGAAAGGTGCCAGACAACCTCTGAAGTGGGACAACACACCTCTGGCCACAGCTCTCCCAGTGCTGGCTGCCCAAACCCCACAGCCCTCCAGCCTGCCAGGCACAAGCCCTGCGCTGGGGTTATTTTCCAAGGGAACCTTCAGCATCACAGACCCATCCCCACCCCATGGGCACCTCACAGCACACCCAGCAACGAGGGGGTGCCCTGAATCCCCACCCCCCACTCCAGGCTTTGCTGCACAGGCACAGGAAGCCACCCTGTCCCAAGAAAACAAGGAATAAATCAATAGCTGTGGGGCAGGGGAAAACCTCCAGCCAGTTTGTGTACCTGCTGCTGCCCAGGGTATGGCTCAGCTCCTTGGAGGAGGCTGCACGTGTGACGATTAGGGCAAAAAGCTGGGAATCGGGAATCGCTCCTCCTTCCCAGGGTCCTGCACCGGGAGCCAAAGCAGGAGCTCACGGAGTGTCTGCAGTCACAGCGGGTCGGGTTTCCATCCCGGAGCGCAGCGTAAAAATAGAGGTGAGGAAAGGGAATCTGCTGAGCAATGGGACATGGGGACTTGGGGCAGGGCAGCCCCTTCCCAGCAGGTGGGCAGGAGATGATGGAAACCCCCAAGGGCGGCCGGGCAGGTCCTTTCTATGCCCTGGCTGGCATTAATCCCGCTGGGGAGCCGGGTCTTTCTGCAAAGAGGGATCAGCTCTGCTCTGGCTCAGAGCAACAATCCTGTTAAAGGCTGGGTGGCCACAGCACAAGCGGCCAGTTAATCCGTGCCTGGCCTGCCCAGGGTTCCCGGGGCTCCCCAGAGCCCCAAGGATGCTCTCCGGGACATCCGTGGTGGGGCAGGCTCGGGTTGTCCCAGCCGGGGACAGGACAGCCATTAATGAGTTAATCAAGCCCTAACGAAGGGCTGGAGCTTTTGCCCTCCCCCCGACAGGGCCACCCCAGTCCCTGCTGGGGGGCTTTGCGGAGGGCTCAGCCCACCCCGTCCCCCCCAAAAGGACCATCCCGGTGCTCCAGCAGCTCAGTGAGGCTCCTGAGAAAGCCCAGGCGAGCCTGGGGAGGAAACATAAATCACAGCTATGAACAATATGCCATTGTCGGGCTGTGCCACAGCCCCGGGATGGAGCCCGTCCAGCGGAGGACCAGCACGGGCAGGATGGTGCGGGACCCCCGCCAGCCCCAGCCTGGCCCCGGCTGCTGCACCACCCTTGGGTCGATCCCCACATCCCCTGCTCGGCCCTCCCCGAGCCCCCCCGGGCTGGGCTGGCCTAAATGCCGGGGGCCACCACTGCTTCTCACCCTCCAGGCTCGGGGCTTGGCTCCGCACCAGCCCTTTTTTTTCCCCCTGATGCAGAGCAGGAAAGGGAACCCCAACCTGCCGGCAGCAGGAGCCGGCCCTGCAGTGACCCTGCGGGGAGCAGAGGCTTGTGGTCAGTGCCCAGGTCCGACAGCCAGCTGCCCCACCTTGGTGCTTATACATCCTATTTTTTTAAATTCGGGTCAATAAAAGGAATAATCTGGGGGAAATTTGCAGTCCAGGGTCCCCCAAGTAGCACTTGGGACATATCTGGAGCCACCTTTGCTGGTGAAAACAGAGGTGCTTTCTGCTCTTCATCATCACAACTGACCCCAAAGGTGTTACTGGCCCAAAGCAAACCCCGCTGGAGGGCGGTGCCCACTCGTGCCATGACTGTACCAGCACCGAGTGGGTCACCCAGGAGCAGCAAGAGCCGCTGTCCTGGGGATTGAGCTCCCCTTTCCCTCCCTGCGTTTCTTCTTTGCCTGTGAAATATTAATGGCTCGTGATTCATCCCCAGCACGAAGATGATGGACACGTGTGCGTATTCATGTGCCTCTCCCGTGCACACACATGCAGATATATGCAGATACGGATTCAAAGGCGCCTCTAAAATCCTCCAAAGCCACTATTAAGGCTGGTTGGGGGATATATTGCACGTTTCTTGCCATCCTGGTGCTGGCATCTCATTAGCCACAAGCCAGGAGGGAGCTCAGAGTCCCCGTGCTGGGCTCGGCAGGGGCTCGGCGTTGCAATTAGCAGCTCTGTCCCTGGAGTGCTGGAGCCACCAGGGCCCTGGCTGCCCAGTTACACACCAGTGCCAACCAGTTACCCTCCAGACTGGTGGCAGCCCACCAGATTTATGCCAGGGGAACCCCCTCCACACAACCCCCTGTTTATTGCATAGGTGCAAGTGACCCCACGTGAATACCCACCACGTGGTGACCCCACGGTGAATCCAGGGAGGTGGCAAAGTCCCTGCCATGAAGAGGGCATAAAGTGGCAACTCTTTGCCCCCAAATCCCATTTCTCCCTCCTCCTGGAGATCCATCAGAGCAGTCCCTTTCCATCCTTCCCAGGAAAATCCCTCCGGATGCTCCGTCACCACTCCCCGCCCGGGATGTGCCTGGTTTAATTGGTTACCAGCTCCTGCAGGCTTTGAAAGATGAAAAGCCCTCAACAGGAGAAGTGTTGAGTGTTCATGGTTTATTAATGGGGAGCCATCATTATTTTACCTTTCAAGTGCTCGGGCAATAGCGAGGAGGGAAGGAGAGGGGGGAAAGCAACCCAAACCCTCCGTGATTTCCTCCTCCATCTCCATCAGCCCCACAAGCCAACGCCGCCGCCGCTGCTTTCCAAGGGGCTGTTCTGCAGATTTATGGTGGCATCTCAGTAAAACAGCATGGGAGAAGCAAACAAACAAAGCAGCAGATGCCAAGAGCCTCCAGCGCTTCATCACCGGGCTCAGCCATCCCCGTGGGGGTCCAGCTGGGGAGGAGCATCCCCCTGACACGCACCCACCCAGCCCCTCTGGCGAGCAGAGCCGTGCTGAGATTTATCTGCTGCCGGCCCCTAATTTGCCCAAATCCCATGTTTTCAGCTGCTGCTCCCATCCAAACGTTGCCTGTGAGTTATAATCCCCAACGGGACGGGCTGTGAGCCGGCACTGCGGGAGAGAGCTCTGTGTGTCCCCAGAGATGCTCCCGAGGTCTGACGGAGCAGCCAAGACCCCACGAGGGACAAATATTCCCGGGATGTGAGGAGGAGAGGGTGGGGAGCACGCGGGGGGCAAGGGTTTTCAAAGGTGGTTTGGTTTTTGTTGTTTGTTTTTTTTTTTTTTTCTTTTTTATTGGCATAAATAATTCATACACTGTCACCTCACCAAACACTGCACGAGAAACCACGGGAACAAATGGCAATCCATTTCTGCAGGTCACAGAGATTCGCACCCAGTCAGACAGCTGAAATTATAAATACTTTCTTCAAGTGTAGAAAACGTTATAAATGTTACTGTACAAATTTACATCGGGGAGATCCATCGTGCCTTTCTCAGCGATTTTTGTGGTGTTTGTCGGTGGTTTGTGGGGTGATTTGTGTTTTTCTTTTTCACCAGAATTAACTGTTTGTTTTGTTTCTGTCTGGTTTTTTTTTTTTTTTCCAGTGACGAGAGTTTTGCAACGACGACAACAAAATATATATATATATATTTATGTATATATTTATAAAAAGAAAAGGGGAAGAGGAAAAAGGGAAATGAAAGTCAGCTCATTCTGCAACGGTCAGAACTAACACAGAGAAAACAAAGCAGGCCATCGAGTTCAGTTTGAAACTGTACAGGATTTAGAGCTCATTATATATGTATATATCTATATACATACATATAGAGATATGTATATATATTTATATATACCTTATGTACAAGGAAATGTAACAGCGTACTTTACAGGGACTGGAAATTAAAGGTGGCTCTTGCAGCTGACCAAGCTTCCCCAAGAATCACTATTGGCAAAGAAGAGATATAAATTAAAATAAATTAAAATAAATAAACGGCGAAGAAAGGAGGAAGGAAAGCCAAGGTGCCCAGCAGAGCACTGGCCACTGGCAGGCTCAACCCAGGGCTCCCCATGGCACTTGGGGGTGCAGACAACATCTCGTGGCACCACCAGCACAGAGCCCTTCCTTCTCCTCAGCATGGCCAAAGACACGAGGGGGAGGCACCAACTCTTCCACAGCATCTTAAACTGGCAGAGGGTGGGTTTAGATCGGGACATTGGGAGGAAATCCTTCCCTTGGAGGGTGGGCAGGCCCTGGCACAGGTTGGGCAGAGGAGCTGGGGCTGCCCCATCCCTGGAAGTGTCCAAGGGCAGGTTGGATAAACTTGGAGCAACCTGGGACAGCGGAAGGTGTCCCTGACCATGGCAGGGGGTGAAATGAGATTAACTTTAAGCTCCCTCCAAGCCAAACCTTTCTATGATCTAACAAAGGTTGAGCAGCTCCTCAACCTCCAAGATGCCTCCCATCTATCTGAAGTCTTAAACAACTCAGCTCCTGCCATGGTCAAGTACTGGGTAAAAGTCATGAGGGCTGGACTCTGAGCTCATCATACCCAGGAACTGCCGGTCAGGGCTCAGCGAGGTTTTGGGGCAATTTGTGGGGAAAGGTGGGGAGAAGAAGAAGCCAGACCAGGGAATATCATTTAGCAGCCCAAGGAGGACGTGGTGCTCTGGGGCCACGCAGCACCACAGCTTCCATCACTGGTAGTGCCTGCACTACCCATCCCCAAGCGTGGTGTTCCCCATCAGCATTGGAACGCTGGGAAGAAACCTCAGGCAGCAGCAAAGTCAAGGATGGGAGCTCTGGGAAGAGCCTGGGAGGGGGCAGTGACAGGATGAAGCAGCTGAGAGCTGGAGGGCTGGGCCAGGAGAGCATCACCGGGGCTGCTCCGCCGCAGGAGCCCGGGGACAGACCCTGAGGCTGGGGATGGTTCCGACGTGTGAAGCTGCTGCTCGAAGCACCACGGTGCTAAAAGCGGCTCTGCTCCCCGCCTGGCACTTCTGGAAATAGCCCTGTCTCTCCTCTAGCTCCCACTGCTAAACTGAGCCACCGGATGGACCTCCTCGCTCCTTCGCATCTCCCATTAGAGGGCATTGTGGAGAGCTTCTCCCACATTCCCTCCCTGCTGCACGGCTGGATATTTTTAAACTGGGGGGAAAAAAAACCCTCACAAAGCCAGAGTCAAAAAAACAAAGAACAACAACAAGTAAGATTTGTTGGTTTGGTGTGGGTCTGGTTTTTTTTTTGTTTTTTTTTTGTTTTTTTTTAAATAATTAAGACTTTCAAAAATAAGAAGGCATGATGCAAATAACACGGCTGCCTAAACAACTGCTGCCGAACAGAATGGAAGGGAAGGAGCTGCTCTTCTGAGCTAATTTATGATAAATACAGGGCAGCTATTTTTCCATCCATACGACTGTGTGGCAGCTCTGCTCGTGACCTGGCTGAGACACTCCAGGGAGGGAAGAGGAGGAGAAAGAGGGTGGGAAGATTTGGTGAGATTTGTTGGCTATAGGAGCACTCAGCTCCTTCCAGATGCCCAAAATCCAGTGGAGAAAAGCATGGACAAGGGGGAACGAGACAGGACAAGGGGGATGGGTTCAAACTGCAAGAGAACAGGCTTAGATTGGATATTTACTGTGAGGGTGGTGAAACCCTGGCACAGGTTGCCCAGAGAATGTGGATGCCAGTTCTCTGGAAGTGTTCCAGGCCAGGGAACAATGTGGTCTGGTGGAAGGTGTCCCTGCCCGTGGCAGGGGGTCGAATGGAATGGTCTTTAAGGTCCCTTCCAACCCAAAGCATTCCATGGTTCTCTGGCCAAGGCTGCAGCAGAGCCCTGTGCTCTTGGGTAGGACCTGACACCACAGGGGGACCAAACCAACACACTCATCAGTTCACTTGTTTCCCTGACTCTTGGCAGATAAAATGGATCAGGTGTCTGTCAGCAGCTGGGAGACCCCATAGAGGGATATGTCAAGGTGAGACTTTCCAGGCCAGGTGAGGACTTGGGGCTCAGAGAGCAAACCCGCAGTAAGCCCTTCAAGATGGGCATTGTACCTTCCACCATAAATCTTCACATCTACCAGGCTACACCACTTTGCCACCCCTGGTGATGAGCAGCACCCACGGCATCACCTCCTTCATCCTTCCAACACCTTCCCCTCACCACTGCTCTCCTGGGAAGTTCACACCTGCTCAGAAACTAAACCGACCAAGCAAGAAGGACACCACCTTTCTACAGCAATCCCTCCATCTGAACGTGGTTTGGGGCCTGGTGATTTCACGGTGAGACCTCCCCGTGCCCCCCCAGCAGCCAAAACCTCTGGCAAGGGGGGCTGTTCTCCCTCCCACAGAGCTGAGGACCACCACGGGTGAAGGCATTGGTGAAAACTCAGAGAGACTCTGAGGCTTTAGTGCAACGTTTATGGCACATGTGCACACATGCACAGAGGGTGGAGGGCTGTGAGGCAGCAGGGAGAGTTGGGGTGCGGAAGGGGGATGAAGATGGGGGGGTGTAAGAGCAAGGAAATAGGTGGGATGTGGAGGAGGCAGAGGGTGAACGGCCGTGGAACATCCTCCTGCATCAATGGGATGAGGTGATGCTGAGTGCCTCCCTCAGGGACCCCAAACTGCCTGTGCTGCTGGGGTAGGGGGCAATTAGCCCAAATTAGGGCTCATCTTGCCCTCACTTGCTCCTCCCACTTGGCCTCAGCACCAAAGGCAGCAGGAGGCGATCCTGCCTCATCCCAGCTTCTTGTACAACTATCCCAAATCATCAGCAGGAGACTCCTCCAGCCCCACCCTCTGCCCCTCCTTGGGGTTGGATTCACCCCCCTGCTCCTGCTCACCTTGGATTTTACCCATATGCACGTATGGGAATTTTAAGACATGCAAGCACCTTCGTACACGCCCCCACAATTAATGTAATGTCTCCTCCCAGCTCCAATTAGGTTTCTAATCTCCATTTACTTATGTTAAAGTGGTTCAAACACTGGCGAGGAAGAGCTGGAGGAGCAGCAAACAAGCCAGGGCTGGTTAGTTTGCTGAGCCTCGTCATGTCTCCAAATTAAAGCTAACTGAGACTCCAATTGAATTATCCAGGATGGTTCCTGTCAAGCAATTATGCTCAATAAGGACCTGAAAATGCAATTTGCCATCATCTGTCACTTGACAGCTCATCTAATGGGCTTGGGGGTCCACCCGAGCTGGTGGGAGAGGGAAATACCAGCACATGGTATTGAGATGGCAACACCAGCTCTGAGATGCTGCCCAAAGAGCATTTCTTTGGGAAGGGTTGGGATTTGGCAGATGGAAGATGAATGTGCAGGGGGGAAATGGTCCTGGGCATGGGTTGTTCAGCTGGGATGTCCCCTGTGTGGGGCTGGGGGGGGAGATGCTCTGTACAACCAGAGCCTGTTGGCATTCCCAGCTCTGGCAGTGAGCTCAGGGAAGGCCACGGCAGAGGGGAATGACCCCCACCCCAGGATCTCTGCTCTGCTCAGCCCCAGGGCACCCCAAAACCCGGGGCTTCTGGAGGGAGGAGAAGCCAAGAGCGGAGCAGAGGCGGGGAGGGCGAGAGGTCAAGGCTGGCTGATGAGACACACGCCAGGGCAGGCGGATAAATGAACGGGAATGTGGAGATGTGTCCTGCTGGGAGGGAGACCCGCGGGGGGAAACATAAGTGGACCCGGCTGGGAGGTAGAGAAGCCACTTGTGAAAGGTCACAGCTGCCCACGAGGGGCTGCAGAGGCGTGGGGGGAGCTGGACTCCTCCAGATGCATTTCCCCACGGGAGGGCAGCTAAAAGCAGGGGCACTCCCTGGCCCGGCAGGCTGCAGTGCCCAACTCATGAATCAGCAACATTCCCCCTTCTTCCAGTAAAGGAAAAAAAAATAATAATAAAAAAAAAGGGAAATAAATAAGGGAAATTAAATAAACCCACAGAGAACCAAGACCAAGCCCTCCCCAACAGAGCATCATGAGCACTGGCTGTGCTGATTGGGATCAGAGGAGCCCTGGGGTTCAGTCGAAGTCGTTTGCCTGGAGGGTCAGCCATGCCCAGTGGGCAGGTGGTCCCAACCCCAAGCCCATGTGCACGGAGATGTTGTCCCCATCCCACCACGGCTGGGCATCCCCGGGCTCGGCCGCCGCTCCGGCCCCTCCGGCCCTTGCAGAGGCTTCTCGGGGTCAAACATTGCGGGGCAAGAGTCTCGTCGCCGTCCCGCTGTCGGCCCCGGCGCTCCTCCGCAGCACGGGGTGGGGAGAGGAGGAGGAGGAGGAGAACTGCTGGGGGAGGAAGGCACCGTCCCTCGACTCCTCCCGTCACAGCCTGCAAGGCACGCAAGAAGCAGAGTCAACGCTTTGGGCTGGCTTTGTCCCGTGGCTGTTTTTAGGGTGACTCCTTGCAAAAAAAACCCCTCTCTAAAACAGGTTTGCCATGGAGGTGTCCCCCCAAAAGTGGCACCGGGGGAAGCCATGAACATCTGCCCTCTGCCAGCCCGGGTTGGGTTCTCCTGGAGCATCATCCAAAGGGGGTTGTTGGGTACCACACGCCTCACCCCTATCCTTGTGCATCCAGGACCCCTGAGGGGGTTTTGCCCCCTGTCCCCTTGGTGTGGGGACAGCAGAGCCCTGGGTCCCACAGCCACTGACTCCTGGGCGAGCAGGAACCCCATGGAGAAGCTGGGACCAAACACAGGGACGAAGGAAGGAGCCAGCAGGATGGAAAATGAGTGCTGAGCCGAGCCATCCTCCCTCCCCTCGTGCTTAGCAAAAGAGGGGGCTGGTAATTAAGAGGGAGCTGCGGGGCAGCCACAGCCCGTGGCAGGCAGAGCGTGGCTCGGTGATTGCAAAAACCTTCCCCAACCCCACGGAGCAATTACACAACCTGCTGCTTTGGGGCCATCAACCTTCAGCTTTCCTTGCCCGGCTGCCGGAGCCACCCTGCTGCCTGCTCGGAGCACGGCTGGGTAATTAACTCCCCCCCTGATTAATGGCTTAGGTTCAGGGTGATTTGGAGGCCAGTTGACTGTGGGCTTTGTGCTGTTCATGGGACGAGAGGTGGCACAAGGGACTGTGTCTGTAACCTCGGGACTGCCCGTGTTTGCCACACAGATAAGGAAGGAGGAGGTTTGTTATCAGATGCAGGAGGAGAAATCGGCATCTCCAACCCTCGATGAGGGCCAGGGAGGGTGCCTGGAGCAGTCTGAAGTGTCCTCACATCTGTCTCCCTCCCTCCATCCCCATTTCCAGCCCCCACGCTGCGGGGATGCACGTGGGGAGGCAGAAACCCCCGTGAAAGCAATCCCTGCGTGGGTGAGAGTTTTGGTTCTATTTGTCATAATATGACAAATTCAAGGGAAGAAAATGAGTCTCTAAGTGATTGTTCTGCATTTTGCCTGCTGTTACCAACAGGGCAGATCCCAAACCCCTGACTGGGGACCCACTGGTGCCATTTCCTGAAGCAGAGCGATGTGACTAAGCCAAAGCGGTGAAACGGAGCAAGACTTGGCCATGGGAGAAGGAGACCACACTGGAAGCTGCAGGTCTGAGGAGAAACCCCTGGGCAGGACATCCCCCCCGGCATGAAATGTGGGGACAGGGAAGGACTGGCAGGGCCAGGGACTTACTCTGCCGACTTCCAGAAGTGCCCGGGGTGGGAAAGGCGACGGTTGCGCTTTGGCAGTTTCTCCAGCATGTCCATGAGCTTGGTGAAGGTGGGTCTCTCCTCTTGCTCGTAGGCCCAGCAGAAGAGGAGGATGTCCTGCAGCCACATGGGGAGAGGGTGTGAGCAAACCGAGCCAGACCGTGTCCTACCATCACCCCTGTGCCCAATGTCCACACCACAAGGACCCAGATCCATCACCATAATCCTGGTGAAGGGCTGGGACAGGGGGACGTGCCCATCCCATAGGGACACTATTTCCATCACTGGATTCTTGGGAAGGGCTGGGGTGGAGGAGATGCCCATCCCATGAGGACCCATCTCTATCACCACATCCTTGTAAAAATGTGGGAGAGGAGGGGGATGTGCCCATCCCACGAGGGAGGACACCACTTTCATCTTGTGAAAGGTCCATGAGGACCCATCTCCATCACTACATCTGTCTGAAGGGCTGGGGTGGGAGAGATGTGTCCATCCCATGAGGTTCCATTTCCAACACCACATCCTTGTAAAGATTTGGGATGGAGGGGATGTGCCCATCCCATGAGGATCTGTCTCCATCACCACATCCTTGTGAAGGGCTGGGGTGGAGGGGATTTGTCAGTCCCATGAGGACCTGTCTCCATCACCACATCCTTGTAAAGATTCAAGGGACCCACGAGCCAGGACATGCACCAGTCCCTCTCCACACACACACACAGGGTGCTCCAGCCCCTGGCCCACAACACCTACCGAGATCTCCTTGCCCATCCCGATCTGGCTGAGGTTGGGCTTCATCCCTCTTCCCACCTGCCAGATTATTGCCTCTGCTGGCTGCGTCTTGAAGGGCCATTCCCGTGCGTGCAGCTCGTACCAGATCGTGCTGTTGGGGGACAGAGGACATTAGAGATGGAGGAACCAGGAGGCATTTTGGGTGGGGGGATGTCTGGCCATTGCACCCCCATCCACCATCTCTCCCTGCTCCAAAATCACCAACATCCAGGAGATGCTTCATCCCAGATAGGACACCAGAGGGACTCAGCCCTCGTTACAGAGGTGTCACCTCTCCCATTTTCCACATGGAGAAACTGAGGCTGTTGACTCGACCCAGAGCAAGCCCTGGTTCACACCAGGGGACATCCCAACCCGTGGGAAGGAGGACAAGGGGTGATGGAAGCCCAGAAAGAGCCTCCAGCCATCCTGTTACATCAAATGGGAATCTCCCATCTGGCTGCAACAACTCTTGGATCCGTTGCCCATGGGATCCAGCTGCTGGACTGATGTTTCTGACACCCACTCCAGGGTGCCAGAGCCCAAATATTCACCTTCCCTCCAGCTTTTCTCTTTTTCTCCCTCAAAAAGCACTCCAAGCTACAAAAAGCCATCCAAGCCATGGCATGAACCATCCCAGGTGCCCTCACCAGGTGATGGCACACGTGAACCTCCAGCCATCTGCTACTGCATCACTCTTACCACTAAGCCAAGCCCTCCTCTCCATGAGGAATCCCAAATCCAAGGGAATATCCCAAAACAAGGGTGCCTCTAGCTGAGCTGGCAGCCACCCCCGCTTCCGCCTGGGAGTTTTGCATCCTCATTTTCTGGCATCCAGAGGCTGGATGAGCCCTGACTCCTGCAGAGCCAGCCCTGTTGTCCAAGGCAAATTCCCTGGACCTGCTTTTCCTTTCCAGGGATGCCATCACGAGCACTTAAAGCAGCAAGAAGCGGGTTAAAGTGATACCAGGGTGGAAAAATCTGGGCCTGATAAAGGAAAGATCACCCCCAGATAGGGATGCTCCCTAATTCTGGAAATTCTGACTTGGGTAAAATATGCCTGGTTTGGCTGGAAATCTCCAAAAAAACCTGAATAATGTGGCAATAACGTTGGTGTTGTGGGTGCAGAGGAATTGGGGGCTGGAGAAGGGCAGGTCCTGTGGGCACAGGACGAGATGCTCAGGCAGGTGCAGGGATGGTGAAGGTGCCTCCACACACCTACAGTTGGGTTGAACACATGCAATCCATTAATTTGAGTTTCTGGTTGGTTGATGCACCACTTTTAGACGTATCCAAAATATTTGGGCTGTGCTTCCCAAGCTACAGATGGTGCTCCAGAGAGCAGGCTGCTGCTCCATCTCTCTTTGCTTGAGAAGATCACACATCTAATACTAATTATTGGGGGGATCTCTCGGGTTTTGGTGAGGGCACACCACCAGCCTCAGCCCCCTTCTCTCCCCCAGTCTCACACACTCTGTAATTTAACATCTCTGTCTTCTTTAAAAGCTCTTTTCCTCTTGCTGTTGCTGATCCCCAAATCCCTTGTGGGAAGCAATAACCCTCCGGATCATCCATGAGCCTCCCAGGCTTAAGGGAGGGCAGCAGAAACAAGAAAGAGGAAAAACGTGGGAAAAGCTTTTAATCTTTTAAGGAAACTCGTGCTTTACATCCAGGCAGAGCTCACACTTGAGGGGAAAAAAGGCAAAACTGAGTCTCAGCAACCCACTCTCGCTTCATTCGATACGATCCTTTAATTACTTCTTTCTTTCTGTGCTGAGCTGACACCTCGGGGAGGGCAAAAAAAAACCCCAAGCAGACCCTTTCAGCTGTAATTACTCTGGGTTTGAAGGAACCCTCGCCTCTGATAAGGGGCCCACGCGCCCTAATCCCCACAGCCTTTAAGGTATCCGTGGGAAAATTAATCCTCGGGGGAAAATCCGCCTCGAGAAGGGTTTTAGCGGGGTGGGATTGGGCTCCTGCCCCAGGGGAGGTTTGTGGGCAGATAAAGGGCAGGAGGAATGAAGTGGGTCGCTGAGGGAGACTCAGGAATTCTCCTCTGCTTGGCCTTTTGGCATCAACTCGCAGTGCAGCCAAAGCCATCAGTGCCCTGCAGCCGGATGGTGGGGGAATTTGGGGAGTCAGGAGCTCCCAGGACTGTGACTGGCATCTCCAGCCAACATCCAAGCAACTTCTTGTGCCCCAGGGGGATGCAGAGGAGAGATGATGCCAAGTTGGCATCCCCTGGATGCTCCAGATCCTGTTGCCTGCAGTTATCCCTGGTCCATTAACCAGAACAGGAGGATTTGGGGATTAGGAGGGAATCGGAACACCCAGGGCACTCCCAGATCTGTGTCCCTCACCCCCTGCATTCCCAACCCTCTGCATCCCCATCCAAGCATCTTCTTGCTGGTACCCACCCCAGGAGGAGGATGATGCCAGACTGACATCCCTAAGATGCTCTGGATCCCAGAGCCACCCTGATCCACAGCCAAAACAGGAGGATATGGGGATTAAGGAAGAATTGGGGCATCCAGAGGCTCCCACCCCTGCATCCTCAGCCCTCTGCATCCCCAGCCAACATCCAAGCACCTTCTCATCAATACCCACCCCAAGAGGATGCAGGGGAGAGATGATCCTGTTGCCTGGAGCCACCCTGGTCCATCACCAACACAGGAATATTTGGTGAGTTAGGAAGAATCAGGGTGTCTAGGAGCTCCCAGGCCTGTGTTGTCCATCCCCTGCATCCACATCCATCATCCAAACACCTTTTTTTCTGGTACCTATCCTAGAAGGATGCAAGGCTGGCATCCCCAGGATGCTCTGGATCCCATTGCCCAGAGCCACCCTGCTCCATAGCCAAAACAGGAGGATTTGAGGATTTAGGGATGGCTTCACTCAAAATTTCTTGAAGCAGGAAGGTGCTCCCAGCCCAGCCTGGGGAATTCCCACAGGCAGCATCCCCCGGGCTTTGGGACAAGCCAATGATGTCCCTGTCCCCTCCTGACTGCCCAGAGCAGCTCACAGCTGACACAACCACGGGACTCACCCCAGTGCAAAGACATCGGAGTGCTTGGAGAAGGGCAGCTTGTCCTCCTCGGTGTCGGGTGACAGCTGGCGGATGATCTCGGGGGCGAGGTGGCACAGCCAGCCATTCTGGATGCGCAGCTTGTTCTCCCTCCTGCCAAAACACAGGGCTGAAGCCGTGGGTACCACGGGGGGCACATCACCACCACATCACTGCCAAGCAGCCCCCAGCCCTGGGGATCACATCACCACCACACCAGTGCTGAGCAGCCCCCAGCCCTGGGGACACATCACCACCACACCAGTCCTGAGCAGTGCCCAGCAATGGGGACACATCACCACCACACCAGTGCCAAGCAGTGCCCAGCCCTGGGGACACATCACCACCACACCAGTGCTGAGCAGCCCCCAGCCCTTACACACTCCCCATGGCTTTTAAGCCTGGTTTTCCCTATGTCACCCTTGCAAAGTCAGGTTTTAACCCTGCTCTGAGCAATGTCAGCACATTGGCTGCACAATTGTCCCTGCCAGGCAGCAGGGCAAAATTTGGGCACAGCATGGTGGTGAGGGTGGGCTTTGGCTCTGCCAGGCTGGTGATGGGGATGTAGGGTCTGATGGGGCTCTTGGTGTGGCTGTTGTACCAAAACACATTAAAAAACCTGGGGGCAAAGCATTAAACCTGGGGGCAAAGCATTTCTGGGGGTGGATTCCCCCAGCCCTGACACCTGAGCTGGCCCTGCAGGATGCTGCACTGGGGCCCACTAAGCAAACCCATCCTAAACTGGGATGCCCCAGCCCCTGTTGCTTGAAGCCACCCTTGCCCATAGCCACAACAATAGGATTTTGTGATTGAGGGAGAATCGAGGTGCCCAGGGATTCCCAGACCTGTGTTGCCACCCTCTGCATCCCCATCCAACATCCAAGCACTTCCTTGTTGGCACCTGCCCCAGGAGGATGCAGGGGACAGATGAGGCCAGGCTGGCATCCCCAGGATGCTCCAGATCCTGTTGCCTGGAGCCACCCTGGTCCATTAAGCAAAACAGGAGGATTTGGAGATTCAGGGAGGGTTTCACTCCCAATTTGAACTCCCCCTAACACATCCTGAAATAATAAGGCTGGAAATGGGTCCTTTCAGGTGGTTGGCCCCCACACAGCCCCTCCAGCCCACCTTCATGTCCAAGCCCCCAGTGCCATCACCCATGGGAGCAGCCTGGCTTTATTAACAGCCCCTCATTTAACCTCAGCTCTCTTTCCTCTGCCTCCTCAAGCTCCCCCTGCTCAGTATAAATCCATGAGGCTCCTTTGGCCAACAGCTGAGGATGACATTGGGTGCTCCTTCATCCTTTATATCCTCCAGGATGCACCACTGGCATAAAAATGGTCCCTGGGCAGGGGAATGGGCAGAGACCACAGGTAGTGGTAACACATTAAGCAGCTTGATCGTGTGTCTGAGCCCAATTTCAGCAGCAGGAGGTAACAAAAGCTCTCCCATGTCATGTTGGGCTGGAGAAGGAAGAACCTGTTGGCTGGTGCCAGGAATTTCTCCCTGTTTGTGCTTTGGAGCCCTCCCAAAGATGGGAGGGATGGATGGGGGGGGGTCATCTGTCCTGCAGAGGGCCAAAATCCCAGAGGCCAGGGATCACCATCCAGGCACAGGCACCTCCATCCACCCTCAGAGCAGGACAAGAACCTCCCACCACAAATGCTGACTCTTTGGCTGTCTGAGTCCACACACTATGGGTCCTCCTCCCTGCAAAGCTGTCCCCATCCCCAAAAATCCCCCATAACTCTGTCAGCCCCCAGAGAAGGAACCCCCTCCACAGAGAAGGACACTGATGGTCCATAGAATCACTGATTAAGCCTCCTTGCCCCCTCTGGGGTCTGGATGGCTCCTCTTCACCCCACTGTGATGGAGCCACGGCCGCAATCAGCGGCTCCGGCGAGACACGGACCCTCCTGCCCCGGGAGCTGCAGGCAAAGGAGCACTTTGGCACAGAGGGGAGGCTTTCAGCTCCCCAGCCAGCTCCCACCACCCTCCTGCAGCCCACACAGCTCTTAATTACAAGCCAGCATTAAGCACCTAGGCAATTAGGAAGGATGTGGAGGAGCTCCCTCGTCCTTCCCGGCGTGTGCCGTCTCCATCCCTGGCAGGCAGCGGGGAGCAGGATGGAGTGGGCAGCACTTAGATCTGCTCCACCACCCTCAGCAAGACCAGCTTTGCTCCTGGGGCTTTTATTTGTGCTCGTTTAAGTTGCTCAGTGCTGTGATATCCCACGTGCAGCACTCAGGCTTGCCTGGGGATGCTCCAGGGACTGGGTTTGGATCCACAGCTCCGTGCAAGCCCATTGTCCCTCCACAAAGCCAGGGCTGAGCACTCAGCTCTGGCTGAGGAGCTTCCAGCAATGAGGGCTGAGCTCCAATGTGATCCCAAAAGTGTTTCAATTACAGCAATTTGAGGGTTTATGACAAAAGTTGCCCTGAATTTCCAACTGACCTGGCCATTTCCATGAGCAGGAGGCAGCACAAACAGCTGAGCATCTCCTAAACCCACCAAGGACAAGCCATCCCCAAGGCAAAGCCAGAGCAGAAAGGCTCTTCAGACTCCTCAAGACCCACCTCGTGCTCCTCCTAATTACCCTAATTACAGAGCAGCCCTCCCGAGCCCAATGCCATTTAAATAATGGAGAAATAAATCTGGGGATTTCATCAGGAGAAGACACTAAATCACCAAAAGGATTTGAACCCTTTAAACCAGGCCAGTTTGGAGTCCACTCACAGCTGAAATGTCACCATCCTTAACTTGACCTGCAAATTTGCTGCCTTCTCCACACATGTTTATCCAAGCCTCCCAGGACCCAAAATTGGGCTTTAGCACCCTTCTTCTTCTGAGAGAAACCAGCACCAGCAAAACACCACCCTGAAGAGGGAGGTCACACCTTCAGACATTTGGCTGCTTCCAAATCCACGGTGTGTGGGGGCCTGGTCTCCTCTCAGCTCTCCCCCACCAGAAAGCATGTTCCACCCACAGCCCAGGGTAGCCATGCTAGAAGCTCCCCTAGGCAGAAAATTTCCCTTTTTTTCCATTTTTCTAGCAAAACACTGCTCATTTCTGTCCAGCCTTGCTTTTCTGGCCGTCCTTCCTGTCCTGATTTATCTCCTGGACTTTACCCTCAGGTGACACCCCAACCTTGAGCAGGGATGGCCATGCATTGTCCACCTCCTCAGATACCCCATTCCCCCAGCATCTCCTCTCTCATTTCCTCTCCAAGCAAAGATTCCTGGCAAAACATGGACATTTTTGCCCAAATCCTCTTAGCACTGCTGGAATGAGCTGTACCTTCATCCTGGCAGGACCTGAGTCCCAAACCCCCTGCCCAGCTGCTAAACCAGAGGCAAATCCCACTTTGGATGGGATTCCTTGGATTTTCAAAGCTTTGGGCTGAGTTTGTGCCAAAGGCAGAAGGGAAAGCCTGGCTGTCTGTTCACCATGAGCAGCATGGGATGGAGAGAAGCAGCCAGCACCTTTTCCTCTAATCCTTTGACCTCTTCACATGGGAACTAGGGGGAAAAAACCACAGTTTCCAAGGTGCTTTTTATCTCCATAAATGATGATCAGCCACAAGAACCTCTCCAGGGACAAACCCCAGCACACGGGGTGGTGGAAACCAGGAGGACCAGGAGGTGCTGCCAGAGGAAACCTGCACGTGTTGCTTCTAATGCAAAGGTTTGAATGAAAAAGGTGGGAAAAGTCTGCAATGCCCTTATTTTCCATTTGCTTTTCCCCCACTCCTGTTTCCTTTGCCCCCCAGCTTTGCTTTTCCTCCTTTCCACAGCTGCTGAAACTCTTTGCCTTGCCGTGCCTGCAGCTGGAAAACCTCCCAGAGCACTTGGAAAAAAGGAAATTTAATCAGGAACATTTACCAAAGGGTTTTGATTGAAACCCTCGGAGACCCCAAAATGTCACCGTGCTGTAAATGGCCCACGCCTGGCTCTCATTTTCTCTGTGTCTTGCTCTGTGCTCGCTGCAGACACCATGGCCAGATGTCTCTAACACCCAAAAGGTCACCAGAGCAGCAAAGGGACAGCATGGGATGGAACCACTCGAGCCAGCAGATTCCAGGCATTTATCATGCTGTGTTAGGGAAAGGCCAAGGAATGAACCTGTCCCAGAGAAACACAGCCTGAGGAGCATCTCCAGGATGGCTGCAGGGTGGTTTGGCTGTGGAAATGATGCATCCCATGGGAAGAGGTTGGGTCCAGGAGACACAACCTGCCTCTCTGAACCAGCATCGTGCTCCTTCCTACTGATCAAAACCAACTCTCTTCAAACAGAGCAGCCCCAGGACACTCCAAGGTACCTTGAGCTCATGTCTGGCAAAGCTGCACACGCAGAAAGGCACTTGCAGGGGTGGATTTTTGGCTCTTTCCCCACGTTCCAACAGGCAGCTCTAGGCCATGAAGAGGAATCTCCACCACACCATGTCCTACCTGCCTGCTTGGAGAACTCCCGAGATGCTGAAGAGGCCAAAGTCGGTGATCACCACCTTGCCATTGTCATAGAAAACATTCTTTGACTTCAGATCCTTGTGGAGGATCCCCTTGGCATGCAGGTAACCCATTCCCTAGGAGGGAAGAGAGGCAAAAACACCCTGGAATTAAAAAAGCAGCACAAAGAGACAGGATAACAGAGCCCCAAGGGAAAGGCTGGGTATGAACATCCCTGAGCTACCACAGCACATCCCAGCCATGGCTGGGCCACATCCAGAGGCTGCCCATTCCCAAATATCCCTGCAGGAAGGGCAGGTGTCTGGAGGGACCCCTGGCTGGGGATGGGCACCGTGTGGTGCTCCCAGAGAAGCCGGGCTCGCCGTGTGGGTGTCTCGGCTGCGACTCATCCTCCTGATTAATTGATTATGCGAGGCCAATTAACAGCGAAGCGAAGCAGCAGCCACTTCCCCGAAATCCTCCGCTGAGAAATTGATGATGATGATGTTTTCGCCCCCGTTTTCTTGCAGGGCTGGGAGAGGAGGGTAATAAGTCAACGCTCTCCGTCGCCTCCACGGCACATCCCGGCTGAGCCACCGGAGCTTCCGATGCTCACACCGGCCCCATCAGCCTGGAAACAAGCTCCTCGCAGGAGTCCTGCCTTAATTCCCTTCCCCTAGGAAAAAACGACTCGGTGGTTAATTAAAATTATTGCTAATGAGGCAAAAAAAAAGGGCATGGGTGGGAAATCCAAGCTCTCCTGCACGGGGCTCGTGTAGCGGCGGCAAATCAAGCAGACTGCCGGCGGATGTTCGGCTCCCCGGGATAACCAGCTCTGGGAATGGGGAGGGGGATAAAAGACATTTATCCTGCCTTCATCAGGGATTTTGATGCTGGCCCACTTTTCATTCTCATAAGCAGGCTAAGGGAAAACTTGATCTAGAGGATGCTGCAGGAGGATCAATGCCCAACAGGCCGGCAAACTGTTGCTTAAGAGCGACTATCGGGTGTCTGTCACTGGCAAGGGGGATTTATTAACTGGATTTCCACAGGGATCCATCCATCCTCGCTCTGATCTTTTCATCTCTCATCATTAACCACTCAGGCTGGGGAAGGGGAGTATATTTTTAAGTTGGTGGCTGGTGAGAAGCTGGAAGACATGATCTAAATTCCACCAGCTGGAAAGCAAAGTGAAACCCTTCCCAAGCCAGCAAGTTATGGGGGTTTCACTGCACCCCGTGGCAGTCGATCCTCAAGAGTCCCTGCCAAAGGAGCTGGATGTCAGGACCATTCCAGACACCAGGATTAATTAGGGGTCTCCTGTTCCCAGCACATGAAATAATGATGAGATTTAAAAAAGCCTCTTTCAAATGTCACTGTCGCCTTCCCAAAGTGCCAGGGTTGAGCAAGGGACACATTCCAAAGCAGGACCTGAAGAATCCATGGGACAGGACGAGTGGCAGGGTGGTGGGAGCAGGCAGCAAGGACCTCACACCTTGCTCACCCAGGCAGGTGGGAACTCATCTCCATGTGACCACCAAACACAGCCAGGCTTTTGCTGGAGGCAAACCCAAATCCCTCACCTCGCTCCGAGGAGATCCCACTGCAGATTCCAGCCCTGCCACCTTCTGCCCTGGGATGATCTGGGAGAAAACACCCTGGCCCAGCAATGCCTTGGTTTGCCTGGCATGTGTGAAAGGGCAGCTCCCTCTGCTCCCTGGATAAATCAGCTTTCACCTCTGGAGGATCCTGGGATAATGAGAGCCCTCACACCCACTAATCCAATGAGCTTAACAGCCCAGCACACACCAGGACTCCAAGGATGAAGTCAAACAACTGCTGTGATAGGGTAGTGGAGCCAAAAACACAGCCCCAAGCCCACCCAAGCCAAGGTGTTGGGGTTTTCCCTCATTTCTCCACCTCCAAGACCACCAAAACATCCTTAACATCTGCTGAAAGGGGAGAGATGGGAAGGCTGGGAGGCTGCTCCTCCTGTGGTTGGGTGTCAGCACTGCAACAGGGCTGTGATGGACCTCTCCTGCCTTAAATTCCCTGTCTTTTCACAGAGAGAAAGGACTGAAAGTGTGACCACTGTGTCTCCAAAACAAGTCATTCCCCAGTAACACACGTCAGAAGTTGTCTTGGAATTATTTCTGCACCAAAACGCCTGTTACTGCACTGGTCCTAAATTCCCCCTGGTGCACAGAGAGAGCACGGACTCAGCACCCATCTGAGCCTTTGGACCTCTTCTAGTTCCACCAGGGACCTGGGTGGGATGCAAAGTCCCTCTGCCCTGCAGTGGGTTGCAGCAGGAGCACCCAGTGCTGTCCTTCCAAGGACAAGGGATGCAGGAATACAGGGATGCTCCTGGGGGTCCAACCATGGTGGTGATGGTGCTGATGTTCTTCATGGTGGTGCTTTCATCTCACCCATCAGTGATGCTTCCCAAGTGCTGGGGCTGCCTCAACACCAGGAAGAGTCTGAGGTTCCCAACCTCTTCCTAACACACACCAGCTGCAGAAGACAATGGTCTCATCCTCATCCTCAAAACCCTCACCAAGCCATGAACCTGCCCAGACAAAGTGGCTGAACTGAGCCATAATCTCCCACTGGGAACATCTGGGAGGCCACAACCCTGAGCACAAGTCAGGGATAAAAATATGAGGCTAAACTATGTGTATTTGCTCAGTGGGAAAAATCCAGATCTAAGAAGTGGAAAATATGGATGAAAAGTGGAAATTAAGACTAGAGAAGCTCTTGGTGCCTCAGACACCCCCAGTGCAGGCCATGGCTCCAAGACACCCCTTGCAGTGCTGGCTTAGCAAAGAGGTTCAGTCCATGCTCCCCTGTCAGCTCCTGCCTGGAGACTTCAGGAGAATTTAAGGCATTTAAATTAAAAAATTGAAAACCAATATGCTCTTTGCTGAATCTGAGTGTAAATAAATGCAAAATAGGCAATCAGAGCCAGCCTAAGCACCATCCAGGGGACAGCACCATCCAGGGGACAGCAGAATCCAAGGGATGGCACCATCCAGGATCTACTGCAGGACACATTCTGGTTTATAACATGGATTTGAATATTTAAAGGGTTAAAATCTGCCAGAAAACCTTCTTTTTCCTTCTTTTTTTCTCCCCATAGAAATATGTGAAATGTGAGCTCAGCTCCAGGTGATTGGGCTCTGGGGTGGAGGTGTTGGCTGACCTTGAGAGGGGCACAAATACTTTTGGTATCATTTGGTGATAAATATGTTTGGAATCACAGGACAATCCAACTCTGGAGACGGCTCAACACCTCTCAGGCAAACAAGCCACTGCAGACACCTTCTGGGGAGCTGTGATGGTTCAGGACCCAAATTCCCAGCCACTCGACCCTGCCACGTGAGGATCCTCCCCAGTGTCACGTCTGAAGTGTTGGAGATGCACTTGGAGTCATCTCTGGGAAAGGAGAAGATTTTTTAGCTCCACACGTGGCACCACAGCCCTGAATCCTCCAGAAGCCTTGGCTGGTGGGATTCCTTTGCTATGGAGATGTGGAAACCTCAGAGCAACAGCAGGTTATCAACAGAACATTGCCAGGAAAGTGCCTGCCCCATCCCTACAAGTGTCCAGGTTGGAGGGAGCTTGGAGCAACCTGGGCTAGTGGAAGATGTCCCTGCCCATGGCAGGGAGAAGGAATGAGATGAGCTTTGAGGTCCCTTCCAACCCAAACCATTCTGGAATTTTATGATTATTATTATTTTTTTAAGAGGAGAGGAATATCCAGCCAGCAACTCACTCACAGCAGCAATGCTGGACATCAAGAGCTGCCCTTCCAAGAGGGAAGAGGTGGCCAGGAAGAGCCCGTGGAAACCTTGGTGCCACACAAAGCACATGAGGGAGGTTCTAAACGACCTGGATCTTAATGCCAAGCAGAGCTATCCTGCCCAGAATGCTTGGCTGCTTGTCTCCCACTCCCACCAGGATCTTGGGTGGATCCAGCCCCCACCAGTGCCCAGCTGCCCCCACCACACCATACCTTCACGATTTCTTGTGCTATCTGCCTCGTCTTGTTGACATCCAGGACAATTTTGGCATCTCTCACCACCGAGTAGAGAGTCCGTCCCTTACACAGGCTGAAAGAACAGGAGAAGGGAAAGATGAAACCACAGCTGAGAAACCCCCACCAAGAAACATCCCCAAGTGATAAAGACAGCAAGTGAGAACTGTAAATAACCACAAGAGCTCTGGCCACATCTCAAGGCAGGTGGAAGATCCAGCATGGAAACTGGGGGTCTCTCCAGTGTGGAGCTCGTGCTGGTGCCATCACCGTGGTGCCCAGCCTGGTCCCTGGCTCTTCCCAGTGTCCCAACCATGAGCAAACCACCTAGCCCTCTTGCTCCAGAGTGTTTGTGCAAAACTGGCCGTGACTCCCCTCCCCTTCCCTCGGAGGATACAAAGCTCACAGATGTAACATGAGTCAAAAGAGGAAAAGACAGGGAGGGGCACAACC
>JAWWEW010000036.1:1694925-1707082 GCA_035583185.1 Anabacerthia variegaticeps | reverse complement strand
GGCAGGGGGGTGGCAGTGGATGGGCTTTAAGGCTCCATTCCATGATTCTATGATTTAATCTTAATTGCTGGCTCTGCCTGTGGGCTTTAAGGTCCCTTCCAGGCCATTCTGTGAATCCGTGATGTGATGTGGAGCAGGAAGCATCAGCATCATTCTCCCTTTCTCCCTGCAGGAAGGTGACTGGATACAAGGCTTTGGTCGTGCACAGCCCCTGGGTCTCACTCCAGGATCCTGGGAAGCCCCATGATTCCCAAGCAGCAGCTCAGGGAGAAGGAGCAGGACAGGATGCACATCCTGGAGAATCAGGATGGGCTGGCTGGCACTCCCTTGGCAAACACATCTCTTCTGGTGGAGCAGCACAGGAACTCCCCAGTCTGGGGGCACTGCCAGCTGTGGAGGACCAGATACCCACCAGCCAGCTGGAGGGTGCCCTAACTTACCCCTTCTGCCAGTGCTGGCTGAATTTCAAGGAGTAAAGACCTGTGCTGAGGTAAAGGGTTAGTAGAAGGTGTTCCTGCCCATGGCAGGGGTTGTAACTAATTGGTCTTTAAGGTTTCTTCCAGCCCAAACCATTCCATTGTTCTATGAAATTCCCACCTTTACAACCACCACCCTGCTGCTTGATCCTTCATTAATCCAGGGGCAGTGGAGAGGGAAGAAGCAGCTTCCCTGGCCCCTGGTGTGTCCCTATCATTGTGCCCTCCCCACTCGGATTTGTGAAGGCCATTGAACCAAACCAACCAGAGCATTTACAGCTCCACTGAATATTCTGCAGAGCTTTGCCTGGGTCGTGGAGCCAGGGCAGGAATCTGTGGAGGGCCTCACCCCTGGGTCATGCATTTAGGCATAAGCAGATTCCCAAAACCTTCCTGTTCCTTCCTAATTAGGGACAGAAATATGTCCCCGGCTCACGCTCTGCCACGGCTGCAGAAAGCCATGGGGGAAAAGGGGAAAAGGAGCAAAGGATTTATAAAAACAAGGGGAAAGGATGGGGAAAAAAAAAGAACAGCAGCTCCAAGTCAATGAGCTGGGTAATGAAAATTCAGGAGCTGTGCGTGTTAGCTTTTATTACAAAGCTGTTCCTAGAGGGAAAGGTAGGAATTAATTCAGTGTTTGAGGCTTGGGGGGGGGGGGGTTGGGGTCTGGTTGTTTGTTTTACCTGCTGGTTCCCCTCTGGTTTCTGGGAAAAGCAGCGTCGGGCTTGGCTGTGGCTACGGCAAAACTGGAAAACCTAAAGAACTGCGTTCACCCTGACTTTTTCCAGCCAGGGGATGGATTTGTTCTTTTCTGTAGGATTACAGGGAGCAGGACTGTCCCAGCCAGAGTCACAGCATTGCTGGGGCAAGCAGAGCATCCCTGTTCCTGTCAGGGACAGGCACAACATCCCTTTTCCTGCAGGGAAACCACGCAGGGCTTGCAGGCAGCAAAGCCTCCAGCTGCTTGAGATTGACTGCAATAGGAATCACCCCTTTCAAATCTATGGATTTGATATTATCACTGCCAGAAAGCCACCACCAGCTGTGGAGTAACCAGGCATTTCTCATCGGGTTTAAATCCCAATTTACCAACTCATCAGCCTTTAATCAACAGGAACATTGATCGTTATTGCTCCGCAGCTCCAGCCAGCTCAGTTACCCACACACAATCAGCCTCTTCCCAGCTCCCACCCCTGGAAAAGGCAATCCTGGCTCCAGCAGCACCTTCCCTAAGAGCTGATGGCTGCATGACACTGCCCAAGAGCTGGGCCCTGCCACATTTAGAGCACATGCAAAGTATAAGTGGCCCAACCTCTGCCTCAGCTCTCTTTTCCCAGTTCTCTCTGATTTCACAGCCTCTCCTTTGCATCGTGGCTTAGCTGGGATTTAGGCTGGGTTGGCTCCTCAGAGCCTCCCAGGAAACAGAGGCCCCCAAGGCTTTGGCTGCAAAAGGCTGGGGGCAAAACCCATCGGATGCCCAGCACTACCCCACCACTCTCAGCCCCCAATCCAGCCCATCTCCTGCAGGGAATTCCACAGGGAACCCCTGACGTGGGCAGCTGATGCCAGGCCAAGGATGGCAGCGAGCAGGGGGGACTGTCAGGATCTGACTCAGAGCTCTGGTGCCAGCAGAGCTGAGCTCTGGTGAGCAGCACCCTCCCCAAGGACCCTGCTCCATCCCAGCCCCAACCTCAGCCCTGGTTTGGGGTGTTTTTACCCAATTCCGTGTCTCATTAAAGCTTCCTGTGAGGATGAGCTGGTGAGAGGCTGGTTGGCCTCCCCACTCCCAAGTCTCTGCTTGGTTCCAGCAACAAACCCCCAATTTATCCCCTCCCAGTACTGAGGAGAGACACAAACAGCTCCATACTTGCAGTTTTTGCATTTTAAGCCGAACAACATTCCTTTCCCACAGACGGTGCAGGTCTGAGACATCCAGTACTTGGTGGAAAACCTGCAGAGGGAAACACAGAGAGCCTTGATTTATCCTGTCCTTGCTGCCCTCAAACACCACTGCAGGGTGCATCTAGGGATGCCAAAACCCAAATCTGAGCCCCCCTTTGGTTATGCCTGTTCCAAAGTGGAACCCAGGATGGGCATTTGCCACTGGCTGGCTGTGGCTCCCCAGCTTTGCACCCCCAAAACATCCCCTTGCCCTGGGGAGCCAAGTTTCCAGCCCACCAGAGAGGCAGCTGCCCCATCAAACAGCAGCACTGAGACTATTTCCAGTGCTTTTCCCTCTTCAGGGAGATATGGAAGGGCAATAATGCAGAGATGGGAAACTTGCTGAGGGTTGGCAAGGTCATGGATAATACACAGCTTTTATCGATAGCAACTCAAGCCTTATCTGAACCAAATCTGAACTGAAATGGAATTTAAATGGGCTTCTAGGACAGTGCAGCAGAGCAAGGGAAAGATGGGGAACAGTCCTGAGCCCCCCGTGCTGGATGAGAGATGGAAAGGGAGCTGTTCTCCTCCTGAACCCCAGCAGGGTGGGCATACCTGTGTTTTATGGAGTTTCCTAGATCCCGACGGGGGATCTGCGGCGACCAGCGAGGCACTGACAGCGTATCTGCAGGAGAGACAGGGACAACCATCACTGCTAGCAAAGGCAAGCACTGGCCTTCGAGGTTTTGGGGAGGAGAAGAAAGGATGCACACACAAAGAAATGGGGTTTTCCTGATATTTCCCTCTGGAGATGCCCCACTGGGCTCCTTTTCTGTAAAGGAGAGACCTCTGGGCTTTGGGCTGGGCTGTGTGGGATATTGGGGTCTCCTGTCCCCCTATGAGAGCCCCCAGCACCCAGTCTGGACCAGGAATATGATGTACTGATGTGCAGGCAGAGCAGAACTGCAAAGCTTTGGGAACCACCTCATGATGTCCAAACAAGAGAGGGAAAATAAAGCTGCAAGGGCCCCACCATCATTTTTTAATAAGACATCACATCTGGTGGTGGCAGCTGAACAAAGAGCCGAGGGTCAGGCACTCCGAAGGAGATCCCACTCCTATTCCAAGAGAAGGGCAGGGTGAAAAGCAGCCTCAGCACTCTCCTTCCGAGGGAAAAGGAAGGAGAAGGGGTAAGGAAAAGGAGGAAAGTTCATTAGCACTGTGTGGAGCAGGATGTTAATTAGCAGCACGGCCATGCCTGGACCCCACATCCCCCTCCAGCCTCGCAAGGACAGCATCTCCTCCTCTTGGAGAGGAGGCCACGGGGAGGTTTCACCCTGTGGGATGTTGAGCCCAGGGAGGGAATCAGTGCCAGGATTATTCACAGGCTGCACTTTGAGCGCCGGATTCCAGAGGTTTCCCCGGCACAAGGAGCACAGCCCAGCACGGGCCGAGCCGGGGGGGGCTGTTTGCTCAGAGTGCTGCAAATCCCTGGGCAAAGCCCGGCTGGAAATGATCCCTGCGAGTCGGGAGAGCCGCTGTTTGCTCGGAGAGCCCACTTTAATATAGCGGGCGGCACGGCGCTCCAACCGCGCCCGCCTGCTGAAGGTTACATTTACATCCTGCTTCCTGAGCCAGCGCCGAAGGGCTGGGAGCATCCCAAACTGCTCCTTCTCCACATCATCCCAAACTGCTCCTTCTCCAGTATCATCCCAAACTGCTCCTTCTCCAGCATCCTGAACTGCCTCCTCCTCCAGTATCATCCCAAACTGCTTCTCCTCCAGTATCATCCCAAACTGCTCCTTCTCCAGTATCATCCCAAACTGCTTCCTCCTCCAGTATCATCCCAAACTGCTCCTTCTCCAACATCCCAAACTGCTCCTTCTCCAGTATCATCCCAAACTGCTTCCTCCTCCTCCTCCAGCATCATCCCAAACTGCCTCCTCCTCCAGGATCATCCCAAACTGCATCCTCCTCCAACATCCCAAACTGCTCCTCCTCCAGCATCATCCCAAACTGCCTCCTCCTCCAGGATCATCCCAAACTGCTCCTTCTCCAGCATCCCAAACTGCATCCTCCTCCAACATCCCAAACTGCTCCTTCTCCAGTATCATCCCAAACTGCTTCCTCCTCCCCCATCATCCCAAACTGCTTCTCCTCCAGTATCATCCCAAACTGCTCCTTCTCCAGCATCATCCCAAACTGCTTCCTCCTCCAGGATCATCCCAAACTGCTCCTTCTCCAGCATCATCCCAAACTGCTTCCTCCTCCAGGATCATCCCAAACTGCCTCCTTCTCCAGCATCATCCCAAACTTCCTCCTTCTCCAGCACCTCCCTCCAGCAGCTGCTCTGGCTCCTTCTCTTACTCCACTGCGTTGGTCCCGGACATTCCACAGGCAGAGCCAGCAATTAAGATTAAATCACAGATTCGTGGAATGGGACCTTACAGAGCATCCAGTGCCACCCCCTGCCATGGGCAGGGACACCTTCCACCAGCCCAGGGTGCTCCAAGCCCCGTCCAACCTGGCCTTGGACACTTCCAGGGATCCAGGGGCAGCCACAGCTTCTCTGCCCAACCTCCCCACCCTCACAGGGAGGAATTCCTTCCCAATAACCCATCTATCCCTGCCCTCTGGCAGTGGGAAGCCATCCCTTCAAAATCAATGCAGGAATTGCTGTCCCAAGCCCCACCTTGGCTGTTTCCCCCCATGCCACGGTTCTCACCAGTCCTTGAGACAATCCCCCCCTGGGCTGCTGGACCAGCATCCCTCCCACCCCTCCAGCACCTACACACTGCCAGGGGTGGGAAGCTGGTCCCCAAATCCCAGAGATGACTCTCCAAAGAGTGTCACCTCATCCCTCAGAAAGCGTCGCTTTCTCCTCAGTAAATCCCATCACACAAATAGGTTGTCATCATCCCCTTTCCAGCACCGGGCCCTGAAGAACCAAACACCCTCTCCCGGAATGAAATTACAACCTCCGCTTTATCAGCCACAATTTATTGCCACTAAACTTTCCGCTGGCCTCAATTAAATGCTGCCAGCTCGGGGAGCGGGAGGGGGGACGGAGGCAAAGGCGGCTGCTGAGCCTTTTAATTACTTTCTAAATGCGCTCACTGTAAAAATGTATTACAGCGTATCAGGGATTTTGACCTCCTAACGTAAATGAGACCGACGTGATTCGCGGCTAATTACACTCATTAGAGGCAGCGATACACGTAGGATGGTGGTGTTTAACAATAGACCTGCTGTTTGCAGGAGGGAAGCGGGCCAGGAGGGCAGGAGAGTGGGGAACAGCCCCGAGAATTTGGGGAGCTTTGGAGTTAATTGGCAATTCTCACCCCTTTAACCTGTGCAGTTTGATTCCCAGCGGGAGGAAAAGCTGCTTCTCCCGTTATTAACTCAGGGTGAGAGCCGGAGGGAAGGCGGAGATGCAGCAGCATCCCTACAGCACCGGGATGAATCTTCTCGGTGAAAACCCCCGAAACTGCCACAATTTGCCAGAAAAACCCCTTGAACACGTCTTGCTGCTGCCGGGGAGGGGGCCAGGCTGTGTCGTGGGCACGCAGGGATGGAGAAATGCCAGACTCAAGGCAGCGAGCTCAGTTGATCCTCGCAAGCTTTGGAGCGTGACAGCGGCTGCCTCTCTCCCTGTATCCCTGTTTCCCTGTTTCCCTCGCTCTCTCCCTCCCTCTCTCCCTCCTCCTCCTCCTCGCCCCAGCCACCCCGAGCTGCCCCCGACTATTGATGCCTCCCGACCTCCCCTGCCCGCGTGTCAGTCATTACTTAAACCTTTATCACCAGCAACCTCCTGCATGCCTTGAAAACCCAAGCTCTCCTCGCTCTTCCCTCCGCATAAATTCCCCCCACCCCACTCCTCCCTCCTCCGGGATGGGATTTAATAGCCACAAGTGGAATTTCCCAGGCAAAAAGCAGCCCAGTGGGGTGAACACCCATCCCTTTCCTGCCTCTCCATCACCCGGAGGGGCTCCCAAAAGCCAAACGTGCCCCCATGTCGTGGCACTGCCCCCCAGCCCCCGATGCCAGGCGATGCCACCCTCCACCCCAACACCCCAAAATCTGCCCGGCTCCTCCTCCACGGCATCACACCCGCAAAGGTCACAGCTCCCGTTCCGCATGGCACAGCTTATCCTTGAGTCAACAGCCCGCGCTCCATGGGATCAGATGTGCCAGGAGGCGAGCGGGGAATGGGAAAACCAAGCGGGCAGAGGGTGACAGCCACCTCCGGCGCGGCTGTGACAGGCGACACGGCAGAAGAGCCCTGCCAGCCGGCTGGGCAGCGGTGACAGGCAGCTGTGACAGCCACCGCCGGTCCCTGAGTGGCACCCGCGCTCCTCGGAGGTGACGGGGACCGCGGCGTGACGCCCTCCCGGCCCCTGCTGCCATCCCGACAGCTGCCGCTGGGCATGTTTCCCTTCGCCCCCCGGCTGCGAGCTGGGATGCCTGGGCATCTCCTGCGTGCAGAGGAGCAGCTGGAGCTTCCCTGGGTCATTATTTTGGGTTTCCAGCCTCCCTGGGGGCAGAGAAGGAGGGCAGTGATGCCCTCAGTGAGGGAGCATCATCTCCCTCACCAAGGACACCAGGAGCACCATCTGGGGTTGGCAGCCGTGCCAAAGCACAGCGATGGGGACGGCGTTTTGTCCCAGTTCCCCCTTTATCATCTCCTGGCACCTTTGTGGATGCCCAGGGGATCGGTGTGAACACGTTATCCATCACTGTGACAGCCTGAAAAACAAACCCTCCTCCTCCTACTACAGCAAACAGCGGCAGGAGATGTTCACATTATGAATGGGACGGATAAAATCGATGGAAGTGAACTTGGAAAGCATCCCGGGATGAAGCACTGCAAAGCCAAGCAATGGCCAGGAGACTCTGCACTTGACTGTAGACGTCCTACAGACCTGGGTCTATCCCAGGCTGCCACCAAAGGGTCCCAGTACCGGCCCCAGGGTGGTGGAGTCTCACAGAGAGGTTAAGGGGAGACACCGAGGTGCAGCCTCACCCCTGGAGAGATCAACAATGGAAGAGATCCAGCACCAGGATTATCTCTGCCAGCACAGCCCCAGGCAGAAATCACAGGCAGGAGCCAAATCATCGTATCATAAAGGCATGGAATGGTTTGGGTGGGAAGGGACCTCACAGCCCACCCAGTCCCACCCCCTGCCATGGGCAGGGACACCTTCCACCAGCCCAGGGTGCTCCGAGCCCCATCCAACCTGGCCTTGGGCACTTCCAGGGATCCAGGGGCAGCCACAGCTTCTCTGCCCAACCTGTGCCAGTTCCAGGGTCACTGTTCCAGTGTCTCACCACCATCCTGACACTGGGGAGGGGTGCTGGCAGAGGTCACTTCCCACATGGTGCCCACACCAGGGAGATGCTCTGCAGCAAAGGGTCCAAAGCCCCTTCATGAGACACCTCAGTCTTTGCTCAGGCTGGTTTTAGGGCCAAAATAGGATGGGAGAAATCCCTGAGTAAGCTCAGCTGCAGCAACACTCAGAGCAGCAGCTCCAACAGCTTTCTCTCTCCAGGATATAAAATCCATGCAGGATTCAAACTACAAAGGGAATTACCTGTTCCCTCCGTTAGTGCACATGGCAAATACTTTGCACAGAATTTGGTCTAGTGGAAGGTGTCCCTGGCCATGCAGGGCTTGGCACGAGATGGTCTTTAAGGTCCCTTCCAACCCAAACCATTCTGGGGTGCTGTGGATCACAGCCAGGTCCAAACCCAAGTGCTGCGGGTGGAAAGAGGATCCAGCAGGATGAAACAAACCCCCAGCCATGGCTGAGGGGATCCTCCACAGCAGGTAAAGGAGGCTGGGCTATTCTCAGAGCATCTCTGTTTTTTAAGAAACCAGAGCTGCTTCCTAATCCCAGCAGCTCCCCTTCGCAGCGTGACAATCCTATTTATCTAGCTGGAATTCCTTGTTCAGCCACTCTGCTGCCCGAGAGACTCACACTGGGATTTTTGCCCCCAATCCTCAGCCTTGCAGGCTCAATTAGGCTTGCTCAGACTAAGCTGTATTTCTGTGACTCCACACAGCATTCCCAAGGGAGGAAAACCCCTGGAGCATCGCTGCTGGCTGGAATGGTGCCGTGCTGAGGCAGCCAGATGTGGCCAGATGTGGGAGCTCCCAACTGGGCTGCCAACACACCCTTGGAGTGCTCCTATCATGGCTTGGAGTGGCAGCAGGGAAGGTTCAGGGAGGAGAAAAGCACTGATGGTCATGAAGAAAGTTTGGGAATGAAGGTGGTTTGAGCCAGGACAGTGTTAAGGAGAAGTCTCTTCCCACCAAAGCACCCCCAGCACTGGGGTTGGGATACCTACAGAGGGAGGCCATGGTCTGAACAGCACCTCACCTTCGATGCTCTTGAGGCCTGCCAGGTCCTTTCCAACAGAAAGGCTGGATTTAGGGCTCCTGGATTCCCACATGGATCCACTGGACGTTATCCTGAATCCCTCTCCACCAGCCACACCCACCAGAGGTGAGTCCTTCAGATGGTCAGGGGCTCGGGGGCTCAAAGAGCTCTGGTGGCATCTCAGCACTTGCCACTTTGCTTGGCCACCCCTGGTTGCCCACCCCAGCCCCAGGTGGGCACAGCCAGGCTGCTTCCCGAGGCAGGAGGTCAGCACCATGAGCTGCAAAGTCCTTGGTCACCAAGCCAAGAGGAAGAACCAGGACCAGGACTGAGCAGAATTGACCCACCAGGGACAGCACCAAAGGGGATGCAACGGAGCTGACGGCCAGGACTGGGCTGATGCCCCCAACTGGGAGTTGGACATCACTGGGGACCACATGAAACCACATGATTGGCTCCCCAGGGACAAGCAAAGGCTTGGAGGGGTCACAGCTCATGGCTCCACACAGTAGGAGATGCTCCATGGCTCTTGTCTTTCTCCTGGGACATGGAAAGGCCCTCTGTGGTGCAGGAAGGTGTTCAGCACCATCCCTGCACAAAGAGACCTCACACACATCCTCGGATCATGGGGCACTGGGGACAAGGGGTGGGTTGGTCTCTCTTGGGGCACAGAGAGGCTTGAGTTGGGTTGGGTTGGCTGCTCCTTTCCTCCTGCAGGGTTGGACCTCAGCTGGAGGAAGGGCAGCAACGAGGACATTCCCTACTCAGGCACGTGCCCAGGAGCTCATTTCTCTGTCCTGGCATGGCAAAGTCACTCACAGCCTTTTTTTGGCCCTTCCCTTCCACCCACTTCTGTTTTACATGGTCCAGGACAGGAGTGACATCCATGGCCCATCCTGGAGGACACCAAGCAGGTGACCTGATCTGGATGCACCTGGTGACAGTGCTCTGGCAATGCCAGATGCCTCCAGGGCCACCAGATAACAGAGACACAAACAGGACCTTCTAGTCCTGAGCCTTTCCAACAGAAAGGAGAAGATCCAACCTGACTTCTGGGTGCTTAAGTCAAGTTGTGGGTTGTCCTAAATCGTGTTTCAAAGTAACAACATCTCTGGTGGTCACTTCATCACTGGGAGTGACCAGATGCACCAAGAGAGGCACTGGAAGCAGGACAAACCATCTTCTGTCCCTCACCCATGGGGCTGGGTTGGTTCAGGGCCATTCAAGGGCACCTCAAAAGTCTTTGCTTTCCCTTTTCTGCTTCCCTGCCAAGGGCTGCTAAAGGAAAAACCAACCCAAACCCAAAATTCACGGGGTTCTTAGCTCTGTGGGAAGGGGATTTCACCCCTTCTAGAACTTCCTCATGAGGGACAGCACCAACCTCTTCTCCTTGTGACAAGTGACAGGACTCCAGGGAAGGGCTGGAGCTGTGTCAGCAAAGATGAGGCTGGATATTATGGAAAGGCTCTTCCCCCAGAGGGTGGTGGGCACTGCCCAGGCTCCCCAGAGCAGTGGGCACAGCCCCAAGGCTGCCAGAGCTCCAGGAGGGTTTGGATGACCCTCTGAGGGATTGTTGGGAGGACTGGATGATCCTTGTGGATCCCTTCTAGCTCAGCATATTCAACAATTCTACGATTCCTTCAGCAAGATTTCTGCTGCAGGAGAGAAAGGCTCCTTCTGCAGGTCCCTGCCAGCCCTTCCACATCCATGAAAATCCATCCCATGAGGACAAATGGCTGTTAAAAATAAAAGAGGAGCATCCCGACCCACATCCAAGGAGGAGCAGGGATGACTCAGATGGGAGCACAGCACAAGGAGCAGGGCTGGGGGAAGGAGATCATCCAGACACAACTGTGGAGAGAGGGCTCTCCATATCTCACACATCTCAGCCTGACAGCAACAACAACCACCTCTTTGCCTTTCCGTGCTTAGGGAGGGGATTCCACAGGAATCCAGGTGATGCTCCCGCAAGAGGAACAGGGAAGAGGTGAGTTTGGGTGGGGTTTATGGTCACAGGGATGGGACCTTGTGGAGAATTTGTCTGCCACACCGTGTCTGTGCCACAAGGATGAGGACAGGGAGGGCCTGGGGATGCAGGGTGGGCAGGGTGTGCTGGCCCATGCCCTTGGAGAGCCCCCTGGAACTCATCCAGCAGCACATGGAATCCCCCTGCACTTCAGGCAATGAGAAGTAGTGGCAGCCCAGGAGATGGGTGAGGTGTGACCCCCAAACCACCATCAGCACTTCTCACAGGACCTACAAGATCCTCGGAGAGCAGCAGTGGGAGCTGAGGACACACGAAACATCACGTACCAGAGCAGGGGGAAGCCACCCAGGTCCCTCAACAGCAACGTGGGGCATGGGGGAAGCTGCAGAGATGTCAGTTTGATGTTCTCACTGAGACCCTGGCACAGAGAAGCTGTGGCTGCCCCTGGACCCCTGGAAGTGTCCAAGGCCAGGTTGGACAGGGCTTGGAGCACCCTGGGCTAGTGGAAGGTGTCCCTGCCCATGGCAGAGGTGGCACTGGATGAGCTTTAAGGTCCCTTCCAACCCAAACCATTCCATGATCCCTTCCTACACACGAATGTGCCTCTGCCCTGCTTGGCAGGACTCCCACATGGATATTGATCCCACAAGGACCAAACGGCCTCGCTGGTGCTGAAACCCCTCAACAAGGATCAACCAGCTGGTGAAGCCAAGCCTGTCTCCATATCCAGCCTCGGAAACAAACACTCCCAGCAGCCAAGGAAGTGGGAGGGCTGAGGGCAAGGAGAGGAGACACCTCTGCAGCAGCATTAGCCACTTGAGAGCCCTTCCCTCCCATCACGTCCCGCTGCTGCAATGCCACGTTCCAGCAGGTTCTCCCAGCACGGGCTGGGATCCATCACTGAGCCATGAGGGAACCTAATGCCACCAGACATGCATCAGAAGGGCTTTAGTTCTTGGTGTCTGCTATCTTAGGTCAGGCTGGGAGTTGAACTTGGCTGGTGGCATGGGGAAAACAGCACTGGAAAAATCCCCCTCAGTCCAGGAGGATCCTCCGGCTGTGCCAGGGACAAACAAGGAGTTGGGCATCTCTAGGAAGAGCAGGGAGTGGCTGCAGAGCTCCTGCCAGGTCCCACTGGCACCAAAGCCAGGGGAAAAGGAGGAAAAGGATGGCAGGAATGGCGTGAGGATTCCTCAGGGATCCCAAACAGCGGTGAGGGGAAGGAAAGGGGGGAAGGGAAGGGGCAAAGGAAGGAAGGAAAGGTGGGGAAGGAAACAAGGAAAGGGGTGAAGGAAACAAGGAAAGGGGTGAAGGAAGAAAGGAGGGGAGGGAGGGGAGGGAGGGAGGGCGGTGGGAAGGTTTGGGACGGGAAGGGAAGGTTTGGGAAGGGAAGGTTTGGGAAGGGAAGGGAAGGTTTGGGAAGGTTTGGG
>JAWWEW010000036.1:1638012-1649537 GCA_035583185.1 Anabacerthia variegaticeps | reverse complement strand
GGGGGTGCCACGGGTGGGTGCTGGGGGGACTGACTGGGGGGTGGGTGCCAGGGGGATACCACAGATGGGTGCCAGGGAGTGTCGGGGATGGGTGCTGCAGGACAGGTGAGGGCTGGGCATGGGTGCCACAGGTGTGTGCCGAGGGGGTACAACAGGTGGGTGCCACAGTGGGTGCTGGGGGGCTGCCGTGGGTGGGGGCTGGGGAGGGATGGAGCGGGGAGGAGGGAGTTGGGGTGGGGTGGGCTGTGGGTGAGTGCAAAGGGGACTGGCTGAAGGGTGGGTGCCAAGGGGCTACAACAGGTGGGTGCTGGGGGGGTACAACAGGTGGGTGCCACTGTGGGTGCCACAGGTGGGTGCTGAGCACTGACCCCAAGCACCGGCTGCAGGGGGACCCATCGGGGAGCGGCTGCAGGTGGTGCTGCGAGACCTGGACATCGCCCACGACGCCTTCGCCCGCCGTGATGGGACCCCAGAGCCGCCCCCGAGCCCCCTCCCGGCCCCGGCATCCCCTGCACCCCCGACCCTCCCCGCCTCGGTGGGACCCTCACCCCACCCCGGGAAGCGCCGGGACCCGAGCGGGGACACGGAGGGGACGCGGGGCCACCTGCCCGGCTCAGGGTGTATTCTGTAACACAGAGATGTACATGGCACCGGCTGGACGCGGCTCCGTGGGGCAGCGGCGGGTGGCGCGGGTGGCGCGGGTGGCACGACGGCTGACGCGCAAAGAGGCCACGGGTAGAAAAGCACCAGCCCACGATGCATCGCCACGAGAGCGGGACGGGGGGACAGACAGACAGACACACACACACGGGGACACGTGGTGGGTGGCACCGGGTGGCCCGGGGCGGGGGGCGAGCCCGCCGGGCGGGGCTGCGGCGAAGCGGCGCAGGCGGCGGTGGCACGGACGGGGCTGGGGGGCGGGGGGGAGCCCGTCACCCCCCTCAGTCCTTCAGGGTGGCCTCGGACACGCCCTGGGCCAGCAGCTCGGCAAGGACGTTGTCCAGGTAGTTGGGGTCGGGGTAACCGTGGCCCGTCAGGTTGGAGCCGAACTCGGTCTTGTGGTGGATCTCGTTCCACACCACCGTGTCCGACTCCCCGGTAGTGTTGGAGGTGCCGATGGTGAAGATGAGCCGCCGGTCCCAGGCCACGATCAGCAGCTTCAGCACCTGCAGTGGGCGGGCACAGTGATGGCTCGCCCACCTGGCACGCCGCATCCAGCCTGGCATGGCCATGGATTGCCCACCCAGAACCCCTGGCACTCCTCCCACTGGTCACAGCATGGCCCCAGCACCCCAGGAGTGGGACTCAGCCCCAGCACGGTGCCCACAGGGTGCCAACCTTCCTGTGGCACACCCAATCCCCACCCCAGCACTGCTGCATGCTCCCTGTTCCATCCCTTCCCATTCTAGTCTTCCCCATCGCTTCTCTTCCCCATCCCCTTCCTTCCCATTCCATCCATTCTCCTTCCATTTCAACCCACCCCATTCCTTCCCTTCCCATTTTTCCCCATCCCATCCCCTCCCCTCCCCTCACATGCCATCCCATCCCATCCATTCCCATCATATCTCTACCCTATCCCACCATATCCCACCCCATCCCATTTTTTCCATTCCTGCACTTTTCAAACCATCCCTTCCTATTCTATCCCATCCCATCCTATCCTTTCTCTTCTCACCCCATCCCAATCCCAAGCCTTCTTATTCCATCCCGTCTCTTCCCAGCCTACCCAGAGCCACGGTGGCCTCACCTTCCTGCCCTTCTCGTTATCCGGGAGGTAGCAGTGCCGGGGAAAGCCGCGCGCCGTGAATTTCTTGCCGGGATTGGGATGCTCCGGGCCCTGGGGAGATGTGGGAGCAGCGGGGTGAGCGGGGGGCACAGGGGTGGGTGCCCAGCCCAGCGGGGGTCCCTCCTCACCTGGATGCCGGTGGGGATGTCGTAGACGATCCGGATGGTTTTGGAGTCGGTGTATCCCGGGAGGGAGTGGGGGATGAGGTGGAACTCCATCTTCCCGGGGGGCTGCGTTCCCGTCTTCTCCCCGTAAATGGCCTTACACGTGGGGCACTGCAGGCTCCCGTCCTGCGGGCACCACGTGGGCATCAGAGGGGCAACCACCCCCTCACCGACATGATACCCACCCAGCACCCCCCCTCACCCAACACCCACCCCCACAACCACCCCAGCACCCACTCAGCACCTCCCACTCCCACTCAATACCCACCCTACACCCACCTGGCACCCACTCCAGTACCTTCCTACAACCACCTCCTGATCCACTCAGCACCCTCCCAACACCCATCCAGCACCCCCGAAACCTCCCCACCCAACCAGCACTCACCCCACACCTCCCAGCACCCACCAACACCTCTCCAGCCCCCTCCCAGCACCCCCATCCCGCAGCCCCCCGGGGGTCGCCCTGACCTTGTTGCCGTTGTTGTACATGGCAAGGAGGCACAGGAGGTGGTACATGTGCCCGCACTTGCCCAACTTGCCCACCAGCTCCGGCTTGATGCCCCTGGGGCTCAGGACGCCCTCGTAGCCGGAGGAGGTGACGAGCCGCTCCATGCAGATGGTGCAATCCTGCCGGGATCAGGAGAAGCGGTGTCAGCATCCCGGTGGGACCAGGGGGTCACCCCCGGCGCTCTGCCCGACCGAGCCTCTCCCGGAGCCCCTCAAAACCCCGTGGTGCCCACTCACCTCATCCGGGGGGTTCTTCACCTTCTGGATGTACCGGCGCACCACGTCCTCGGGGGTCTTGCCTGGGGCGGGCAGAGGAGGGGAGCGATGGCATCAGAGCCTGCCCGCGGTGCCCCGAACCTCCTGCCACCCTCTGCCACCACCATGGGGACAGCCCTGCCACCCTCTGCCACCACGACCGGGACAGCCCTGCCGTTCCCTGCCATTGGGATGGGGACAGCCCTGCCATCCCCCGACACCAGGACGGGGACAGCCCTGCCATTGGGATGGGGACAGCCCTGCCAACTCCTGCTACCACGTTAGGGATAGTCGTGCCACCCCCTGCCACCAGTATGGTGACAGCCCTGTTACCCCCTGCCACCACGATGGGGACAGCCCTGCCACCCCCTGCCACCAGTGTGGTGACAGCCCTGTTGCCCTCTGCCACCACAATGGGGACAGCCCTGCCATCCCCCGCCACCACGATGGGGACAGCCCTGTTACCCCCCGCCACCACGATGGGGACAGCCCTGCCACCACAAGGGGGATAGCCCTGCCACCCTCTGTCACCACGATGGGGACAGCATGTGGCAAAAAGGAGCGATGGGCATCCCCCCATACCCCCCCGCCCCGGGGGTCTCACCCCCGCCATGCCTCAGTTTCCCAAGCACAGGGACTGGCACGTCCTGGTGCCCCTGATGCCACAGGGACACCGGTGGCTCCTTACTCTTCTTGAGCTGCTTCTTTTTGGTTTTCCTGCAGATGCCGTTGACGCCGGGGACAGGTTTGATGTCACTCTTGCTGACGGGCGGCGGGTGCAGGATGGGTTTGGGGGCGCGGGTCAGGCACACGGGCAGCCCGGCGGCGCACATGAGGATCCCCGTCATCCCTGCGCCGGGGGACAAGGGCTGTCTGTCCGTCCAGCCATCCTTCCCACCGCCTGGCAGTGTCCCAGCCCCGTGTCCTGCCCACGATGTCACCTTCTGGTGACACCCAGCCGGTGGCTCGACCCCTCCTTACCTGCGAGGGCGGGATGGACGGGGCCGGTGCCGTTCAGGTTCTTGACCGGGAGCGCTGGGACCCTGCACGGAGATGGGAGGGGAAGGGGCTCAGCCGGGCTGGCAGAGCTGGCACTGTCCCCTCCACGCATGGCATGTGTCCAGGGCAGCATCATCCCCGTGGGACACAGGGCAGGGTGTCCCCTCACCAGCCCTGGGGAGCTGCTGTCCCTTCCCACGGGGCTGGCATTGTCCCCAGATTGTGCCCTCCCCACGGGACACAGGGCAGGGTGTCCCCTCACCAGTTTGAGGGGTGCTGTCCCATACCACGGGGCTGACACTGTCCCCAGGCAGTGTCCTCCCCCTGGGACACAGGGCGGGGTGTCCTGTCCCATGGGGTTGTCACCCAGTGCCCCCAGTCCATGCCTGGGCACCCAATGGCATCACATCATCCCTGACCCAGGGTGGGGGCCTCACTGGAGTCTCCCAAAGGTGACATTCCCCATCACCCTGGTCACCACTCCTGTGCCCCATAGGGACCCCCCACCCTTGGGAGCCGTGTTCACGGGGGGTGGGATGGATGGAGGGATGGACAGATGGATGGAGAGACAGATGCGTGGGTAGACAAATGGAAGGAAAGGAATGAAATGAAGGAAAGGAATGAAATGAAGGAAAGGAATGAATTAAGGAAAGGAAGGAAAGGAAGACCCTGGGATGAAAGACAAGGAACAAAGCCCAGAAGAGCCCCGTGCCTGAGTGCTCCTGCCCTGGGGAACAGCCCCCACCAGTGGCATCACGCCCCTCCCTCATCCCAAAAGCCCCCTCTGTCCCAGCCATCGCAGTGATGAGGTCGGCAGCGCCCAGCCTCACATGAACCACGGCTGGGGGCGTTATTCCCCACATTCCCAAAGCGGGGGGTTTCCCTCACATTCCCAAAGCAACATCATTCACACCAAGGCCGGGGGCCCGGCCCTCACCCAGGATCTTCCTGGCCCCCTCTTACCTGTCCATGGGGACTCGTGGGATGAGACAGGGACAGGGACAGGGACAGGGACAGGCACGTGAGTGAAAGCAGGATATCAGAGGGGAAGGAAATGTGCCCGGAGCTGCTGGGGGCACAGTGAACCCACTTGACCCCCAGCCCCCACCTCTCGGCCCCGTGCCAAGAGCCTTGAGGGGACACCAAGACAACCCATCGAGGGGTACGGCCGTGGGGACGTGGGTGCCGGGTCACGGACACCCACCAGGGGTCTGCTCACCCACCCACATCCCGTGGGTGAGTCGTTCCCACCATGGACATAGGGACTGTGATCCCTCCCCACAGGTGTGCCCTCTTCAGAGACCTGCCTGGTGGCATCGGGCCACCAACTGGGTCACACACCCCGTCTGGCCACTGGGGACACAGTTCCCCTGGGACCAGACACTCCACGTCCTCAGGCCGTCATGGATAGCGTAGCACAGCACGGGTCACCACTTGCCCTCTGCAGGGATCCAAGGACCACCCGGGATGAGCCAGATGACCCTCCTGCCATCATATCCCTGGGTGAGGACCCCGGGGCTGGAGGTGACACAGTGCCACAAAGGCTGGGGCTGCTCATGCCATGGGGGCCAGCAGGGGACGAGTCACCCCCATCCCATGTGCCCACCCCTGCTCCTCCCCTTCCCCGCATCCCCTCCTCCTCGGTGACACCCCCGGCCAGCTTACCCCGGCGGGACGGTGGCCCTGGCGCCCAGTCCAGCCCCTCGCTGCGTCCCGGGCCGGTTGAGGTTGTTAAGCCCGGGCAGCGCCGCGCTGGGCACGCTCTGACCGGGGGCAAACCCCCCGCCTGCCACCCGCAGCCCCTCGCCCTTGGCCGTGCCCCCCGGCCCCGCCGCCGCCCCCGGCCCCGCCGGCCACAGGGCACCCCCGGCGAAGGTGCTGCTCTGCCGGACGGCGCCGGGGTAGAGTTTGCGGCGCTGCGATGCCAGGATGGCGTTGGAGGCGGCGCGGGTGCTGTTGACGAGCAGGCACTGCGGGCACGAGCAGGGGGTGCCCGTGCTGGAGCCCACCGGCCACGACTGGGATTTGGGGATGGAGCCCATGGTGAGCGGGTAGGCGAGGTCCATGCGGCGCCGGAGCCGCCGCTTGCGCTGCGTTTGCCGGTTCATTTGGGACATGCTGCTGAAGTAGATGAGGTAGCAGAAGCCCAGGGAGGAGAGGTCCAGCCAGGGGTGCTGCTTCTCGTAGGCGTTCTGGATGGTGATGCAGATGTCCATGTCGTAGGGAGTCCAGGAGTTGTTGTCGTTCTCCCATTCCCACACGATTCCCTTGCCCGGAGCTGAGGATGGGTCGTAGAAGTTCCTCCGGACGGGGCGCATGGTCCCTGGGGAGACAGCGGGGGTGACACGGAGGGGTTCAGCACCCCGGGGTGCTGGCAGAGGGACCCACACCCACACAGACACATCTGTGTCCAGCTCCCAGCCCGGCACCCCACGGGGATGGGGATGCAGAGGCGCTTTGGGGTGCAGGCAGCCGCTCTTCCCCTCCACAAAGGGGAGGAGTGACCAACACACCGCACCAGGCTGTGCTTCCCCGGGGATGCATCCGACCCACAACCCGCCAGCGGTGCCTTGGCCACTGGCTTGCTCTGCCAGTCCTCGGGATCATGGCCCCGGATGCCCTGGGAAGCTGCTCAGCCCCAGCACTTTTTCCCATCCTTTTTCCATCCCTCCGGTCCAAGCCCACCTCCACCCTCCCCGGCCGGGGTGCCGTGGCCATCCCGGGGCAGGGGAAGCATTTCCCGGTCAGGAGAGGTTTCCTGACAGCTGCTGTGGCTCCTGCCGGCGCCGGCAGTCACACGGCCAGGCATAGTCCCTGCACGGCCAAATCCCGGCCCCTCGCTCCTTGTTTGGGAGAGAGCTGGACGTTCCAGTCCCCTCTAAAGCTCGGCAGGGAGACGAGGCACCGCAGCCCCCTCCTCAAGTGCCCCCCTGGCACGGGGCCTCTCTATCCCCTCGCCGGCACCGTTTGCCCAACTCGATTAAAGGCACTAATTAACGGTCATTAATCATCGGCCGCATCAGGCAGCAGAGCCAGGCCCCAGCTGCCGCCTTGTGCTGAGGCAGCTCCGCCGGGGCCGCGGGAGGGAAGCGGGGGGGCTGCTCAGCCCTGCTGCCTGCTCCTGCCTGCATCCCAAATCCCTCTGCCTGCTCATACCCACATCCCAAATCCCACTGCCTGCTCATACCCACATCCCAAATCCCATTGCCTCCTCAAGTCCACATCCCAAATCCCATTGGCTACTCATGTCCACATCCCAAATCCCACTGCCTGCTCATACCCTCATCCCACGGCACACTCACATCCACGTCCCACTGTCCACTCATCCACATTCTACTGCCTCTCCCATCCACATTCTGCTCACATCCATGTCCTGTATCCCACTTGAATTCCCATCCCTGCCTTCCTCCTTCCCCCATCCATGTCCCACATCTTGCTGTTCACTCATATACACATCCCATATTCATTGGTCCTTGCAACTGCATCTCCCATTCCCCTGTCCCTCACATCCCCACCCCAAATCCCAAATCCCCCTGCACACTCACATCCCAAATCCCACATGCCCCTGTCCCTCACACCTCTATCCCAAATCCCCCTGTCACTCACATCCCCATCCCAAATCCCCCTGACCCTCACATCCCCATCCTAAATCCCACATCCCCGTCTCTCACACCCCTCATCCTGCAGAGGACATGGGAGGACTCCCCATCCCATGCCTGTGGGCACACTCAGCTCTGTGTCCCTGAGGGCCACCAGTTCTGCCCAGCCCCCCCCAGCCCTTGCCCCCCCACCAATCGTGCCAGAGCCCCAGGACTGAGCTGGTGTCCCCAGGGCCACCAGGATGGGACACGTGTCCCCACTCTTGGAACAGGGTCACCTCATTTCACTCCATCACTGGGTTTCTCCATCCCCAAGGGCGCTTGGTGTGGGCCAAGGAGCCCCCTGCCTCCTGCCCACCTTCCCTGTATCCCCATGTCACAGTGGGCACTGGGAGCCCCCTCAGCCCAGGGGACCCTCGTGTCCCCAGGCATCACAAGACACGTGACAGCTTCCAAACCCTGGGCCTCACCCGAGGGAAGAGATGATGGATAGAGGTGGATACAGGGATGGGGCACACAGAGACCATGATGCTGAGGGCAGTGGCCACATCTCCTCCCATGACATCCCCGGGGACAGCAAGGTCCCTCTCTCAGCACTCCTGTCCCCAAGCCCTGCTGGCACAGGGACTGTGGTATCCAGGGACATCCCAAAAAAGCCATTTTGCTCCCGGCAGAGACATCACCATAAACCCGACCACAGCCCCACCGTGGGCACACGTTCCCAGGGATCACCCAGCACCACGGCCATGGGATGCTGTCAGAGCGTGGGCCCTGGCCAAAGCTAGCAGGAGGTGGCATGGGGACAGCCAGGGTGTCCCGGTGGCTCCCGCAGCTCTGAGTCAGCATGGGCACAGGCACGACCCGCAGGGTCCGAGCTGACTCAGGGCTGCAGGTGCCAAGTTGCCCTTTGCCAAGTCCATGACCGGCTGGAGACCAAATCAGAGCCAGGCTGGATGGCAGAGACAGGGTGGCAGGTCCCTGGCTTCGTCCCCACCTCAGTCCCCAGCCCATGGTGGGAGCTGCATCCACACTCAGGGCCATTTGCCATCGCTGGTGACTGGGAACGGTGGCATTGGTGGCCAGGCTGAGGTGGCACAGCCACGGGGGTCCTGCTCTGGGGTGTCCCCCGGCAAGCCTAGGGGGAGCTGGGGGTGTCACCCGATGTGTGGCAGGTCCCCTGCCTGCTCTGCCTGGCCTGGAGCCCTTGGCAGGGATGCAGGGATGGGCAGGAAAGCACCCAGAATGGCACATCCCCCGTGGCACAGCCGGCACGCTCCGGTTTAATGGGTCACACCATGACGGGGACACATTTAATGGGGTCTGGGCTTGGTCCCAGTGTGGGACTGGCTCTGATTTCCCATAGGATCTATGGCCTGGATGTGCTGCTGCAGCACCGATGGCACAGCTGCACTTCTGCAACCAGCCCAGTGCCCACCACAAATCCCAGTGCCCAAACTGGGGCCTCCCTGATTCCTTGGGGATCCCAGATGGAGCAGCTTTGAGGGGAAGATGAGTGGACAGTGGGATAATGGGCCACCACAGAACCCCATGGGGAGGAGAGGGAATGGAGCCATGTGGGGACACGTCCCTCCAGAGTGGGGGTCCATGGTGGAGAGGGAAAGGGCAGGAGGAGCCTGGAGGGGTCCATAGGGGGAGCAGAACCCCGCAGGGCGAGGGGAGGAGAGAGGGAACGGGAGGGACAGATGGATGGACAGATGGGTGAGTAGATAGAGGGAGAAAAGGAGGAATGGAGGGAGGGATGTAGGAATGAAGCAGCAGAAAAGTAAGTAGAGATACACAGGGAGGGAAGGAAGGATGAGTAGAGGGGTGGCTGTAAGGATGGATGGATGCATGAATGGAGGGATGAAGGGATGAATAAGGGAATAGACAAGTAAGTAGAGATAGATTGGCAGGGAGGGAGGGAAGGATGCCTGGATGGCTGGCATGGATGAATGGACGGATGGAATGGCAGATAAACAGTCACAGATTCATGGACAGACAGATACACACAAGGAGGGAGGGAGAGACGAGAGGATGGATGGAAGGATGGAGGGATGTAAGGAAGGAGGGAAGGATGGCAGGATGGATGGATGCAAGGAAGGAGCGAGGGATGGCAGGATGGACAGAAGGACATATGGAAGCATGGAGGGATGAAATGATGGAGGGAGGAAGGGATGGAGGGAGGGAGGAGTGGATGGAAGGACAAAGAGATGGAAGGAGGGAGAGAGAGAGGGAATGATGGATGGATGGATGGATGGATGGATGGATGGATGGATGGATGGATGGGTGGATGAACGGATGGATGAATCAATCAGTGTCGGGATGTCCCTGGCTCGATGCCAGCCCCTTACCCGTGTCCTGCCGGAACTGATGCATGGACTGGAGGTCGATGACGTAGGGTGCCAGCTGGACGTCGACCTGCCCCAGCACCACAGACCCGCGGGCATCCTCCTTCAGCACGTTCTCGATGTGGTGGCACACGGCGGCCGAGTAGGGCCGCCAGCGCCCGTGCTCGTTCAGCCACTCCCACACCACCACGCGGGCCAGGTTTTGCGGGGGGAAGCCCAGGCCCCCCGAAGCCAGCATGGCCCCCGAGCCCTGCCGGGCCATGCCGGGGGCACGGCGGCTCAGCCCCGCTCGCTGCCCCGGCGCGGGGACGCGGGGGTCACCCGGAGCCCCTCCAAATCCTGCTCCCGGCTCCCGCGGGCTGCGGGCCGCGGGGCTCAGCGGAGCAGGCGCTGCGGGGCTCTGCAGAGGCGGGTGCTGCCAGCCAGGTCCCCGAGGTCCCCGAGCCGCCCGGTCCCGCTCCCCCGAGGCCGCCGCGCGGGGCTGGGGCCATCCATCACCCGGCACGTCTTCCTCGGCTCTTCCTCCTCCCCGCGGCGCTGGCAGGGCTCAGGCTCCAAAAAACCACCAGGACCTCACGGACTGCGTCGGCTCAAGGATGGTGGTGGCTGCGGACGATGGTGGGGACACGCAGCCACGGTGCTGTGCCCAAGACAAGACGCCCACTCCTCCTCTTCCTCCTCGTGTCCTGCTGCTCAGCCTACGTCCTCGATGGCTCCACGGCTGTTCCCGCCGCCCGGCAAACAACAGGGGTGTCACCTGCAAAACAGGGCCACGGCGCGGGTCACCCCGGGTACCGCCGGGCGGGTGGCAGCGGGGGGACCGTCCGCATCGCCCCGCGGGGCCGGCGGGCAGCGAGGCCGCGGTGCCCGCAGCCCTGGCAGCACGGGCTGCTTGCCAGCCCCGGCCGGCTGCTGGCCTCCAGCACGACAGCGGGGACAAGGGGGACAGGGGGGGACAGGCCACCCCGCTGGCGGCCCTGGGGGGCTGCTGGGGGCCGCAGGAGCCCGGGAAGCCCCATCGCTCCGTGCCCCGGGTGGCGGGGAGCCCGCGGGGCCCGGCTCCCGCTCCAGCCGCCGCTGATTTATGATCTGCACTGCAGGCATCGGGCTGGGGGTGATGCCGGCCCCCCGCTCCCCGCCAGCCCCGCGCCCACCCGCGGCAGCCCCCAGCCCCACGGGGGTGGGAGGGGAGCCCGGGGAAGGGGAGCACGGCCGCACAAACAGCCGTCAGACAGAGGGACAGACACGGCCGGGCACACACAGACACGGTGACACGGAGAGACACGGGCACACGCGCTGGCACACGCACAGCCGGGGACACGGACAGACAGCGGGACGAGACAGGCGGACGGACAGACACGGGGACCCAGGGCACCACAACAGCCCCCCCGCGGGTACACACACAGCCCCGCGCTCCGACACGGCTGTGCACACACGCACCCGCACACCGGCACACGCGTGTGCCCCCTCACCCAGCGCCCGCCGTGACCCCGAGCACCGGGGAGCTGGGGGGACCCTCACCCCAACCCTGGACCCCCCGGCACCGGCTGTGGGGACGAGCCCCGAGGCCAGTAGCCCCCACAGGAGGGGCCAGGCTGCTTTTCGGGGAGGGGGGGAGTGAAACGCCAGGCCTGGCCCCCGCGCACGGTGTGTCCCCCCCCGCTGCACGGCAGCCCCCCGGTGCACGATCCCCCCTCCCGGTGCACGGTCGCCCCGATGCACGGCAGCCCCCAGGCCCCCGCTGCGCGGTCCCCCCGGGTGAACGGTCCCCCCGAGGCACGGCCGACCCCCGGTCCCCGGTGCCTGTTGGGTCGGGGGGGGGGGGGGGGGGGGGGGGGGGGGGGGGGGGGGGGGGGGGGGGGGGGGG
>JAWWEW010000036.1:1599247-1633369 GCA_035583185.1 Anabacerthia variegaticeps | reverse complement strand
GGCATCAGGCACTGGGGGCTGTGGGTACCGGGTACCGGGGGGCATCAGGCACTGGGGGCTGTGGGTACCGGGTACCGGGGGGCATCAGGCACTGGGGGCTGTGGGTACCGGGTACCGAGGGGCATCAGGCGCTGGGGGCTGTGGGCACCGGGTACGGCGTACTGGGAGGCTCCAAATAGAGCACGGGGGAATCAGGCATCGGGGACTGTGGGTAACACAGGGCTGTGGGTACCAGGTACCGAGGGGCATCAAGCACCAGGAGCTGCCGGTACCGGCGGTACCGAGTACCAGGAGCTCCGAGTACTGGGCACGGGGGGCGTCAGGCACTGGGGAGCTCCGGGCGCTGGGGGCACCGGGGAGATAGGGGTGTGGGCACCAGGGGGATGAGGCACTGGGGGGGCTCTGGTGGTCCGTAGGTACCAAGGGTCCGGGTACCAGCCATGGGGGGCATTGGGTAAAGGGGGCATCGGGTACCAGGGTCTGCGGGGACTGGGGGGCTCTGTGTACCAGGGATGGGGGGCATCATGGACCGGCTGCTGGGGACTCCTGGGGAGGGGCTGTGTGGGCCGTGCCGCTGGGGCTACTGGAGCTACTGGGGCTGCGAAGGCTGGGGGTACTGCAGGCTGCTGGAGGAGCTAGCTGGACTTTCGGGGGGTACTGGGGGTTACTGGGGCCAGCAGGAGTTACTGAGGTTTCCTGGGGTGTTACTGGAGCTAGTGGGATAGGCTGTAGCTGGGGGTTACTGTGCCTAGCAAGACTTACTGGGGCTTACTGGCGGTTTACTGGGGTTAGCAGTACTTACTGGTCTGGGGTTATCAGAGCTACCAGGGTTAACGTGGTACTGGGACATGCTGGGGCCACTGGGGCTGCCTGGGCATACTGGGGCTACTGGGACTGCTGAGCATACTGGGACTGCTGGGTATACTGGGACTTCTGGGTGTGTTGGGACTGTTGGGCACATTGAGGCTACTGCATCTGCTGGGCTGCTGCGGCTGACTGGGCATACCAGAGATACTGGGGGCTGCCTTGGCATGCTGGGCATACTGGGGCTGCCTGGGCATGCTGGGCATGCTGGGGCTGCCTGGGCATACTGGGACTACTGGGGCTGCCTGGGACTATTGGGACTGCTGGTCATACTGGTACTGCTGGGACTGGTGCGGGGTGATCGTCCCCTGTCCCAGGGTCCTGCCCATGCCCGGGAGGTGGCCCGGTGCGGGGGGCTGTGGGGGGCTGCGGTCCCCGTCCCGCCGCAGCGGCAGGCGGGGATGGCGGGGGGGTTGTTTACAGGAAGCCTTTGGCTCTGGCCGTGTCTCCGGCACCGGATTGCCGGGACCTCCCGGTTCCGCTCGGCTCGGTGAGGCGACGGGCAGAAGCCGCCTCATTTCCCCTTCCCCGCCCGGCCTAGCCCAGGAAGCCCCCGGCGCCTTGGCACCACCCTTGCCATGTCCCCCCGGGGTCCCCCCAGCCCACCACCCTGCTGTTGGCACCGAGGGGCTCACAACCCCCCACCGCATCCCTCCCTAAGGCAGCGCCGCGACCCCACGTGCCCACACTGGGGGGCACAAAGCCACGCAGCTGGTTCTGGGGAAGGGGGTGCGATGGGGAACCAAGCCTGGCGTGGGCTTTGCCCCGGGTGGGCACATGCCCAGCGGCAGAGCCACGAGTGGCGGCCCGGCGGGTGGGCTGGGGTCACGCCAGGCCACGCGGGCGCTCACACGCCGATGCCTGCCAGCTCCCGCCCCGCTGCCGGGAGGGCATTCCCCCTGGGAAACGAGCCGGGACCCATCCCCATCCCAGCGGGCATCACATCCCGCTGGCAGCGCATCCCGGCCCGCGCCGCCCGGGAGCGGGGTGCCCGGCAAAGGGGGGCGATGTCACCGCGGTCCCCCCTGGCACGGCGGGGTGGCAGCGGGAGCGTGGCGACAGCCCCGGCGGGTTCTGCGCTCCCACAGCCCTGGCACGGCGCCGCCTGGGACGCTGCCCGGCCGGAAAGCCTTGTGCCACCCCGCTGTCCCCCCCTCCCCGGCACCTCCCAGACAATTGTCCCCCCGCGGCGCCCGCTTGTCCCTGCTGCCACCGCCTCCCTCCTTGCAGCGCTGCGGCGGTCGGTCCCAAAAAGCTCCTTTTTTTTCCTGACCCAAATTGTACAGCCTTTGAGTTTGGAGCTGCCGAGGGAATGGCGAGTCCTTCCCGCGGCGGGGACGGGGACACTCGGCGTCGTGGCACTGGTGGCCCCCGCTCTGCAGGGGGAAACTGAGGCTGGGGGTGCCCGGGGCGGGGGTGGGCAGAGCCTGGCATGTGGGGCAGAAGAAAGGAGCCTTTGTGTAGGGTGGGCTGGGGGTGCGGGGGGGGCTCCGGGCCCCGCTCCAGGCCAGCCGGCGCCAGCGCTGGGTTGGGAATGCAGCAGGAATGTGGGGCCCCAGATCCCCCCACGTGCCGGGGCAAAGCTCCCCATGGGCACCCCGAAAGCTGGGGCTGGACACCTCCTAGGGCCATTTGGGTAGCAGGACCCCTATGGTGGCACTACCACCCTCGTGGTGTCCCCACGGTGATATGGATGGTCTCCCTTGCAGCAACTGGTGCTCCTACACGGTGACACGGACGGTGTCGTGCCACGTCCAGAATGGGACCTTCCTCCAGAGGGTCTTCCAGGGCTGCCGCTGGCCCCTGGCCTGCAGTGGGGGCAGGTGAGCCGGGTCACCTGGGTCCCCTGGGAGTGGGGACACTTGGAATTCCCCTGGGATGGGTCTGAGCTGCCCCTCTGTGCCGCAGCTACCGCGCCGTGGTGCGGCCCCTCTACAGGGTGACCTACAGGACGCTGACGGCGCTGGAGTGGAGGTGCTGCCCCGGACACACCGGAGCCAACTGTGAGGAAGGTGGGAGCTGGGAGAGATAGGGGTCCTCTGCATGGCTGGGCTGGGGTCGTGACACCCAGGGGATGTGGGAGACGGCCTTTGGCATGGCTGGTGGGCATGGGTGGGAATAAGGACCTATGGGTGGGGTGAAAGGAGGGAGGGAGGTTCCTCTGTGTGGGTGGATGTAGGGATGAATGAATGGGGTGGAAGAAGAGGTGTTCCTTGGTGTGTGGATGGATGTTCCTCTGTGGATGGATGGATGGATGGATGGATGGATGGATGGATGGATGGATGGATGAAGGGGTGGATGGATGAAGGGGTGGAGGGTGGAATGGATGTTCCTCTGTGGATGGATGGATGGATGGATGGATGGACAGACGGACATTCCTCCGTGGGTGGGTGTGACAGTGCCCACGAGGGGTGTGTGTGTCCCCCTCATGTGTGGCCAGATTCTGAGTGGGCACGGGGTGAATGGGTGCAAGGCTGTGCCATGCATGGTGGAATGGGCACTGCCACCTCCTCACAGGCGGGTCTTTGTCCCCTTTGTCACCGCATCCTCCTCCTTCTCCTCCTCCTCCCTCTCCTCCAGGACCCCACTGCAGGTCCCAGTTCTGTAGGATTGGGGGCTGTGTGTGCCATGGGGGCTGTTGGGTGGCATTAGGGGCCTGCAAGACAGTGGGTGACACGAAGGGGTGTGGGACCAGCTGGGTGGGAGCAGTGCTGGGGGAGTCAGGGGGGTCTTCCTGCTTCTGCTCCTGCTCCTCCTCCTCCCCCTCCCCGCATGCTTGGCCGCCTGCCCCACATCTGGGCCCACTTAGGGCTGTCCCCTGCAGCACCGTGGTGGCCATGCCGGGGTAGGGTGGCAATGTGGGGGGTGTGGGAGGGGCCACCTCTGCTCCAGACACCCCTTTCCTGCCATGCTGGGTGGCCCCAAGCTGCTGTCCCCAGGGTCCCTCAGTGGGGACAAGGGGGCTGGGACCCCGCCACGGGCTGTGGATGTGGGCAGTGTTCCCAGGATTGTGCCCCCCTCCCAAAGCCACCCCACAGACTGGGGCTGGGGGCCATGGGGGTGTTTGAGGGAATGAGGTTCAGGACTGGGGGGGCAGTTGGAGGGGCTGGGTTTTAGGGTGAGGAGGGGATCTGGCGTGTGGTCACGATGGTCTGATGGGTGGTCATGGGGAGCATTGGCGTGTCTGGTTTAGGATCATGTGTGTGTTTGAGGGTTGTGGTTTAGGGGGATCTGGTGTGTGGTCATGGAGGGGGAGACTGAGGGATCTGATGTGGGGTAATGGGTGGGCTTAAGGGGGGTCTGGTTCAAGCTATGGGTGGATTAAGGGGAGTGTTGGGTGGGGGGATCTGGTTTGTGGTCATGGGGGGGTTTAGGGAGTCTGGTGTGGAGTAATAAGGGGTTTGGGGGGGTCTGACTCCGGGTTATGGGTGGGACTAGGGGGACCTGGCTGGTCACATGTGAGTTCAAGGTGGGTCTGGCTTAAGCTGTGGGTGGGTTCGGGGGGTTATAGGTGGATTTGGGACACTGAGGCTCACCCATAGCAAGGATGGGACCCCTACACCGCCCACTGCTTTGGAGGGAGGGACAGCAGGCTTTCCCAGCCTTGTGGCCCTCGGGGTGGGGGTCTCCCACTCCACAGTGGGGGGGTCCCCCATCCTGACCCCCCTTCCCTCTGCAGAGGCTCCCACCTTCCTCACCCTGCGGGACACGGGGCACGCCAGCACAGCCCCTCGCCGGCCCCCCCTGCGCCCCACAGCTTTCTCAGGTGGGTCCCTCTCCAAAACCCCTGGGGTGGGCACAGAAGGCTGGATGCCCCCCACCCCACCGCCTGTGCCCCCCAATTTCCCCCCACAGGGTGCCTGAACTGCAGCCATGTCGGGGAGCTGACAGCCCGGCTCGCCACCCTCGAGGCACAGGTGAGCCCCAATTTGGGGTCTGGCCACCTCCCCCTGCCCCCCTCGAAGGGCACGGCAGCCTTGGGAGTGTCACCTTGTGAGAGCCCTCCCATCTCTTTGCCAGGTGGCCCGGCTGTCGGTGGCTGAGCCCCCCACCCCAGCAGCACCCAAAGGCAGCCCCCCAGGCAGGGACCCCGAGTCCGGGCAGCTCTGGGGGTCCCCAGCCGCCCGCGGGAGCCCTGGGGATGACGGTAAGGCAGGGAGACAGTGACAGTGGCATCCATAGGACTGGGACAACACCTGGGTGTTATCAAAATTTGGGGGACCCCCACCTTGGAGCCCTGATTTGGGGGAACAGAGTGCTATCCCACCCCAGCTGTCCCCAGTGGTGACATTGACCCACCCATGGGGCCCAGGCTGGCTCTGGGGAGGGGGTGAGTGGTGGGGGTGTCCCCGGGGTGTTCCCTCAGGGTGCTGCTCTGCTGCAGGGAGACCCGGCCCCAGGGGACCCCCCGGCCCCAAGGGTGACGCAGGAGGACGGGGACCATCGGGAATTCCTGGAGTGAAGGGTCCAGTGGGGCCACCAGGTAAGGGGGACAATGGGGAGGGGACCCCAAGTCTGTTGGCTGACTCCAGCCGAGCACCCCCTTTCCTGGTGGGCAGATCCTGGGGGGTCTGTGCAGCAGTTTGGGGGCTCAGAAGGGCTCCAGGCTGCACAGCTTCAGCCACCCCCCGGCCTTCACCCTCCTCTTCCTCCCTGCAGGTCCCCCCGGCCCCCCAGGACCACCCGGCCGGGATGGGGCCAGGGGGCTCCCCGGAGAGAAGGGGTCACCCGGGCCCCCCGGCCCCCCCGGCCCCCCTGCCCCCGTGGGACCAGCGATACCCCGTCTGGCTGAGCCCAGTAAGGGGTGGTTGGGATGGGGGGTCCCCTCCCCGGTCTGACCCCAAGGACAGGGCTGGGTTGGGAGCTGAGCTGTGGCAGAGCTGGCCAGGGGGAGTGGGTTGGGGGTCCAAGCATTGCCCAGGCTGGGGGTGGTGTGGGGACCCCCTGGTTGTCACTGGGGTCCTGGGGATGAGGTGTGGGGTACTGGGCAGAGCTGGGGACTCCCAGGCCATCACTGGGGTCCCTGGGAGAAGCTGGGGGGGGAGGTTGGGGAGCACTGGGCACCCCCTTACCATTATTGGGGTCCCAGAGATGAGGTGGGGGACACTGGGCAGAACTGGGGACCCCCTTGCCATTACTGGGGTCCCAGGGTTGAGTGTGGGGGAGAGCAGGGGAGGGGTCTGGGGTCCCCTCATGCCCCCATGCCTGGTCCCTGCCCACCCCTGCTCCATCCTCCCTCCAGGGGACCCTCTCCTCTCCAACACCTTCACCGAAGCCACCAGGAGCATCGTGGGTCCCGTCGGACCTCCCGGACCCGTGGGGCCGATGGGTGAGTGTGCCCCCCCTCCCCTGCCCCTCCCCAGCCCTTTGGGGGTGCCCCGGTGCCAAGCTGAGCTGTGCCCCTTCTCCTTCCAGGTCCCCCTGGCCCCCCAGGTCCCATCGGCCCCCCCGGGCCCCCTGGACCCAATGTAAGTTCTGGCGGCGGGGGGACACAGGGTGGGCTGAACCCCAGTGTCCCCTCCCCGACGGTGATGTCGCCCACCTTGTCCTTGCACAGGGAAGAGCCGGAGCACCCGGAGCTGCTGGTCCCCCCGGGGAGAAGGGGGACAGGGTGAGTCCCCGAGACCCCTCAGCGAGTTGGGGGGTCTCAGCCGGGGGGTGCTGCCAGCATTACCCCTGGTGGGGGTCTGGCCGTGCCCCCCTGGTGCTGACGGGCTCTGTCCCCCCGCAGGGTCCCCAAGGCCACCCGGGCAGCCGTGGGCAGGATGGGGCACAGGTACGTGGGTGGGTGGGGTCCCCCCCGGCCGCAGCCCCCCGTGCCCCCCGCTGCCAGGCCCTCTCCTCTCTGTGTTTCAGGGCGAGCCGGGCCCCCGGGGCGAGCCAGGCGAGAGGGGCACTTGGGTGAGTGACACCGGTGGCACTGAGGATGGGAGTGGGACAGGGTACTGGCAGGGGTCAGGCACCTGTGGGTGTTGGGAGGGGGGTGATGGGCATGGGGGGACCCCCAGCTCCCTCGCTGCTGTGCTCTGTGTCTCATCTCTGAGACCCCCATGATGGCTTGGGGGTCCCCAGCTATGCCCAGTGCCCCACAGCTTGTCACTGTGCCCCAGTACTGCCCAATGCCACATCTCATCCCCAGAACCCCTCAGCACAGAACTGACACAGCTGTGCCAATGCCCCACAGCTTGTCCCTGAGACCCCCATGATGGCTTGGGGGTCTCCAGCTCTGCCCAGTGCCCCTCACCTCATCCCTGGGACCCCAATGATGTCCTGGGTGTCCCCAGCTCTGCCCAGTGCCCCACAGCTTGTCCCTGGCACCTCAGTGGTGGCTTGGGGTTCCTCTGCAGTTCCCAGTAGCCCACACCTTGTCCATGGCACCCCAACTATGGCAGGGGGGTCCCCAGTGCCATGTCTCATCCCCACCACCCCAATGGTGGCACTGGGGGTCCCCGGCTGTGCCCAGTGCCAATGCCACCTGAATTGGATGATGTGGCACAGCACCAAACCCCTGGTGACCCCCCCTCAGCACAGGGGGGCACAGGGCTGTTCTGGGAGCACAGGGTGGGCTCAGACCCCCTGAACATACCCCAGTCCTTCCCCTGGCATCGCGGTGAGTCGGGGGGTGCCAGGAGGTGGGGGGCAGCCGTGTCCCCTCCATGCTCCCCCCAAAGGGGGGGTGGCCTGGGGCCGTGTGGGGGTGCAGGCCCCCCTCAGCCCGTCCCTCTCTTGTCCCCAGGGGGAGGGTTTGCACCAGCTCCGCGAGGCGCTGAAGATTTTAGCGGAGAGGGTTTTAATCTTGGAAACAATGATTGGGCTCTACGGTGAGTAGGGGGACGGGGACCCCCGGGGTGGCCCCCGCTCCACGGGGTGACCCCCATCCCTGCCAGCAGGTCCCCATGACATCATGGTGTCCCTTGGCTCCCTGATGTCATGGAGCTGTGGGGAGGGGCCCCTCAGCACCCCCTCACCTCCACCATGGGGGGTCAGGGCCAAGGGAGGACCCCCATCCCTGTCAGCAGGTGACCAGGCCCCCGTGATGTCATGGTGGCCCTTGGCTCCCTGAAGTCATGGAGCTGTGGGGAGGGGATCTTTGGCAACCCCTCACCTCCACCATGGGGAGACAGGGCCAAGGGGTCCCCGTGACATCACGGTGGCCCTTGGCCATACATGATATCATCATCCACATGGTGACATCATGGCCAGCACTGGGGATCACTAAAAGGAAAGCCCAGCAGGGTCCCCACACCTGCACCCACATCTGGGCACCCCAGAATCCCCCCCAGGCACTGCCCACCTTGGACAGGGACACCCATGACAGTCACTGTCTTGGGGACAAACTGGTGGCCCCCTGGGCAGGTTGGGGATGTGTCCCCCCATGTGTTGAGGGGGCTCAGTGTGCCAGGGCCTGGCAGAGGGACTGTCCCTGGGTAGGGGACATTTGTGTCCCCCCATGTTTTGGGGAGCTCAGCGTGCTGGGGATGGCAGAGGGAATGTCCCCATGCAGGGGACATCAATGACCCTCTGGACACGTTTGGGACAGGTCCCTTCATGTTTTGAGGGGCTCAGTGTGCTGGGCATGGCAGAGGGAATGTCCCAGGGTAGGGGATATCAGTGTGTCCCTGGAAGGATGGGGACATGTCTCCCCATGTTTTGGGGGGCTCAGCATGCTGGAGGGTGGCAGAGGGAGTGTCCCCAGGTAGGGGACATCTGTGTCCCCCTGGACAGGTTTGGGGACATGTCCCCCCCCACATGGCAGAGGGCTTGCTGTGCTGGAGGGTGGCAGAGGGAGCAACCCCAAGTAGGGGACATCAGTGTCCCCATCAGGGCACTGTCAGGGACATCAAGCCAGCCGTGCCTGCTGTAGGGTCCTCACAAGGGACCCCCACGTCCCCCTGGACCCACAGGGATGGGGGAGCCCCTCACAGCCCCCTGGGTCCACAGGAGCCCCTGGCACCCCTCCAGCACCGGGAGGGCACCCACCTGGGAGACCTGGCACCCCCACCTAGTGCACCGGCACCCCCTCCCGCTGGGGCTGCACCCCCGCCGTGCCCCCCCTGCCATGCTGTGCCCCCCGTGCCACGCCGTGCCCCCGCAGGGCCAATGCGCTCTGCTCTGCTCTGCTCTGCTCTCTCCCTCTCCCCCAGGCCAGTAGCTTCCAAACCCTCCTGCGGCAGCAGGCCCGGCTGGAGGTCCTGGCTAGAAGGGTCACCTTGCTGGAAGCCATCATCTGGCCAGGTAACCACCCCCTGCCCTGCCCCGCATGAGCCTGGAGCGCCGCGGCACCCCCGGGAGCAGGCACGGAGCACGGGGGGCTGGAGCCCCTGGGAGAGGGGCAGGGAGAGCTCCGGGGCTGGGGAGAGCGTGGAGACCCTCCTGGATTGAGAGAGGCAAACATGGAAATCCTTGGATTGAGAGCAAGGATCATGGAAATCCTCTTGGATTGAGAGAGACACCCAAGGACCATGGAAATCTTCTTGGGTTGAGAGACAACCACAGAGATTCTCTTGGATTGAGAGAGGCAACAATGGAAATCCACTTGGATTGAGACAGGGGATCATAGAGAGCCACTTGGACTGAGGGGTGACCATGGAGACCCTCTTGGATTGAGACAGGGGACCGTGGAGACCCTCTTGGGCCAAGAGAGCCCCCCAGGGTCAAGGGAAACCCTGAAGCTCCCCAAGGTTCAAGAGAGACCATGCAGCATCTCTCAATCCAAGGGAGTCCTCCACAGCCAAGGGAGACCATGGATCCTCTCTTGGACTGAGAAACACCCATGGAGGTCCTCTCAGAGCAAGGGAAGCCCTGATGCTCCCCAAGGTTCAAGGGATACGATGAAGCCCTCCTCAAACCAAGGGAGACCATGGAGACCCTCTTGGACTGAGGGTACCTCCCTGGAACTTCCCAAGGTTCCAGAGAGACTATGGAGCCCTTCTCAATCCAAATGAGACCATGGAGTCCCTCCTGGATCAAGGGAACCCCTGGAGCCCTCCGGCGCCAAGGGGAACTCTGGAGCTCCTCTCAAACCAAGGGAGACCACGGACACTCTTTTGGATTGAGAGACACAACCACATCTTGGACCAGGAGAAACCCTGGAGCTCCCCAAGCGAGTCCCTGGGGAAGGGTCTCCCAAGGAAGACCATGGAGCCCCTCTCAAACCAAGGGACACCCAGGGACCCCCCCAGGGTCAAAGGGGACCACGGGGACTCTCTTGGGCCAAAGCAGCTCCTGGAGCTCCCCTTGTCCCAGGGGATAGCCTGGTCCCAGCCCCCCCGTGCCCAGCTGGGGGGCCGCGGGTACCCCCCACCCTCACCCCCTCCCCTTCCCTGCTGCGCTTGCCCGCAGAGCAACCCCAGCTTTTGGGGTGCCAGCCGGGGGTGCCAGGCAGGGGTGCCAAGCCAGAGGGGCCTCGAGTGGGTGTCCCCAGTCCCTGGTGACACGTGGGGAGAGGGGGGGCAATGAACCCAGGGTCTGGTACCCACCTCCTGACACCCCTTTCCTTTCCTCCCGCAGAGCCAGAGCCGGGCTCGGGCAGTGCCCCCCTGGGCACGGTGACCCCCAGGGTGCCCCGTGGGAAGCGGGGCAGTGCCCAGCCCCCCTATCGCATCGTAACCCGCCCCCGAGAGCCATGAGCAGCCCGAGGGGGGTTCCCCATGTCCCCCCCACCCCGTGCCCGCCGCCGTGCCAGGACGGGCAGGGACATCGCCCCGGGGTGGGGGGGCAGGATGGGGGTCACCCCGGTGTCCCCCCACTTGGTGCTACTGGTGGCACGGCACCGCCCCCCCCCAACGCTTCCCCCCATCGCTGCCGCTTGAGCCCCCCAGGGAGGGCAAAGGGGGGACCCCCACCGCTTGTTTGTGTCCCCCCCCCCAACCAAGTGCAGCTCCAGGGGGGGTGGGTTCCTCCTGCCCCCAAACCCCCGTGGGTGCCCACTCTGGGGAGGGGGCTGGGGGGGCTGGCGGTGGGGACCCCCCGGGTGGGGCTCCTGCCACGCCGCGCGCTTTGTCCTGCTGCTTTGGGACCCTCGAGGTCAGTAAATGTCCCCAAATCCATGTCCTGCCGTGTCACTTGGTGCTCCCGGGACAGTGGAGGGGTCCTGGGGGTAACGGAGGGGTGGGGAGGGGGTCGCAGGGGGATGGGATGGGATGGGATGGGATGGGATGGGATCGGAGGGGATGGGATCGGATGGGAGGGGATGGGATAGCACACAGGGGCACTCAGGGGACACATGCCCAGTGTCACCCTTGGGACACCCACTCACGCTGCCACCCATGGGACACCTGCCTATGTTACCACCCCCACAGGACACCTGCCCGTGCAGTGCCACCCTTGGGACACCCATCCATGCCACACCACCCATGGGAGATGCATCCATGTCACCCACCCCCAGGACACTCCCCACACTGGGACACACGTGGGACACCAACCCATGTCACCCATCCCTGGGACACTCCCCACACTGTGCCACCCATGGAACACCCACCTATGTCACCACTCCCATAGGACACCTGCCCACACAGTGCCACCCGTGGGGCAGCCATCCACACTGTGACACCCGTGGGACACCAATCCATGCCGTGTCACCGGTGGGACACCCACCAGTGTCACACCAGCCCTGGGACACCCCTGCACTGTGACACACGTGGGACACCCATCCATGTCACCCACCCGTGTCACACCCCCCTACTCCACGAAGGACTCGCTGTACCTGCACCCCCACCCGTGGCCTCAAGGGACACACCGCCAGCAGCGTGGTGGGATGACGTCACACGTGACGTCACACGACACTGTGCCACTATCCCCCCCGTGACAGTGTGTGTGCAGCAGGTACCGGTGACAACCGGTGATGTCACACACGACCTGTGACACCTGGTGACGTCACACACCGGAGCGTGACGCCAGAGGGCGATAGAACACCCGGCGATGTGACGTCACAGCGGCGCCGCGACGGCCCGATGACATCACGGCGCCGGCCATGACGTCACGCCCCCCCCTCCCCCGGGCTCCGCCTCGCGGCGCGAGCGCCTCTTGCGCGACGGTCCCTAACGGCCGCGGGCCGTACCATCCCCCCGCCCCGCGGGGGGGGGGGAAGTGAGTGGAGGGGAGCGTCCAGCGCGGCAGCAGCACCGCTCTCCGGCGCGGCGGCCGCTGCCCGCGGGGCCGTCGCGGTTCCGCGCGGGCGGCAGGCCGGGCTGACGGGTGGCGGAGCGGGCCGTGACGAACCCTCCCGGCGCGGCCTCTGGCCGGTGCTACCCCGCCGTTCCCCCCCCGCGGGTGGAGTGGTGCGCGCGGCGGGGCCGGGCGGCGCATGCGCGGCGCGGGGCGGGGCCGGGCGGGCAGCGCGGAGGAGGAAGGCGACAAAATGGCGTCGACGGGTGAGCGGGGCCAGGCGGGCCGGGGCGGGGGGGGGCGCGGCGGGACGGGATCCCCGGCACCGCCTCCCGGTACCGACACCGGCACCGACACGCCGCGGTGGCGGCGGGGGCCGGCCCGCCGGCCTGTGGAGCGGGGGCCGCGCGGGTCGGGCCGTGCGGGGCCCGTCCCGGCCGTGTCCCCCCCGCGCCGCCCGGGGAGGCCTCGCCGCTGTTTCCCCTCAGGCGTTGTTGTTTGAATTGCGGCCCCTTGGCGCGGCGAGCCGGGGATGTGCAGGGAACAGGGCCCCTTGGAATGGCTGGGGTGGGAAGGGAGCTGAGGGATCGCCCCGTGCCGTGGGCAGGGACATCTCCCGCCAGCCCGGGCTGCTCCAGGGGTATCCAGCCTGCCCTTGGACACTTGGAGCATCCTCTGGGAAATCCATCCCGGGGCCTGCCCACCCTCACAGCCAAGAATCCGTTCCCCATATCCCATCTCACCCTGCCCTCTGGCAGTGGGAAGCCATTCCCCCTTGTCCTGTCCCTCCATGCCTTGTCCCCAGTCCCTCTCCAGCTCTCCTGGAGCCCCTTTAGGCACTGCAAGGGGCTCTCAGGTCTCCCTGGAGCCTTCCCTTCTCCAGGGGAACACCCCTAGCTTTTCCTCAAAGGAAAGGGAGGCTTTTCATCATTTCCACGGTTCAAGATTTGTTTGAATAAACCAGTGAACCATCATAGCGGGAAACGTGTTTGTCCACGAGGGCTCCACCTGGATCCAAATAGTTCAAAACTGAGACTCACCAATTGTAGCACCTTCGCCTTTAAAGTACCTTAAAGCCCAAGGGCTGATGTCCCATAAAGAGGATTTTCCATTTTTCCATAAAGGAAAACATTCCAGGCCACGGAGTGTGAGGGAATATCATTAATAGCACCTTGGAGAGCCAAAAAAAAAAAAAAAACAACAAAAAAACCAACAAAAGAAATACCTGTCAATGGAATCGTCAAAATGGGGGTTAAAAGCATAGCTGTCTTTTCCCTTAATTTATGGAATTGTTCCTCCTGGAACCTGCTATTTCTGGCTGCTGTTTTGCTCCTGAGCCTCATGAAATAAAAGGATGAAGATTAATTTCCCACTGGAAATAAAAACCAGGAGATGGGTTTAACTAAATGAACCATCATACTATTTTTTTATTAATGTTTCGCTTAAATCCGGGCAAATTAAAAGAAAGGGATCACCAGAGGCAAACTTGCAAATTCCACACCTGGAAAGGGCGAAATGCTGGGTTTGGGTGGAACTTTGAGGGGGAGTTTTGGAGGGGGTTAATTGATGCCCCTGTGTGGAGCTGGAGGCCGAATGGGGCTGAAAAATGAGAATTAAATGAGGAATTTGAAGGTTTTGGTGGCTGGAGGGTGAGCAGAGAAAGAGGAGTGAGAGAGGGAAACTGCATGAGGGGACCAGGCATTAATGAACACTCAGGATTTAGCAGAGCCGCGTAAACTGAATTAAAAAAAAAAGATAAAACACTGAATCCTACAAGGAAAATGTTGCAGCCTGTGAGGGAAATGGGAATTGTGCCAGAGGAGTTTAACAACTCGTGCCATGTGTCCCGGGAAGCCTTGGGAGAGCACTTAGGTGTCTGTGTGTCCTCTGAGATGTTTGGGGCAGCTCCCGGTGTGCTGGGCAAGGTCAAAGGAATTAACGGCCAGAAATTCCTGCTGGGATCGGCACTGCCATCAGCACCATCCAGGGTGCAGCTCCAGCAGCAGGGAAGGGAGCAGGAGGAAAGGCTGGGAGCACATGGAGAGGCTTGGGAGGGATGTCTGAGCAGGGATGAATGCATAGGAGGTTGTGGTGTATGGGAAGTGTGTTTTCCAAGTGATTCCTGGCACTCCATGGCCTTGGGAACAGCGGGATAATGGAATTAAAGTCATTCAGTCACTTCCTGAAATCCCTGGTTGGTGGGACTGGATGATCCATGTGGGTCCTTCCCAACTCAGGGTAGTCCTGAGTCTGTGATAAGCTCGGGTTTGTGACTGAGATCAGCATCCCCCGAGGTGTGATGGTGATGGGAACACCAGAATCTGTTTCCACACAGGGATGGATTCCAGGAAAACACTGACATCCAACTCCTGCCTCTGGCTCAGCCCTCACCTCAGGACTTCCATGGTCCTGGGAGAGCTGGGATCTCTCACGGGAATGAGGAATTCATCCCTCGCTCCAGAGGTTGGGATGGGAGCTGTTGGTGCCTCTGAGGGAACTGGGAGCTGGAATCATTTCAAATTTAGCTTCCTAATTGCCCTGTGGATTCATTTGCCATCCCCGCCAGCAAACCAGTTCAGCCCAGGCTTTGTGCTTGGATTTTTGGGATTTGGGTTCTCCTCTAAATCAGCGTATTGACATGGATTGAGGATATGGGGACTTCCAGCTTCCCAAATCCAGCCCTGCTGGGGGACAAGTGTTAGAACTTTCCAGCCATTTATTTGTGTCCTTGAAAAAGGAGGGAGGGAAGGTGGTGGTTTCTGCAGCCCCAAACTTCCAGCCTGGCCCTTTCAAGCCAGGATGGGGGGTTTGTAAGCCTCAAATCCCTGTTTTCCCTTTGTTCCAACCCAAATCCCCCCACTGCCTTGGGATCCTTCCAAGGTGGCAGTTAAATTGGAGAGGGGTCATTTGAGATCAAAGTGGCTGCTGCAAACAGCAGGAACAATGAGGGGAAGAGAGGTTTTGTTTCCCTCAAAAAAGGCCTGAAAAAGGGCATTTACCTTCCACCCTTGGGAAACTGGAATTCCAGGGGTTTATGGTGAGCTGCAGGAGGAAATTCCAGCTGCTGTGCTCTTACACTCTTAATTTTATTAAGCATTTATCAAGGTTTTTTTTTTCCCCTTTTCTTGTAGATTACAGTACCTATAGCCAAGCTGCAGCTCAGCAGGGGTAAGTAGCTTATCCTCCCTGTTTTAAAAAGGTGTGATGAAAATATATATTAACTGTGGTTTAGGCTTAACTCAGGTATGTTTGTAACTCCTGAGGGTTTTCCTGGAGCTTTTAGATCCTTTAGTATTTCAGCAGAAACCATTTGGCTGCGGGAAAATTTGGTCTTGTGATGCAGATTTGGGGCAAGATTATAAATGTCTTTACATTCATTCCACAGCTACAGCGCCTATGCACCTCAGCCAGCTCAAGGATATGCACAGACCACCCAGGTAAACCACGGGAAGGGGGTGGAATTGCTGCTGAATCACCTGTTTTCCAGGAAAATCCACGGGCTTCTCCCAGGTGTGGGAAGTTCCGAGCAGCAGCGGCAAAAGCTGGGGTTAAAAGTTGTTTTGTAGCAGCCCAGACTGCTTTTTTAAAGGGGGAATAATCTCAACAATGCCACTTTTTGTTAATTTATCCAGTCCTGATCCTATAAAAGGCAAATTCTCAGCCTATGGTTGGCACCACCACGTTGGTGGGTGTTTTAATCGGAGGTGTAGGAGAGGAAAACCTGGAAAAAAGGGGGGAACTGCCTTTTGGGAAGTTGCAGAATTGCACAAAGGAGGAGGGAGTTGATTTCATGGAGGTTTTATTGTTCTAACTGTTCATACTCTCAGTTGGCTGGACTGCAAAATAATGATGATCTTGAAGAGATTAACTTAATGCTTATTTTTAACCTTTAGAATCCAAGTTACTACAACCACATTTGTCTACAAACTCCAACTATGTTCCCAAAGGTAAATTTTTGTCCTCAAAAAGTTGCTGTAGGTTCATTTTCCCTCCAGAGGAGGAAAACAGGTTCAGTCTGGGCTTTTGGGTCAGCTGAAAGGAAGGTGAGGGTGACTTTTATTTAAAATTAGTGTTTTGAGACAGTTATTGGAAGAGCTGCTGCCAGTTGTGGGGGAGATGGAAAGGCAGGAGGGCTCAGCAATGTCCTCTGGGGGAGGCTGGGCAACTAAAACCAGCTAATTAAACACCTAGAACCAGGTAGTGAAACACCTAACCAGCTGAACTCACCTCAACTAGCTAATTAAACACCTCTAACAGCTAATTAAATACCTAACCAGCTAATTAAACACCTAGCACCAGCCAATTCAATACCTAACACCAGCCAATTAAACACCTAACCAGTTAAACTGACTTCTCACCTAAAACCAGCTAATTAAACATCTAAACCCAGCTAATTAAACAGCTAAAACCAGCTCCTTAAACACCTAACCAGCTAAACTCACCTAAAACCAGCTAACTAAACGCCTAACCAGCTAAACTCACCTAAAACCAGCTAGTTAAACATCTGAAACCACCCAATTAAACACCTAACACCAGCTAATTAAACAACCAGCTAAACTCACCTCAACCCAGCTAATTCAACACCTAACCAGATAAACTCAGCTCTAGGCACGTGTCCATGGGAAGTTTGCAGCATTTCCTGCCTCTTGTACTGCAACTCCAGAGCCAGTGACATATTTAAGTGGTCAAGGCTTTCCTCCTCCTGGCCCACACCAGTTCAGGGGGGCTGCACATCCCAAAAGGTTTCAGCTCCAGGCTCCCAGAAGTCTAAATCCCTGAGAATGTGGAAGTTAAAGCTGTCCTTGTGTCACTCCTGGAGAACTCCTGTAAGCAGAGTTCTCTCCTGAAGCAGGAGCTGCTGGAAGGTGGCCAGTGCCTGGAGTGTGAGCTGGCAGGGCATGGCATGGGACAGCTGGTGGCACTGCAGGGTTGGACCCTGTCCTTTAATCAGTCATTTTTGATTTAGATTTGAAAATGAGCTCAGGGAAGGGACGAGTTTAGAGCTGATCCCATGCTGGATGGGAGTGGCATCACCAGGATAGTTTGGGTGTTCCTGCACATCCCGTCCTTCTATACCCACGTCAACTCTTACTTTTCAAATTAACAGCTGGTGGGCACGAAGAATATTCAAGATGCCTTAATGAAACCCCTAAATAGGTTTCCTCCAGCAAACACTAAAAGCACTTTGTTTTCCTTGGTGCAGCCCCACTCCCACGTTCCAGGTTAACCCTGGCATGTTCCCTGTGAGTGCTGGTGGTGCCCAGGCAGTTGTGAGGAGCTGGGAGCTTCCCAGTTTGCGTTCCACAGGGCAGGGGTGTGTGGTGAGGGTGTAAAAACTCTGTTCCTTCAGTCCTGGCAGGGAAAAAACCCACTTTGTAACCTCACTGCGGAGCTGAGCCGGAATTCACCGCAGCACCTAAACTTTCCCAGCTTGGCTCTGGTTGGGTTGAGTAACTGCAGCCCCCGTGGCTCAGCTGTGCCCATGGATTCATGGATTCAATTTGTGTCCCCTCTGGAGCAGACATATGGGCAGCAGAGCTACGGGACCTACGGGCAGCCCACGGACGTCAGCTACACACAGCCCCAGACCACGGCGACGTACGGACAGACAGCCTACGCCACGTCCTACGGACAGCCCCCGACTGGTGAGAGCCCCTGCCAGGGCTGGGGTGGGCATGGAGCCATGGCATGGAGGGGGAAGGGAGCCGAAAGATTGTCCAGCCCAACTCTGCCACGGGCAGGGTCACCTTCCACTAGCCCAGGGTGCTTCAAGCCCTGTCCAACCTGGCCTTGGACACTTCCAGGGATCCAGGGGCAGCCACAGCTTCTCTGCCCAACCTGTGCCAGGGCCTGCCCAGCCTCACAGGGAAGAATTCCTTCCCAATATTCCATCTAGCCCTGCCCTCTGGCAGTGGATAGCTATTTCCCCTTGTCCTGTCACTCCTTGTCCCTCTCCAGCTCTCTTGGAGCCTGTTTACACTCTGGAAGGGGCTCTGAGGTCTCCCCAGAGCCTTTGCTTCTCCAGGTTGAACAAACCCCACTCTCCCAGCCTTTCCTTATAGGAGAGGGACTCCAACCCTTGGAGTATCTTCGTGGCCTTCTCTGGACTCATTGCAACAGGACGTTCTATGTCCTTCATGGAATGGTTTGGGTTGGAGGGGACCTTAAAGATTATCTGGTCCACCCCCTGCCATGGGCAGGGCACCTTGCACTAGACCAGCTACCAAGTTTGCAGGAATCAAATTAGTTTGCACTGACAGGAGAATGAAGGGCTCTGTGGGTGTGACTTTATGGGAGGCATAACAGGGCAAGGCTTAAAGAAGAGAAGTACTCTGGAACCCTTTGGTCAGAATTCCCAGATTGTAATAATAAGTCTGTATTGATTATACTGTTTATACCAGTATTCCAGGCCTCATCCAGCCTGGCCTTGGAGACTTCCAAGGTTGGGGCAGCCACACAGAAACATGAAGAAATGCACCTGTTTAATTTTCAGGGGCGGGTTGGGGGCTGTGGGGCTGAGCATGGCTGTGTTCTGAGCAGAGAGAACAGTGTCCCCAGCTGATCTCCACAACCCTTGTCCTCAGCACTTCCTTTCCCTGGCAGTCCAGTGGCAGTGCCATGTGCCTGTTCTGATCCTGCACCCTCCACTGCTTCCCACAGTAGAAGGGACCAGTCCAGGTTTGATCCTGCTCAGCCTTGCGTGGAAAATGCTGTCTCATCCTGTGTGAACTGGGGCTGGGAACCCTCCAGGTGGGAATCCTTGAGGTGTCACTTGGTTTTAGTGCTCAAAACCTCCAGTGTCAGTGCTCACACAGGCAGTGACAGGAGGAATTTGCCAGGCTGCAATATTCTTTGGCATCTCCACGTCCCCAAAGTCTCTTCATGGGTAAAATCCCGAGCACAGTGACTCCAACCCCATTATCCCACCTTCTCCTAAGGATTAAAGAGGATCCTGACCCCTCCTTTGCATGGTCTGGGTTGCTTTTGGGTTTCCAGTGTGTCACATGCTCATTACCGTGCTATAAACTATCCCAACGTGTGCTCTTGGAGCTGGAATTTCCTCCAGATGAGTGTCTTATGTTTGAAACTATTGAAACATTGTTTAATTCATGTTTATTTAATGTATATTTGGGTTGAATATTCAGGAGGCTTGGAAAGCAAATTTCCTTCCCAGTGTTGTCAGGGTACCGTGTCCTGCAGATTCATAGGAGAGATATTATAAACATTTATGAGTGGGAATTAAATACTCCCAAGGCAAGGGAATACCAGGGCAGACAGTGGGATATCTGGCTACAGAAACCACTGGGGAATTCTTCACAGGGAAAAGATGAAGAGAAAATATTAACCTATACTCTATTCAGTTAAAATATTAAACATCTTTACAGGGATAAGGAAAATTCCTCTACATGAGAGCCAGTTCTCTTTATCCAGTGTCACTGTGGGTTATCTCCAGGTCTTCTTCCTTTCATTTAAGAATATCCAAACAAAAATTGGCAGCAGAAAGGTTTTGTGAACTTCCAAAATTCCTTTCTTAGAAATATTTATGTCCCTTAGTGCTTCCTGCAGACTCCAGTCCCTGAGGGGTCACAGGAAACTGTGCTGTTTATGTTTTTCCTTCTCCCTTAAGAGGAGATTTGCTGGGGGAATATTAAGCACTTTTTTTTCTGCACAGCTGCCTTTTTTTTTTACTTTTTTTAGGCAAAAAGCTTCATTTTCTTGTCATCCATTAAAAAAAAAAACAACACAGCTCAGGAAGTGGTCAAGCAAAAGATCAGACCTTCAAGTACCTCAGCCCACGTCGTGGGGCTGTGGCAGGACTGTTGATGTTGTTCTCTGGGCAGGAAGCCAGGTTGGATTTATCCTTCCTCCACCTGCCTCTCCTTGAGGAGCCAGAGCTGTGGAAAGGAGACTTCAGCCTCTCTCTCCGTGCCTTTCACGCTCCATAAATCCCAAGGTGCTGCCAGGGCCAGACTCCACGTGTCCTGAGGGACGTGCAGTTCCTGTGGTTGAATCCCAATCCATTTTTCCTAAGCATCCTGGGTTTTTTTAGCAGAGGGGTCTGCAATTCCTTAAAGCAAAGTGCCTGTTTTTGGCTGCACAGCCCGGGTTTTGGGTAAAGTGTTGTTTTTGTGGTCAAGGAAATCCAAACTTTGTGTGGATACACCTTCTCAGGACTCTGGGAATGGCAGGGGTGGTTCCTCTGCTCACCTCAGAGGCTCAGGTGGACCCTTCATTCCCAGCACTCCAACATCCCACCTTCCACCAACTCCTGGGATACCCCAGGAGAGAGTTAGCACCCTCCTTGCCTCCCTGGAGCTGTAGGAAAAGGTGTTCTGGAGCCACCCAGTTGCTTTGTTCCAGAGAAAAGGGGCTTGGGAGCAGCTCCCAGTGCCAGCTGGGTTAGGGATCACTGGGCACCATCAGACCTGTGGTCATGGTTTGCTCATTAATGTATGACCATGAATTACAGGAGTAAATAAAGAGCATTTAAATATCCAGGTGTGGATCTCCTGGAAGTGAGAATTGCCCTCTAAAGCCAGCCAGCCCCCACTTCCCTTTACCTGAGAGATTTAGGGGAGTGTATAGTTAAATTTCTGATGGATTTAGAACTTGAAATGAACTCACAGCTGCCAAAATAACCTGTTATCCCAAAATAGAGTGAAGGGAGGGTCTGCGTCCCTGCTCCAGCCCCTCCCTGCTGGGAAATGCACAGGCCAAACAGGAGGCATCTCCCTTTCGGAATAAATCGCTCTGCAGGGAATAAATCTCTGAATCCAGACTTTTCAATTGGTGTTCTCTGAGGCTCAAATCCTGCAAGCTTCCCCTCCACCTGGAGAATTCCTGTACTTGAGTAGAGGGTTTGGTTGGCTCCTTTGAGGGAAATGTAAACACCTTAAACAATTCTTCTGTTACCTTTTCTTACAGCAGCTGACTCAGCTTTCATCTTCCCAGCTGGGAGGGGAGGAGAGAGAAGTGATGCAACATAAACACCCCCCTCAAAACCACAGCTCTTGAGCTTCCCAGATTGCCTAAACTCAGCTGTTGATTTGAAATGTAGACCAGTGGGGTGGTAAATCACTGCCTTTCCTTTGCTACAAACCCTTCCTGCTCAGCCCACTCTTCCACAAGGGAAATGCTCCATCTAGAGCTGAAGCTTGAAAATTCAAGTTGTTTTTTTTGTCCCCTCCCTTTTATCCTGTGCAGAGCCAGGTGTTGGCAAAGCTTCCTGCTTGTGCTCCCAGTAACAGCACTGGGAAGGGGAGTCCAGCACTGGGAAAGGAGGCCCAGCTGTGGCTGCAAGTCCAACAGGGCAGGGCTGTGGCTGCAACACATGGACTGCAGGCTGTACTTAGGGGAAGAAGAAGCTTTTTTGGGATGTGGTCAGGCTTTGGCCAGTTAAAATAAGGATTTATTTAACTTCTGGTGTCAGTGCTCCCTATGGAAACGTTGTGGTGGCTCACACTGAAGTGTTTGGGCTGCTTCAATTTGTCCAAGACTCTAAAAATCATCCTGTTGGGCATCACCCTCTTCACCCTTCTTAGCAACACTCAGCACTTTGCTTTTCAGAGAACAGCAAAGAGGAATAATGACCATAAACACTGATTTTCTAGTGATACACACAAGTGGGAGTCCAGTTTATGTTCCCAAGTTGGGAGCCCTGGGAAGGGGAAAGGTGGGGAGCCAGGGGCTGGAGGAGGGAGAAATGGGCAGTTCACAGCCTTGTGTCCTCTTTAGGATCCTGAGGGACACTAGAAAGCTGAAGTCTGGAGTCTTTTAGTTAGTCTGCTGCACAGACTTCCTCCTCTCATCCTCTTCCTCTTTCCTCAGCCCTGGGAAGGGCCCTGCTTTTGTGGCAGGACAGTGAGATGTGGAAGTGCCTCGGTGCTCCAGGAGGGCACACTGTGTTCTGCTGCTGGGAGTGTGTTTGGTTTGCAAATTAGGGAACTGAAATAAAATGCTGCAGCACAATTTGCCTAAAGGAAAAGTATGTCCCAAGCCTCCCATGTTTATTAAAACTAAGAAGTGATGGAGAAGCTGTTACTTTCACTGTTCCCAGAAATAAGCCTGAGACCAGTTGGCTGCTCTTTGGCACTCGATGCTTTATATTTTTAGTCAGCCAGGTTTGCTAACAACATCTTTAGTTGCTATTTTTTCATCTAAGTCTCTTTTTCTTAATTGGAAAACTTGCTTGGAAGGTTCTTAGCAGTATAAAGCCAGTTCACCTTTGTGACAAGCCAAATGGGCACTAAATTATACAGGAGCTGTTTTGGGACCTGGGATCTTCGTGGAAAAGTGCTCAGAATGAAATCCTAGAGCTCTGAGCTTTTTGTTTAAACCAGACTGAAATTCTAAGAAAAGGGAAGGTACATAAAACACCAGGAGCTGCCTGATGTGTCTCTTTTGACCTTTTCTTTTACGTGAAAGCAAATGGAAAGTGCTTTTCTTTTGTTTCCAGCATTACTGATTTAAAATAAGACTTCAGAAATGCCTCTGAAGGATTTCCCCCGTCAGCCTGCTGCTGGTTTGTGCCTTTATTTTTCAGAAAAGCTGAAAGGCTGGGACTGTACTTGTTAAATCAATTGGATTTCTTTGACTTTGGAGATGAAGGGGGGAGGGTTGTTTTCCTGCCTTTGTTGAGGAGATGCTGCAGGCCTCAGCTTGGCCTGCCTGTGCTCTCACTGTAAACAATCCACCTCTGGATGCTGCTCCGGGGTGGCTTCCTGAAAGCTCCTGGGAGTGGGGTTTTGGGATGCTGAGGGTAGAGCTGGGGCTGTGCACTGAGGCTTCCCAGAGTAGGGGGAGTTCTGTGAGGAGAGCGAGGGGCTGGTCTGGGGTAATGGTTGATTTTCAAGTTGTCTGAGATGGTAAAACTGTATGTGTGCCCTGGGTTGGAGAAACCAGCAGCATGAGTGCTGTAATCCGAAACATTTGGGTTTTACAAGAGAGCTGGAAAGGGACATGGGACAAGGGATGGAGGGACAGGACAAAAGGGAATAGCTTCACACTAAAAGAGGATATCTGGATGGGAAATTGGGAAGGAATCCTTCCCTGTGAGGGTGGGGAGACCCTGGTGCAGCTTGGGCAGAGAAGCTGTGGCTGCCCCATTCCTGGAAGTGTCCAAGGCCAGGTTGGATGGGGCTTGGAGCACCCTGGCCTAGTGGAAGGTGTCCCTGCCCATGGCAGAGGGTGGCACTGGGTGGACTTTAGTGTCCCTTCCCACGCTCCCCCTTCCATGGTGCCGTGACTCCGGGCTAACACCGGCCGTGTGTTGCAGGTTACAGCGCCCCGACCGCCCCCCCCGCGTACAGCCAGCCCGTGCAGGGCTACGGCACGGCCGCCTACGACACCAGCACGGCCACGGCCACCACCACCCCGACCTCCTACGCCGCCCCGTCCGCCTACGGCACCCAGCCTGCCTACCCGGCCTACGGGCAGCAGCCGGCACCGTCCGCCCCCACCAGGTACGGCCTTCGTCCTCCTCGTCCTCCTTCTTGTCCTCCCCTCATCCTCTTCCTCCTCCTCCTTCTCCTTCTTTGCCTCTTCCTCCTCCTCCTCTTGCTCTTCCTCTTCTTCTCTGCCTCTTCTTCCACCTCTTCCACCTCCTATTCCTTTTCCTCCCCTTCCTGCTCCACTTCTTCTTTCTTTTCCTCCTCGTTCTCTTCCTTCTCATCATCTTCCTCCTCTTCTTCCTCCTCTTCCACCTCTTCAGCCTCCTATTCCTTCTCCTCCCCTCCCTCCTCCTCTTCTTTCTTCCTTCTCCTTCTCGTTCTCTTTCTCCTCTTCTTCCACCTCTTCCTCCTCCTGTTTCTTCTCCTCTTTCTCCTCCTCCTCCTCCTCTTCCTCTTCCTCTCCTCTTCCTCCTCCCCCTCCTCACACCCCCAGCTGCACGCCCTGCTTTGGCAGCACCTCCTCCCTGCCCGTTTCCCCGGAGTTCTGCTCCCGCTGCCTCCGCTCCGGCCGCGTTGCGGGGCCGGGGGAAGGATGTGGGAGGGCTGTGCTGACTCAGAGCTGTTCCTGGGGGGTGAGGGAACAACCACACACAGAAATGGGGCTCTCAATTCATGGTGCAGAGCAGAAAACAGCCCCCAAGCCCCCGGGGTCAGGCAGAGCGCTGGGGGGAGGCACACAGCAAACCACTCCCTTCTTTAATCTCTCCTCTCTGAGCACTGCCTGTCACATGTTTAGTTGAATTGTGTGCTCAGAGGGTATGAAAAATTAATGGAAACTTGTTTAATAGTGATAAAAGCTGATTTATTCATTTTCCTGGTGTTTGTTGCAACCCCTGTGGAAAGGACAGGCAAAGCCTTTCACAGCTCTGTGAGGTTACACTTTAAAGGAATGTTAATTTTAGGGGTGGATCCTGACATTGTAAATAATTTTTCCCAGCTTCCACAGCAAAAGTAGCTTGGCTCTTTTTGCTCCACTCTGAGAAGCACTTAGAAATTACAGACTCAGGGAATCCTTTAGTTGGAAAAGCCCTCTGAGATCAAGTCCAGCCATTCTCCCAGCACTGACCCATGTCCCCAAGTGCCACATCCATATGGCTGTTAAACTGGGACAAATGGAGGGGGCCATGTAAATCACATGCAAAAGTTTCTCTAATTTCAGGCCTTGAGAGTTAACACTGAGCACAGAATCACAGAGTGGTTTGGGTTGGAAGGGACCTTTAAAGGTCACCCAGCCCAACCCCAGCATCCATTCCCTTCCATGGGATAATGTATATGAGGCAATATCTGCTTGAGCTGGATTCTGAACCAAACAATGGGGTGTTTCACTGCCTGCCTTGCTGGCTGCTTTCAGCTCCTGCTTTCCCAGGGCTGTGCAGAACCAGCTGGAGTGGAGGGCAGCGCTGCCAACCGCCTTCCTGGCATTCCACACCCTCCACTCAGCCCCAGAGCCAAGGCTGAACTCGGATTCCCTCAGCTTTGGGATGAACAGGAGTTGTGGTGCCCTGTGCTCTCTGTTCAGGGCCCTGCCCTGCCTGGGCCTTTCCTGGAGTGTGCCAATACCCAGTCAGTGAGTGCTAAAGTCATGTTTATTATATATTATTATATCCTCACTGCTGCCAGAGGGAGTGACATTCAGAGCCAGCTTGTAACGCTACCTCAAAACACAGGGTGGGGGGATCTGAGCCCTTTGCTGTTTCCAGGTGTGGAGCTGGGCACTAATGTTGTTCCACATTTCTCCCTAGACCCCAGGATGGCAGCAAACCAGCAGAGACCAGTCAGCCCCAGTCCAGCACGACAGGCTACAGCCAGCCCAGCCTGGGCTACGGGCAGAGCAACTACAGCTACCCCCAGGTGCCTGCCAGCTACCCCATGCAGCCTGTCACCGCACCTCCCTCCTACCCCCCGACCAGGTAACCCACCCAGCAGGCTTGGGAGTGCTCAGGGGAAGGGGTTTTCCTGAGGGATTTTAATCAAAGACATGGAAAAGCTGTTCTGGTGTCCTGGGAGGAGAAGCTGTGCCTCTTGTAGTTGTTGTGGGAGGGGAGATGAGGACTGAGCATGGAAGTGTCTCTGTGTGCACACCTGGAAATGATGATAAATGTTTTCAGAAATTTCCTATGGTTTTTCAATTTTAAAAATGGAGAATTTTAAGGATTTTCCTCGAGTGTGTTGCAGTGACATTTTGCTGCCTCTTTGCACACATGGCTTGGCCAGGAGCTCACCTGTCCCCTCAGGTGTCTTTAATATGACTTCTAGAATGGGCATTTCAAAATCCTCAAAAGCCTGAGCTGCACGAGGGGAACTTTTATTATCCATCACCTGAAAATAATTCAGAAGGAGAGCCTGTTACCTCTGTTGCCACTGAGTTTTGCCCTGTCGTTTGTGCCTTTTCCTAGAGGTATGAATAAGCTGGGACTGCTCACGTGGATGTTGCTTTTAGCAGCCCTCCAAACTGGCCTCCATAGGATGACTTCAGCCTTTAAAATGATTTACAACACTACATATGGCATATAATTGCATTGCCTTCCAGCGTGAGCAGCCTGATGCACGCTGCCAGGGAATTGCCTCATCATTCCCATCTTCCCAATGCTTTTCTCTTCCAGTTATTCCTCCACACAGCCAAGCAGTTACGATCAGAGCACTTACTCCCAGCAGAGCAGCTACGGGCAGCAGAGTTCCTACGGCCAACAGACCAGTTATGGGCAGCAGAGCAGCTACGGGCAGCAACCACCTCCCACCAGTTACCCACCTCCCACTGGATCCTACAGCCAGGCCCCCAGCCAGTACAGCCAGCAGAGCAGCAGCTATGGCCAGCAGAGTGAGTGAGACCCTCAGGAGGAGCCCTGGGGTTGTTTTGGGTCTAAACCTCAGAGCTGTGTTGAAGGGACAGCAGGTTGTAGCTGGGAGTTGTTTCCCGGTGAAAAATGGCTTCCCTGGAGCGGTGGCAGGTTGGGATAATCTGCCCAGTAGGGTTGGAAATACAGAAGCACAAAGTAGTCGTGGTGAGGAGATGGATGAGGAGCTGGGAAAGCTCAGCCTGGAGAAAAGGAGGCTCAGGGGGGACCTTCTGGCTCTGCAACTCCCTGCCAGGAGGGGAGAGCTGGGGGGGGGGGTCGGGCTCTGCTCCCAGGGAACAGGGACAGGAGGAGAGGGAATGGCCTCAGGCTGGGCCAGGGCAGGGGCAGGGGGGATACTGGGAAAATTCCTTCATGGAAAGGGCTGTCCAGCCCTGGCACAGCTGCCCAGATCAGTGGTGGAGTCCTCATCCCTGGAGGGGTTTAAAAGCCATGTGGATGTGACACTTGGGGACATGGGTGAGTGGTTTAAAAGCCATGTGGATGTGACACTTGGGGACATGGGTGAGTGGTGGCCTTGACAGTGCTGGGGAAGGGTGGGACTCCATGACCTCAGAGAGCTTCTCCATCCTAAATTGCTGTGCTGCTGGTGTTGTGGCTGAGGGCAGGTGGAAGGGCTGCAGCTCCCTAACGTGTCCATCACACACTTGCAGGCTCGTTCCGCCAGGACCATCCCAGCAGCATGAACATGTACGGGCAGGAATCCGGAGGCTTCTCCGGCCCTGGAGAGACCCGGAATCTGAGCGGCCCCGATAACCGGGGCAGGGGACGAGGGGGATATGATCGAGGAGGCATGAGCAGAGGTGGGCGGGGAGGAGGACGCGGTGGAATGGGGTAAGAGCAAATCTTTTCTCCTTTTACCTAATCCTGGTTTACCCATAGGATTTGAAACGGAAAGAAGGGACTGAAAGGTTGTCGTTCCCAACTGTGCTTCCATGGAGAACATCTCTGTAGCAGCATTGCTTGTAATCCATGGAAACATTATCCTAAGGGAGATAGGAGCAGGATCTGTTTGGTTTGTCCTGCGGCTGGTTGGGCCCCGGGGAGGGGTAAATTGGGGGTACTGCTGACCCTGGCACTTTCAGCTCCCTTCGTGGTCGCCCAGAGGTGGAACCTCTGTGGGGTTTAACAGTAACTGTGGATGGAACACACACAAACCTCCCATTGGGCCCAGGGGTCACTCCCTGTGCCCCAGGAGTGGGCATTTTGGCAGGGCAGGAGCCTCATGCCAGCCTCCTCAGTGGAGCAGCACACAGAGCGTGTGCTGCTGCAAGAGCCATGGCTCTGAGTGCCTGGGACACTTGGAGCCTGGAGAAGGACCCCAAAAACAGAGAGAAGAGGTTTGGCTCCCCGGCCAGCTCCCCCTCGGAGTGTTCAGGTGCTCTGGATCAGTTTGGCCATTGTAACTGATGGCACAACCTGGTTTGGGTCACCTGTGCCTTCAGCTGTGACTCCCCATCTGGAGGTTGTTGTGGTAGAGGTGAGGGAGGAAAACTCACCCCAGAGGCTCGTCAGAGAGGGAATTCGTAGCTTTGTGTGTGTTCCATCCCCTCAACCTGTTGCTCAGAGCTATGCAGTGTGTCCCTAGGTGTGCCCGCCCTGGTGCTGGCAGGATGGCCCTGATGGCAACTTCTTCCCATGTGGCACAGCCCAGTTTGGCAGTGGGTGGCCCCATTCTGCATAGCTCTGTCACAGCAAATTGACGTGGCATGAAATCTTTATCAGAGAAATCCAAGAAAGACATGGAAGAGGCTGGTTTGTGTGGGAATATCCAGCTTGGAATTGGCTCGTGTGGAACAGAGTTCCACAGATCTGCATAAAGATTTCACCCCTGGTGGATTTCTCTCTTAATTAAAGTAGATGTAGACACCTGAAATGTCTATCATCACATCTTCAAATTTCTAGCCCCTTCAGAGCTTCTCATGCCAAAGATTTGTCACCTGTGTCTGATCTCATACCTTAATCCCAGCTCAAATTTGCGTCCCTAGTGAATTCCCACCTGGCCAGACCCTTACAAAGGGTCCCCCCCCCGCCTTATGGACGTAGAGTTTGTGCTGTCCATAGACCAGGTGGCCTTCAGGGGACGCCCAGGGCAGGTAGGGGAACTCGGCCCACCTTAGAATGCTGTGGTGATGGATTTCAGTGTCTCCAGCAGGTAAGGAGCTCGATGTTATTAACGTGCCCTTTTTCATTGCCTCGATGATTTGATATTTTATGACAATGGAAACTTTTTAACATGCTTTGTCGCATTTATATGCTACAGGTTACAAAGTGAGAGCCTTGTATACACCTCAATACTTAAAAAGTACCCGTACTCAGTACTCAGCCGGCAGCATAATGAAAAGTGGGACTAGACACGGTGTCCATATGGAGAGGAAAAATATACATAGAATATTTTTAACCCAATGTATTGATTGTATAAACGGAATCCTTCTGTAACTTTGGTAACTGCATACTTGTTGTTTGGTAATAAAACTAGAGGAGGGTATACTACTACTTTAGAATTGTGTAACGTTAAAGAAAAAAAAATAATGAAAAAAAGTGTAAAAGTCTGCTGTTTAAAAAAGAGAGACATTACGTAAATGGTGTGTACTTTAACGAGAGGAGGCAAAGCTGCATGCAACAGCTCAAAATTCTGTATTGACTCTTTTTTTCCCCAGTATTAGAGGTGCAATACTTGCTAGAAAATTCACGGTGCTCTCCCTCCTCCGCTCAGCTCCTCACCCAAAAAAAAAAAACAAAAAAAAAAAGAGCAAGAAACAGCCCCAATCCTTTTCCAGGTGGCATTTTCCTATTTCTCCACAGCGCTCCAAAAGCAGTTTTAGCTGTGAAAGCTTCGGCCAAAGCTTTTGGTGAAAGCCTTGGCCTCGTTTGCATTGGCACCTGCCCAAACGTGAGTGTGTCCACAAAGCTGCACCCCAGGCCTTGGAGCCCCCGCCGTACTCTGTAAGATCTCCCTCCAGAGACTTGTTAAATTCAGTAGTGACCTGAATGTATGGCTTTATTTTGAGGGTTTCAGGGGCGATGTCAGCTGAACTGTGTTGTAGGTTCTCGCGTATGGTTGTCTCCTTTTACACTGTTAAATGTCAGGGACCCGCGGGCCCGGCGCTGCCACAGGCTGAGGGTGCACCTTCGTGGCCACACCGAGGGGAGGGAGTTGACCACTGAAACGACCCCCTGAATTTCTCTGAAACCCAAAAAAAAAGCCCCCACCTCGATTTATAACACAAAGCCCGTTTCTTTGCCAAGTATTGCACTGATGATACCTGAGTAACGCCAGGGCACCGACAGCAAAGCGGTGCCTCAAACCACACCAGGTTGCTTATATGTAAAGAAAATTTGAGCGAGCTGCCCTGAAGAAAGGCCTAGTGCCGAGATGAGACAGAGACAGAGAGATGTTTGGAGATGTTTAGCCAGTGCCCTTCTCCCCTGTGAGCCGCAGAGGCTCAGAGCGGTGCTGGCTTTGTAAAGGGAAAGGCCTTCATTTCTTCGTTTATCCCCCCAGCAGCGCTGGAGAGCGAGGTGGCTTCAATAAGCCTGGTGGTAAGTTTTTGAGCATTACAATGGATAGTGTTAAAAAAAAAAAAAAAAGCATTTGCAGTCAGTTTTTAGAACAAAGTGTAATTTTTTATTCGTTTAAGTGGTTTAAAATGACATATGCAACAAGACTGTAATGGGTACTGCCGGCGATGCCTAAGGGTATGCGGTCACAGGACACAGTGGAAGAGTTGAGCAACCACTCCTGTAATTTGGGGAAAAGAAATGGTTTGGATGTAATAAATCTTTTCTTTTTATAATAAGTAACTTATATTAGTGAACTTAAAACCGATTGGCTTGGTATATAACATTTTTAAAAGATCAGTGTAATAGTCGGTTAACGGTTTGAAAGCTGCTAAAAAAAAAAAAATCAGCGTAATAGCGGTTAACGGTTTGAAAGCTGCTAAAAATCAGTGTGATAGTGGTTAATGGTTTGAAAAAGTGCTAAAAAAACCAATGTGCTAGCGGTTATTGGTTTGAAAAAGTGCTAAAAGTAGCCACCTGATGGCCCAGTAAGGTGCAGTGCTGCTGTTTGTGCGGCGCAGGTCAGTTGGAGGTTCCCCCTCACGCCGTGCCGGTGCTGAGGTGTAGATAGTGTTGTGTGTGTCGGTTCTCCAGCCCCAGGGCCTGCACTAACACCACTCCCTATGCTTCTCTCCCGCCTGGCAGGACACATGGAGGAAGGACCCGACCTGGATTTAGGTAATTCCCATCAAACTCCCTCCTGAGCTTGTGAATTGCACCCTTGTGTCCTCGTGACCACTGCAGGTGTCACCCCACGGCAGGTGTAGCCCTGCTTCCAGTCTCTTTCTTTCCTCTTCCCATCATTGCTCGATTCCCAACTCATCCAGACAGCTGGACTGTGGAAAACCACATGTGGTTGTGAGACACCCACCCTTCTCTGCAGGAATTAGGGGGGTTGGGGCTGCTCTGGAGTTTTTCCAGGGATTCTGCAGTAGCCACGGGTTGGGGGCTGCACTGAAGCTTTTCCAGGGATTCTGCAGTAGCCCTGGAGCCTCCTCTCGTGCTACACCAGCCTGTGGCCATGTGGTTTATCCCTTCCTGTCCTACAGGCGTGTCTGGAAGTTATGTGTCAGCTTCCAGCATCGGAAAAGGGGGGTGGATGTCCGTGTGTGGGAGCCCAGAGGGCACCGAGGTCTTCCTCATCTCTCCTCTGGGATGTGTCCTGGTATAACCAGGGGGTTCTTTCCCGCCTGGGTGGGTGTGGGGTCTGTCTGGCAAGAGGTGAGGAGGTGCAGTCACCTCCCTCGGGGCCTGGGGTTTCCTGTCACTCTGAGAGTGGAGCTGCAGCTGGGAATGACGGGATGGAAAGAACTCGGCCCTGGGGTATCCCTGCCCTTCCTCTCCCTGCACTGACCCTGGCAATTGTCTCCTAGGCCCCCCTATGGACCCGGAGGAGGACTCAGACAGCACTGCAGTGTATGTGCAGGGACTCAATGATAATGTGACCCTGGAGGATCTGGCAGATTTCTTCAAACAGTGCGGTGTTGTCAAGGTGAGGGGACACCTGTGACCCCTGGCTGGCAGGGGAAAGGGCTCACCCACCTCCTCCTCCTCCTCTTCCCTGCCCATTGCTCACATCCTCCACTCCAGGTGCTGGCAGGTCCCTGCGAGAGGCCTGTTGGGCCTGGCAACACTTGTGGGCCTGTTCCTTCATTTTTGGGGTGTCTGGGCAGTCACGGTCACCCATAGTAGGCCCAGGGGGCCTCTTCTTCTGTCCTGGAGTCCTCAGAACGAACCTTGGTTGTCTGGAAAGCAGAACAGGGAGTAAATCCCCACTGGGCTTGTGGGGAGACAGGACTCCAGGTGACATTCCAGTGTCCTTTAGATGAACAAGAGGACAGGGCAGCCGATGATAAACCTCTACATCGACAAAGAAACCGGCAAGCCCAAAGGCGATGCCACCGTGTCCTACGATGACCCGTCTACTGCCAAAACAGCTGTGGAATGGTTTGATGGTGAGTGGGGGGGGGGGGGGCTTTGGCATGGAATTCCCTGTGGGAAGTGCCTGGGTGCAGGTGTGCACTGATGTCCTGTCCTTGTGTGCCTCCCAGGGAAGGATTTCCAGGGGAGCAAGCTGAAGGTGACCCTGGCACGGAAGAAGGGCCCGATGAACAGCCTGCGGGGCGGGATGCCCCCCCGGGAGCAGCGGGGAATGCCCCCCCCTCTCCGAGGAGGTACCGTGTGTGAGACCCCACAGAGCTGCTCCCGTCCCCCCACCCTGCCCACGGCTCCCACAGTAACAGGGCTCCTCCCTGCAGGTCCGGGGGGTCCTGGGGGCCCGGGGGGGCCCAGTGGCCCCAGCGGCCCCATGGGCAGGATGGGTGGAAGAGGTGGAGACAGGGGTGGCTTCTCCTCGCGAGGACCGCGGGGATCCCGGGGAAACCCCTCTGGAGGGAGCGTCCAGCACCGCGCCGGGGACTGGCAGTGCCCCAACCCGTGAGTACCCCTTGGTCTGAGGGGGCCTTTCCCAAAACCTCTTGCTGGGCCTTCCCAGGAAGCTCCTTCCTCCCAGCTGGCACAGAGGGAGGGATGGGGTCGCTGCTGGGGGCTGTGGCTTAACGTCCACTGGGAGAGCTGGGCCAGGAGATGAGCCCCAGGTCCTGCTCTTGTGTTTGCTCTCCATGTGCTCTCCAGCTCATTGTGCTTCCCAGTGTCACCCCAGCAGGAATGTGCTCCTGCTCTGGGCTGACTGGTGTTTGTACCCAGGGGCTGTGGAAACCAGAACTTTGCCTGGAGAACGGAGTGTAACCAGTGCAAGGCACCCAAACCCGAGGGGTTCCTCCCGCCTCCGTTCCCCCCTCCAGGTAGGTGTGGGGGGATCACAGCTCTGCTTCCCAGTGGGACACCCCAGGCCTGGCCTTGGGCTTCTTGGGGAAGGGCCGGGCCAGCCCCTGGAGCTGCCAGGCCTTCATTCCTCCATGAGCCATGACATGGAGGCTGGGATCACCATTCCTCCTGTGCTTCCCAGTGTTCTTGGATCTGTGCTTCCTATCAGCAGCACCCAGGGCACTGCTCCCACCTCATTAGAGCCCTAAAGGGGCTCAGGAGGAGCTGGATGAGGGGTGGATGCTGCACTTCCCGAATCCCCTCAGGGTCCCCTGTAGGGGCCTTGTCCCACTGCTCTTGCCAGGGCTGGACGTCACAGGGCAGGGTACACCCAGAGCAGGATGTGCTCCCTGGGGTCACTCTGAGGGTCTTTCCTCCCCCCCCAGGAGGTGACCGTGGCCGAGGTGGCCCCGGGGGGATGCGCGGTGGGCGCGGCGGGGCCCTCATGGACCGAGGGGGCCCCGGCGGGATGTTCCGAGGCGGCCGCGGCGGAGACCGAGGAGGATTCCGAGGGGGCCGCGGAATGGACCGAGGAGGATACGGAGGAGGAGGCCGGAGAGGAGGAGGAGGAGGAGGTGGCCCTGGGGGACCCCCAGGCCCCCTCATGGAGCAGATGGGAGGAGGAGGAGGCAGAGGACGGCGTGGAGGGCCGGGAAAGATGGACAAGTATGCATGGAGGGGGGGGCACTGGGGAGGGGGGAGACCCCGATGGGGAAAAGGGGTGGGTGGCACTGGGACCCCCACGTGAGTGGGTGGGGGTGAGTGGGAGATGGGGAGGGGGTTCGTGAGGGGTGGGGGGGAGTGGGCAGGTGGGGGGTGAAGGAATGGGTGGGGGGCAAGTGGGTGAGGGGATAATGAGGGTAGGGTGAAAGGGGAGGTATGGGTGGCAAGATAAGTGGGTGGGAGGCTGAGTGGGTGGGCAGGTGGGTAGTGGGATGAGTAAATGGGTGACAGGGTGAGAGGGTGGGGGGTCGAGGAGCCCCCCCAGCCCAGGGAGGGCTCCTGCACCCCACAACTGACCCGTTCCCCTACCCACCAACAGGGGTGACCACCGCCAGGATCGCAGAGACCGGCCCTACTAATGCCGCCTCCCCCAGAGCCTCATTTACTACCAGATTTATTTTTTAAACCAGAAAAAAAATGTTTTAAATTTATAATTCCATATTTATAATGTTGGCCACAACATTATGAGTCCTCCTTGTCTGTACTTTAGTATTTTTCACCGTTTGTGGAGAAACATTAAAACCAAGTTCAGCGGTAGCGTGATGAGTTCTTTCTTCCCCTCCCCAAAATAAAACCGGTTGTTTAACGCGCCCTTGTCCCCCCTCCCTTCCCCCTCCGCCTGTAACGCTGTGAACGGTTGTGACGGTTGTTTTTTTAAATAAAATTCCCGCTGTTTGTAACCGCACCATTGCCGGCCTTTCTTGAGAGCATCCCTGGGAGGTGGGAACGGACACGGC
>JAWWEW010000036.1:1535090-1548056 GCA_035583185.1 Anabacerthia variegaticeps | reverse complement strand
TGACCAGGCGCAGACACATCTTCTCCTGGGGGAATTCCTTGGGCCCCTCCACGCTGGGATCGTGGGGCTCTGTCTCCAGGTACACGTCCAGCACCATGCACAGGCGCTGCAGCTGGTTGGTGAGGAGCTGGTAGCCCGGTCTGGGCCCCCACAGCTCCTTGTAGTGCACATTGACCTCGCTCTCCATGGCCTGCAAGAGGCATTAGGTTGGCACAGGCTTGGATCTTTGCTCCGTACTCCCAGAACCCGCTGCTGCACCCCCAGGCCCACCAGCTCATCCCAATATCCCCCTTATTATGGACACAGAAGCATTGGGGACACCCCAAAAAGAGCCAGGGGTGCTCCAGCTCCTTCTTCCCCACCCCACATTACCCGGATGTTGTCGTCGTTGCTGCTGTTCCGCTCGCCCTTCCAGTTCAGGCACAGGCTGAAGACGGGTGGAAGTGTGGAATAACCAGGATTCAGGACCACGGCTGCCTGGAGCTTGGCTGAGCAGGGAGAAGGTGTCACCCCCAGGAAGGGGAAGGTGGAGAAGCCCAAGGAGAAGATAGAGGAGTCCCAGAAAGAAAAGATGGAGAAGCTCCAGAAAGAGAAGGTGGAGGAGCCCCAGGAAGGGAAAGGTGGAGGAACCCAAGAAGGAGGAGGAGGAGCCCAAGAAGAAAGTGGAAGAGCCCCACAAGGAGAAGGTGGAAGAGTCTCACAAGTAGAAGGTGAAGGAGCCCCAGAAGGAGAAGAAGCCCAAGGAGAAGGCAGAGGACCCCCAAAAAGAGAAGATAGAGGAGCCCAAGAAGGAGAAGATGGAGGAGCCCACAACTAAAGTAAAACCCAAAGATGAGCCCAAAGCCAATCAGGACCCCCCCAAGGCCAAGGTTCCCTCCAGCAAGGAGGGCACCCAGAGCCAGCACCCACCCCAGTGAAGAAGTGAGTGGAGAGTCCCAGGGCCTCCAGCTGGGGGGATTTTCCATTAAGACCCCCAGAGGCTGCCCTGGCGTGTCTGATGTGGGGAGTGGGAATTCCCAGGGGAAGGAAATGCTCTCACCTGTTCCCCTCTCTATCAGGGCCATGTAGTAGAGGTGAGTGTCCTCAGCCAAGCCAGCCTCTATCACATCCTTGGTGTAGGGCAGCTCCTGAGAGGAGACAAGGAGGAATGAGTGGCTGCCTGTGCCATGTGGGAGCTGGAATGGAGCTGGAAGGGGCTGGAAGGGGTTCAGCCTCGTGTTTGGCACCTACAGCATAGTCCTCGTAGGGAATGGCCGTCCACTTCACCAGGCGGGACACGATCTTGGTCGGGAAGAGCTGCTGGCACTCACTGGACACCGGCACGACCCCGTGTTCTGGGAGCAAGGACAAGGCCATCTGAGCAGGGCAGGGCTGGGGACACAGCTGTGCCATGTGTCACCGTCCTGGCACTGTCCTGCAGAGGGGATGCTCCCAAACCAGGATCTGGGATGTCGTTACCCTTCAGAACCTCCACCAGGTGTCCAGAAAGAGTGGTGGAGGCCTGGGCTGCAATCCCACTGGATCCATGGGCTGTGATCCCACTGAATCCCAGGGCTGTGATCCCACTGGATCCCTGGGCTGTGATCCCACTGGATCCAGAGCTTTGATCCCACTGGATCCAGAGCTGTGATCCCACTGGATCCCTGGGCTGCTCAGCAGGTCCATGACATGCAGGGTGTGTGGTTCACCCCCCACCAAGGCCTGAATTGCTTCCCAGAGCTGGGATGGCCATTCCCAAAGGGGTGCTGGGCACTGAGAGGGACACAGCCTTCCCCTGCCACCCAAAACAGGGCAATTCCCTCATCCCTGCTACCCTCAAGGACAGAGGGAATAACTGGGAATGCTGCAGGTGGCACTGCCATGTGTTAAAGGTGACATCAGCCAGCTCTCCTCTGCACAAGGTCATTGTCACTGCACCCCTGTCCCCAGAGACGGGTGGGGAGCCCAGCAGGACCCTGCCACTGCCCCAGTGTCCCCAGGGACCCAGCAGGACCCTGCCACTGCCCCAGTGTCCCCAGGGAGCCCAGCACTTACCAAGGGAGGCAAACTGTTTGTGCAGGGCCAGGCGGGACTGGAGGCGGCTCCGCAGCAGCTTCACTGTCAGCTCCATGTGGCTGGCACTCAATGAATTGTCTGCAGCCACCGTGTGCTGTGGGCAGGAGGGATGGCACTGTCACACCAGCCTGTGGGCCCCACTGGGACCCCACAGGCCAGGAGACACCCTGCCACAGGGACTGGCACCCTCTGGGTCGCTCAGTGTCACTGACAGGGTCACAAGTGTGACATTAACCATGCCAGTGTGGCCCCACATACAGATCCACCCCAGCGTGGTGCTTTGGGAGCAGCTGGTGACAGCAGCTCTGAGGGGACAAGGCAGGACACAAGTGTCCCCAGAGGGTCCCCAAAGCTCAGCTCAGTTGTGGGGGAGAGGGGAGGGGGTGCCATGCCTGAGGCTGGTCCTTGGGGAAGTGCAGACCACCCAGCTTCTGCACCCACACGTAGGGGTGCCCCAGCTCTGTCACGTAGTCGCTCAAGGTGACGATGCTGTGGGGACAAGAAGGAAGGGTCACGTTACCCCAGAGCATCCCCTCCCCCTGTCCCACCACCACGCAGCCTGTGAGCAGGGGCTGCTTTCTCCTGCCCCCCACGCTGTGCCCAGTGACCAACTGGCAGGACACCAATTTCCCAGCTTCCAAACCCTCCCTGCCAAGCCAGGGAGGGACGTGCCGTGCTGGGAGTGGGGCACTCACACCAATCTCCCCCACTCACCCCACTTTATCAAACTGGAACTGGTTGGCTGGGTTGGGTGTTTTCCTCCCGTGGTCTCCTGGGTAGAGGCAGTTGAGGAGGGAGTCTGGGGACAGCAGGTCCCTGGCAGGAGGAAAGGAGAGGTCAATCAGAAGCAGCCTGGGCTCCATTTCTCTCTGGAGTGGCCACTAACAGCCCCAAACCCAGAGAAGGGGATTATGAGCTCCACAAATTCAAGACTAGAATGGCTTTCCCCCAATTCCTCTCTAAAAGATCTTTCTCCACTCTGGCTGGGAAAAAGATGGGGATCACAAGGCACCAACTTCCCAGGAAGCTGCAATAAAACTGTCTGACTGTATTCCCAAGCCTGCCCAAGCACAATGGGCTTTAGGATTAGGGTCTGGCTCAGGGCACAGCCTCCCTGGTGTGGGGTAACACAGCCAAGGGCAGCAGGAGGGAACTTGAGCAGCTGTCTCTGAGGGTTTGGGGTCTCTACAGTGAAAAGGGAAGCCCAAGAGGATGGGGAGGCTGCACATGGGACAGGCTGGGAGGCAGCACCTGCTTCCAGGGAAGCACAGACCAGCCTCTCCCACCTCCCTCTTCCTCAGGCACCTCCTCCTGTCCCAGGGAGAGCCACTGGAGAGCTGGCAGCTGATGGGAGCTCCCTGGGCAGGCTCCCACAGCTGCCACTTCAGCTATTCCTCACACAAATCAGGCTCCAGAGGACTCTGGGGAGCACAGGCAGAGGCAGCTGCATCTCTGGAGCTCAGGACAAGGTGACCTGCAGAGCAGGCAGGTGATGGAGCTGCCAGGCATGGGCTGTGGAAGGGAGGCTGAATGTGACAGCAGGAGAGGCTCTTCCCACCTCCTGACAGCTCTGCCAAAGGTTCCCAAACTCCCTGCTCCTGGCTTGTCATGGCAGAGGGAGAGGAGGAGGAGGGTGCCTGAGCTTTGCAGGGATCCCAGACCCTGTGGAGCCTTGGGGGCACTCCCCAATTAGCTCTGGGCTGTACAGGGCTCCTGGATCCCATGAGATCCCTGCCCAATGAGCTCTGGGTGTGCAGGGCTCCTGGATCCCATGGGATCTTTGCCCAATGAGCTCTGGGTATGCAGGGCTCCTGGATCCCATGAGATCCCTGCCCAATGAGCTCTGGGTATGCAGGGCTCCTGGATGCCATGGGATCCCTGCCCAATGAGCTCTGGGTATGCAGGGCTCCTGGATCCCATGGGATCCCTGCCCAATGAGCTCCAGGCTCAGTGCCCACCAGACTCTCCTTACCCAGCACTGATGGCTGTGGTCATCTCCATGGCTGTGGTCACCTTGGCCTTCACTGTCATGACGTTGAGGTTCATCAGGTAGTGGAAGGTCAGGTGCAGCACGTTCTCATCTGTGCCAGAGAAGGGGCAGCATTGGTGGTTGCTCCAGCTCAGAGTGCTCTGCAGAGCAGGACACCCCCCACCTCTGCTGGGACAGCAGCAACGGGGCAGAGAGGTGGGGTGGGAGCTACTGGATGCACTGGAACCACCACACCAGTGTTTCCCAGGTGGTGTCTGCCAGGCCTAAGACCTCTCAAGAAGAGAAAAGCTCCCAGGTAGATGGAGGAGCTCCAGAGGAAGGTGACCCCACTGGTGTGGTGGGAGAGAGGGGCTCTGGGAGTCAGAGCTGATAAACCACCCTGTCCAATCTCTGTGGAAGGCCACACTCAGGAAAACCCCTCCACGCCCTCAGCTCTCCCCAGGGATCCCAAGGTGCTGCTGGGCTGTCCCTGTCCTGCTGTCACACCCCAGACCCCTCACCTTTGCATTTCAGGTCGATGGTGACAGACAAGGGGTGTCTCTTCAGCATCTCCTTGCGCTTGTCGTCCAGCTGCACACCCAGGGTGGGCCTGCGCCGCTTCTGGGGGCAGAAACAGCTCTCAGAGCCTTCTCCTGCTCCTCCCCAACCCATGGAGCACACCTTCCCATCCCACTGCTCTTTCCCCCTTCTTATTCCCCCAACTCACCAGCCCCATGGCCACAGAGCTGCCCTGGGGAGGGAGGGGAGCAGGAAACCCTCACCCAGCTCCAGTTCTTGTTGTCCCTTCAGCTCCCAGGAGCATTCCCATCCCTGGGATACAAAGCCAAGGACCTGCTGGCCCCAAAAGCTTTCCCACTGCAAGGGCAGATCTTATAATCACAGAATCATTCAGATTGGAAAAGCCCTCTGAGGTCATCACATCCAACCATTCCCCAGTACTGTCAAGGCCACCACTGACCATGTCCCCAAGTGCCACATCCACAGGGCTTTTAAATTCCTCCAGGGATGGGGACTCCACCACTGCCCTGGGCAGCTGTGCCAGTTCCTGACCACCCTTTCCATGAAAGAATTTTCCCAATATCCCACCTGCCCCTCCCCTGGCCCAGCCTGAGGCCGTTCCCTCTGCTCCTGTCCCTGTTCCCTGGGAGCAGAGCCTGATCCCTCCCGGCTCTCCCTCCTGGCAGGGACTTGCAGAGCCAGAAGGTCCCCCCTGAGCCTCCTTTTCTCCAGGCTGAGCCCTCCCAGCCCCCTCAGCTCCTCCTGTTGCTCCAGTCCCTTCCCCAGCATTGTTCCCTTCCCTGGATCCCCGGGCCCCTTCCCTTTACTCTTCCCCCCAGGAACAGCTCAATACACCCAGTGCTCTGCCAAGCGCTGGGAGTGGACCCCTCCGGCTTTGATGCTGGGAGCAACCAGCACCTCCAGCCTTTCCCCAGCATCCAGCAGGAATTATCTGCAGGATGAACATTCCTTGAAGGAGTGTTGAACAACCCTTGATGCAGAGAATGGACACAGATGCCTCCCTGTTGGACACGAGCTCCCTGCCCTCAGGCTATTTATACAAAGTGGAGCAGCTCCATCCGGAGCTGCTGGGAGGGATGTGAGTGTGGAGGGACCCGGGTGGAGCAGGTTTGTATCCTGGCTCTCCTGCATTTAGGACAGAAACTGGAAATGGCACCTCCCTTATCCCAAGAAAGGTCTGGATTTAACATCAGTGCACCTCCACACACACTCACAGCATGCAGGGACCAGTTCCCAGCCCCACCCAGGCCCAGCTCTCCCAGTACCTCCCAGGATGTGGTGCTGGGAGAGGACCCAGATGGGACAGAGCTGTCCCTTACCGTGGTCTGCTCCTCCTCCGCATCGGAATCGCTCTCGTCGTCTGCACAGAGAGAGGGGTGTAAGCAGGGATCACCTAGAGCTCAGTTCTCCCACCACCACCAGGACCACCAGCCCTTTCCCCAAGGGATGCTCCCCCAGTCATTCCTTTCCCAACAAAAGCAGGGCCCCATGAGTTGCAGACACACAGGAACAGGTCCCTCAGTCAACACCCCAACTCACCCTGTGAGTCCTCAGGTGGCTTGTACAGGGCCTTGGCTTCCTCCACACTCCCTTCAATGGCCACCACCAGCTTCTTATCTGCAGAGGACACAGGAAAACTGAGCTAGAAATCCCACTTTTGCTGGGAAAGGCAGTTGGCAGAGCAGCTCTGCCCCCAAAACTCCTGCTTTCTGGCAGAAAAAATCTCCAACAAAGGGTCAGTGAGAAGAGCAGTTGTCTGGAAGGTTCTGTGGGGCCACCACAGGGCTGGATGTCCTGGGAAGGATGGGGCCAGAGGAAGGAAAATGCTGGGTGTTGAGGACTTTCCCTGGAAACCATTAAGGCCAAATCCTTATCAGGAGCCAAGAGGGATTTGGGTCTGGCTGGCAGATGTGTACTAGCAGGGTCATGGTGCCACCATGCCATTCCATGTTCCTCTGGAACCTGCCCTGCTCCCAGATGGCAGGAGAGCAGAGACACCACATCCCTCTCCACACTGACAGCCCAGTGGGATTCCTGACCCCTTCCAGGAAATCCCTCCTGACTCAGAAAGCTCCAGAAAGCCCCTCAAAATACAAAGCTGCCTGAGGGGGTGAAAGCTTCCAGATGATCTGAGGGAAGAGCCAAGGGAAAGGCACCACCTGTCCTGGAGTCCCCACCAACCGTGGGTGGCACAAGGCAGCACCCACCCCATGGGGTGACAGCTCTGGGGAGGCTGTGACAGCACTGAGGCAGCTCACGGGCTGCAGAGACATCCCTGCCGACCTTGGCAAGGGGGGAAGGGGTGGCCAGTGAGCTTCCCAAGCAGTTCTTCCAGCGAGGCAGCTGAGCAAACAAGGTTTCAAATGCTGCTGCCTCATTGCACCGGCCACGGGGCCACCCTGGTGCTCCGGGCTCAGCAGAAACCGACAGCAGATGGATGGAAAGACCCACATAGAGTGGTGATTCCTGCAAGCAGGAGCGAAATCTGGCCTGTGGGGGGTGGGCAGTAGATCCCAAATCCCTCTCCAAGGGCCCTGCTCCCCCTCTGTGCTCACCACAGGCCTGTCCGTAGGCGCTGGCTTGGACAAAGAGGACGTAGAGAGGCGGCGGGAGGTGCCGGGCGGTCTCGTACTGCTTGTGAGCCTGGTCAAAGGGCATGAACAGGTACTCCTGGACAGGCAGGGAGGCCTGGGAAGGACAGGGACAGCCTTCAGCACTGGGCAGGGAACAGCTCATCCTCCACACCCCTCCTCACCAGCGCTGGGTTAAACACCACGGGCACGGAGATCCCCAGGGAAGGGCTGGCCTGGCCTTGGCTGGGAAAGTTTTGGATCTGAAAATAACCCAGTTCCTTCTCCTGTCCTTCCCTCCCATGGCAATTGCAGGGGGCTGGAACAGCGTGGGGCTCCCCAGGGAAAGGCCCATTTAGCAGCTCCTCCAGCTCTGCAGGAATTGCCGCATAAACAAGGAGACTCCGGAGGGGTCTCGGCACGAGGTGGATCTGCCCCTCATCCTCTGGGAATGAAACAACTGCCAACCCAATTCAGCCCAGGCACTGCCCTTGGGAGCACGACCTCAGCTCAGCCCCCAGGCCCTTGTCCCCTCCTGCAGAGCTCAGGTACCTGCATGATGCTGTTGAGCCGAGGCTGGAGGCTGCTCAGATATTCCTTCTTCACCTCAATCTCCTTCAGGATCTTCTCCTTGCTGGTCAGGCATTCCTTGTACTTCTCTGCCAGCCTGCAGGTGGGAATTCTGTTACTGCCACACAGCACAGCTGCAAAACCTGCCAGGACCCACCTGGGGGACAGGTACCAACTCTCCTGGCCTGACACAGGAACCAGGAGAGCTCAGACACAGGACAAACAAATTGCTCCTAATGCCAAGGGCAAGTGGAGGCAGGAAGAAACTGATTCAAGATGAAAAACGAACTCAGAGACAAAGGGGAAGCTCAGCCTCATGCTGAGCTTCAAGAAGGGGCAGCAAGTGGATCTTCCCTCAGGAGATCTGCTCCCACAGCAGTCAAGACCCCACCAAGCTCCCAAAGAGGTTTTTCCACGTCATGTCATGTCACTTAGTCAAGGCCTAACACAGAAAGCCCAGGAAAAAGGAAGCCCACCAGGATGCTCCAAGCCCTGTGACTAGGGAAAACATGTTAAATCTCCTTATTGCTGTTGACTGCAAGCCCTTTCCCAGCAGGAGCAGGGAAGCTGGGAATGAGTGAGCTGTTCCCCCTCTGAGGGGAAACAGACCTGACATTGCAGCACTTGGGAACTTCTGTTTCTCTAGCAAAACTGTATTTTTGGGGGCCAACACACACCCCAAGAGGTTCCCACACAGGTTTTGAGGTCCAATGTTCACACACTTCCCCAAAACTGCTACTGAAATCCCTGCACACCCTCCAGAGGCACCTTGCAGAAGACTCCAAAGCCAATCCATGGGGTTGCACAGCTCAAAACACCCAGGTAAGTTGTGGATGGGTGTGAATGACCCCAACCCTGGACTTGACCAAAGCACCACTGGCAGCTGCTCCTGAGCAACTGAACAGGCCATGTCCCACCTCAGCAGTGCTGGCAGGCGCACAGGGACATTCCCTGGACACCATGGCGTGAGGACTGGGAATTCCAAGGCATCTCAGCACTTTCACTGTGGGTCTCCATGAGGTTTGACATGCTCATTTTTAATCAGAACCCTCAGATATCTCCAGCTGAATGCTCACTGCACGTGCTGCAGGCAGAGCTGGCTGGAGGAGCCCAGGAAAAAGAAGCCAGGTTTGATGGGAATGGTCTGGGAGAGGGGAAGCACAAGGGGTTGGAGTCACCCAGCACCCACCCAGCACCTCTCACTAGTCTGCCCTCAGGCAGCACCACCCACATGTTCCAACTGAACTTTCCAGAAGGTTGGTCCTGGACCCTGCCTGCCTGTTATCCAAACACAGGAATGCTGTGTCATGTTTGCTTTTCCCTCAGGGCAAGAGTCAGGAGGCAGCTGAGCCCCTGGGCAGTGGTGACAGGGTGGATGGTTGGCAGCTGCACATGGTGGCATGGAATGGCAGCAGCTCCAGCCGTGCCAGGCCAGCCTGGGCTCCTTTTGCTCCTTGCACACAGAACAGGGATCATCAGGAACCAAAAGAAAACTCCTTGACCCATGGAACAAGGATCCCAGCAAGCCCAGCCCCACACAGAGGGAATGTCCCAATCAAACAATAGATGTGTCACTTGTGCCACACCGATCCAAGGCGGATGAACCTTCAGCCCTCATGTTTGCTCTCCCAGCAGCTCTGGATGCCTGCCCTGACCCCTGGAGCAGGGACAGGGAGCAGGGACAGGGAACAGGGACACCCAGCAGCTCCAGGTGCCTGCCCAGATCCCTGGGGCAGGGACAGGGAGCAGGGACAGGGAACAGGGACACCGCTGACCCACCTCTTGCGCTGCTCCAGCTCCCAGTCCAGGCGGGCCAGGGTCTGCTGGTGGGGCTCTGCCAGGGTGATGGCAGGGCGGCTGATTTCAGGGGGGGCCTCCCTGTAGAACTCCTCCAGGCTCACCAGCTCGATCTCCTCGTGCTTGGACCTGTGAGGACAGATGGATGAGGTCAGGGAAGGGTGGGAAGCGCTGCAGCACAGCCAAACTCAATGTATCCCACAGCAGAGTGTTCCCCTGGTGCTCCCTGCCTTCCCTACATGAACCACTCTCAGCAATGAGCTGAATCTGTGCTCTCCTCCACCGTCTGAGCCTGAAGGGGCTCCAGGAGAGCTGGAGAGGGACTTGGGACAAGGCATGGAGGGACAGGACAAGGGGAATGGCTTCCCTCTGCCAGAGGGCAGGTTAGATGGGATATTGGGAAGGAATTCTTCCCTGTGAGGATGGGCAGGCCCTGGCACAGGTTGAACAGAGAAGCTGTGGCTGCCCCACCCCTGGAAGAGTCCAAGGCCAGGTGGGACGGGGCTTGGAGCACCCTGGGCTAGTGGAAGATGTCCCTGCCCATGGCAGTGAGCGGAATAAGATGAGCTTTAAGGTCCCTTCCCACCCAAACCACTCCATGGATCTGTGGCACCCAGAGCACCCGTTCTCCTCCCGTAGAGGGCTCAGGCAATGTGGCAAGAGCTCCCAAATGCTGGAAGCCTCCACCCATCCCAGACACTGTTGCTCCCTCTGCTCCCTGGTCACACTCACTTGAACTCTAGGCACTTGGTGATCTCTTTCTGCAGGTGCATCACCTCATAGAGCAGGTTCTGGAGCTGCAGGTGATAAGCGTCCACCTTCTGCTTGGCCTGGAACATGGACACATCCAGAGCAGGGATGGAGCTGCTGCCTTCCTCCCAGGAAAGACAGCCCACTCACCACGCCACCCTGGGACAGGTTATGAAACCATTTTTTGGGGGAAGAATGACATTTGTAAGGGCTGGTGAAGCAAAGATTGTGACATCAGACTGATTCGCCTCCTTCCAGCAGGTTCCAAATCCAAGGCACAGGACAGGCACATGGACTGAGTCCCCTCTCCAAGAACTCTGGAGCTTCCAGGGCAATCATACACCCATTTACATACCAGATTCTTGAGATGGAGCTTTCTGACCTCCCCTTATATCCAGGACACCTCTCCTTCATTAACCATTACAATTATAGCTCCCCTGCACCCAGCAGGAGTTTTTCAGGACCAGAGTCTCCCAATAAACCTCAAACTCAACCCCCATAGCCTGGGTGGTGTGTAACTCCCCACACCACGTGCATCCCTTCACAGAACAGGCAGGAAGAGCACCATCTCCCTCCTAAATCCCAGCCTGAATTCCTCTCCCCCAGCCCCCTTTACCTCGTGGGTCTGGTCCCTCCCCTTCTTGAGCCGGATGTGAGCCAGGCGGTTGAGCTTCTTCAGGGTCATGAAGTGGACACAGCTCTGAACACGCCGCTCGTCGATCTCCGAGGCCTGCAGGGTGGGACAGGGGGGTTGGAGGCAGGAGGGATGGCTGGCACCAGGGAATTCCTGCAGGTCCTGGCACAAAAGGGGCTCCACACCATGCTAAGGAGTCACATTTCTGTCACTGGGGCTTCCAAGGGAGCCTCCTGCTGCCAGACCACAGGGAACCTGCTGGAAATGACCGGGAGGAGGATCCAGGCTACTCAAAAATCTCTAGAGTGGTTTTTCTCAGCAGCAGAAACAGAGGTGGTTGAGCCTGAAGCACCAGAGGTATCCCAGGACCCTGGGACAAGGGAAGCTGTTCTACTTCCAGGGCTCAATCCCTGCCCCAGCAGCCTGGGAGAAGGGAAGCTGTTCCACTTCCAGGGCTCAGTTCCTTCCCCAGGAACATGAGACAGGGGAAGCTGTTTCCTCTCCGTGACTCTCCCCAGGAGACATCACTACTCCTGCTCCCATTCCTCTGGGATTAACGGGAGAACCCCGAAGGCCAGATCTGTTACACCACATGCCAAAGCCTCTCCTTACATTTTCCTTGATCCCCCGGCTCTTCAGCTCCTGGATCTCTGCCATGAGCCTCTGGAGCTCCTGGCAGGTCTCCCTGTAGAGCTCGTAGTCCTTGATGGGGTCACGCAGATCCACCTCACACTCCTCGCTGTAGTACCTGACATCCTGCAAAGGTACAAAGCACCTTCCATGGATCATTGCTCCCACCTGGAATGGGCTCTGGGACACAAGGGGCAGCTCCTGGATGCGCCTGTGAATCCCACTGCTTTACACTTGCAGAGGACTCAGTGCCAACAATCCCACACACAGCCCCACCAGTCACTAAAACACCTGGGAAGTCCAGGTTGGTTTTTATCAGTTATTATAAATTTGAACTGACATGGTGGGGACTTTGGGGTGTCCTGTGCAAGGTCGGAGACTGGACTTGATGGTCCTTGTGGGTCCCTTCCAGCTCAGGACATTCCATGATCTATATGACCACAGAGGATAAAGCACGGAGGTGATTCCTCCTCCACCCCTGATCCCAACCCTGGCTGACTCCATGTCCTTCTGCTGCTCATGGAAGGTCTGAGGACACCATGAAGAACCTCAAGGGACCTTCCGAACTTGTGCTCACTCCAGAGGAGCATTTGTGTCTCCTGAAGGAGATGGAATTGGGTTCAGGAATTCACAGAGGGAGTTTCAGAGGCTCTGGGAACAGTCTCACAAGTCATGGAATCCCAGAAGGGTTTGGGTTGGAAGGGACCTTAAAGCTCATCTCAGTCCACCCCCTGCCATGGGCAGGGACACCTTCCACTATCCCAGGCTGCTCCAAACCCCATCCAACCTGACACTTCCAGGGATGGGGCAGCCACAGCTTCTCTGAGCAACCTGCAGGGAAAATTGAGGCCAGCCTGGCACAGGAGTGGGCAGACCCCTGATCCCTGTGCAGGCAGATGATCCCTCTGCAGGCAGATCCTTGATCCCTGTGCAGGCAGGTGATCCCTGTGCAGGTAGATGATCCCTGTGCAGGCAGATCCCTGATCCCTGTGCAGATCCCTGATCCCTGTGCAGACAGATGATCCCTGTGCAGGCAGGTGATCCCCATGCAGGCCATACCTGGTCAGTGTCACCCTTGCCCCGTTTCCCCTCCGGTGGCACATCTGAGCGGATCACCTTGGGCTTCCTCTTCTTGCTGGACTCTGAGGACATGGTGGGGCCAGCAGGGCTGGTGAGGAGCACACAAGGAGTGAGTGGGGGCAAAAATCACCTGGGATTGGGGCTGTCCTGGGCTCTGCAGGGCCCCAGGGCAGCCCCTCCCAATCCTAGGGCTTCTCCCACCAACACTTACCCCTGCCTGGCTCTCAGTGCCATCAGTACAGTGGGCCCAGGGGTCTCTGCTCCTCCACAGCCCCCACAACCCCCCAGCACACCAGGCATGGGGGTCTCTGCTCCCCCACAGCCCCTCAGACCCCCAGCACACCAGGCATGGGGGTCTCTGCTCCCCCACA
>JAWWEW010000036.1:1508035-1518056 GCA_035583185.1 Anabacerthia variegaticeps | reverse complement strand
TGTCCCCAGTCCCTCTCCAGCTCTCCTGGAGCCCCTTTAGGCACTGCCAGGGGCTCTCAGGTCTCCCTGGAGCCTTCCCTTCTCCAGGTGAGCACCCCCAGCTCTCCCAGCCTGGCTTCAGAGCAGAGGGGTTCCAGCCCTTGGAGCATCTCCGTGGCCTCCTCTGGACTCTCTCCAGCAGCTCCATGTCCTCCCTGTGCTGGTCCCTAGGGCTGGAGGCAGCTCTGCGGGTGGGGTCTCACCTGAGGGGGCAGAGGTGACACCATCACCAGTTGTCCCCTCCCTCTCTCCCCTCACTCTGATGCTGCTGCCGCCTGTTTTCCATGTCCTGCTCTGTGTCTGTCGGGGCAGATACCATGGAATGTGCTCAGCTGCACCATCTGCATCCTCACGCCTGGGCGCGTTTTTGGCCTCCTCAGTGGTTAACAGAAATAGGTTTTAATTAAAAGCTCATTATCGAGTTGTCATGTAGCATTAGTAAATAAAAATAACTTTTACAGCCTTGCCTTGTGACTCAGTAAGTGGCAATTGAAAGTATTTGACATCACTTTATTTAAAAAAAAATGGACGAATATTGCATATTTGATTCCCTGTTTGCTCCAAATGGGCTTTAAATCTAAATAAATGGTTGTCTCTGGCACTCTGGTTATCATTCAGGTCCAGAAGGAGAGATAAATGTGGTCTGCAGTCCCAAAATCATCTCCATTTCAGTTGTAAACTGTTGTGGGTGGGTGGTTTGGGCATCTCCTGAGGGGTTTGGAGCAGCTACAGCCTATGCTTTTTCTGATTCCCCGGTGGTTTGAGGGATGCTCTGCCATTTCCATCCCTGGCTCAGTGAAGAGGTGTCGCATCCTCGTGTTAAAACTTGATTCTGAATGGGAATAACATCACTTGGTGGAAGCCGAGCCCTTTTTCCTGGGGCCTGATCTCCTTTTCCCAGTGGTCCTTTAGGCTGTTGTGTCACCACAGGGGCTCTGTGCTCCCTTCTCCTCTCTAGCAGAGAACTAACAATAAAATTATCTGCAAAGCCATTTTCTGCATTATTTAAGGATAAATTGGTGCAGTAAAATACTCTATAGCTGTGAGTCACTTCTGCAAGGTCATGCACTAACCTAGTCCTGTGTGGGGATGTGGAGGGACTGCTGTGATGGGTTTCCCTGGGAAGCAGCATTCCCAGGCAGAGCTGGAGAGCGCTGCCTTCATGTCCCCTGGTCACTTGTTTGTGCCCTTATTCCCAAGCCTGATCCCAGGAATAGCTGAAGCTCCAGTGGTTTGTGTTCATGATGCTGAGGAGGTGAGATCTTCATCTGCCACCCCTGGACAAAACCAGGTTCTGTCCCCTGGAGTTCAGGCACTTCCCTGTTGTCTGAGGAGAGGTTCTTGCACGAGGAACCTTAATATTAAGCAGTTGAAACCCATCTCTTTTCTTCCCCCTTTTCCACATAGCTGGTGCAAATCCAACTTGACATCCTTGGAAGAAAAGCATCAGCCTGGCAGTGTTTTGGGAATCAGGACCTCCTGCTCAACCCTCTCTGTGCAGGAAGGTTTCACCTTCTTCTTCCTTGCTGCCCATTTTTAAGAATCGTGGAATATCCTGAGTGGGAAGGGATCCACAGGGATCATCCAGTCTAACCCCTGGCCCTACACAGACACCCCAGCAATCCCACCATGTGCCGAGAATGTTGTCCAAACACTCCTGGAGCTCTGGCAGCCTTGGGGCCGTGCCCACTGCCCTGGGGAGCCTGGTCAGCCCCCACCACCCTCTGGGGGAAGAACTTTTCCCTGAGCTCCAACCTAAACCACCTTGACACAGCTCCAGTCATTCCCTGGCTTTCCCTCCCTCCTCGTCAGCCGACTACAGGGAGATCAAACAACCCTTCTGCTCCTTTTGGGAGCTGCTTTATTGACTCGTGAGCTGAGGAGCAGTTGTGAAACTTGACAGAGAGGTTGTGCTCCAAAATAAATCACCCAGTTGCCTGCAAGTTGGAAATGAGTCCTGATGCAGGTTAATAAATAATGCAAACCCCGTTAATAGATGCCAAATGCGCCGTCTCCACCAGAGAAAAAGATGATGCCAATAACCCGGCCTGGAAATACTCGGTTCTAGCCACTGGCTGCAGAGTTTTAAGTGTTTAGTGCTGTTCATTTAAAATGCTTTGCTGATAGATTGTAACTGCGCTGTGCTTAGTAAAGAACATAAATTCCAGCTCTGTGGAATAACAGCCTGTTTATAAAGCACCTCAGCCCCGTGTTCCTCCTCTGAATCCATCCAAATACTCGTGCTGTGGTCCTGCTAATGGGAGAAGGAGCTGCAAATGCCAGGGGTGGTGTCTGCAGTGGGTGCAGGACGCTGGAATGGCACATCCCACTCCGTCCTGCGGGTCACGCCGGGTTTATCGTGATGTAGCTTTTTAGTGGAGATTGAGCTTTACAGCATCGTGCCACCGCTCTGGCATCTGGCTGAGAGGGCTTTTTTCTGCTCTAAGCTTCTTAGTTTTGTTTTCAGGAGCTCATAATGGCTTGTAAAAGCATCTTTGTGCTTCAGGTGTCACTTTAGTGCTGTGCAGGGAATGGCATGACAGGCAGAGGGCGGGATGGGGACTGCCAGCCTGTTCTGGCTGTCCCCAGGCTCTCTGGACAGCAGCTCTCTCCATCCCCTCAAGCCTGGTGTGGCTTTTTTTGGTATTTTACGACCAGAAAATGTGGCAGTTAATGATACAAAGCCTATGAAATATGGGTAAGGAGGGCTGGGGTCCTGAATGTCTGCGGAACAGTTGGAGTTCAGCTGTCAAAAGATGCCACTTGAATGCAGATCGTTACTTTAAGTACCGAGGTGTGGAGGGAAATCATGTCTGTTGGAATAAAGGTGGCTGCTGTTCATTGATATATTTAATGAAGGTAATTCAGCACAGTCGAGGAGGATCTGTGCAGTGTTATGGTTGGAGGCTGGAGCATTGTGCAGGAATGTTAAATATATATTTCTGCCATCATATAAATGTGCAGTGACAAAGCGCTGGTGTAAAACGCAGCAGCAGAAGCCGTCTCTGAAAATACAGCCCCTTTAAGGGGGCTTGTAAATAGAGCAAGTGACTTTTTATGCAGGCAGATAATGATAGGACAGGGGGGAGCGGTAAAGTGAAAGAGGAGAGATTTAGATTGGTGTTAGGAAGAAATTCAGCTGTGAGGCCCTGGCACAGGTTGGGCAGAGAAGCTGTGGCTGCCCCATCCCTGGAAGGGTCCAAGGCCAGGTTGGATGGGGCTTGGAGTAACCTGGGCTAGTGGAAGGTGTCCCTGCCTGTGGCAGGGGGTGGAACCTGGATGAGCTTTAAGGTCCCTTCCAACACAAACCATTCCGTGACTCCCATCACCAAGTTAAAATTGCAAAGAGTGAAACCCACACCGAGCTCCTGCTTTAATCCTCACTGCTGGTCTTTGAAATAAAACTGGTGGTTTGCTATTTGGGAGGAAACCTTTGGGTCATGCCAGCTGGTGAGCAAGGTTTGGGTACCTGGATGGTTCAGTGAGGAGCCACAGCCAGTGGGAATGGCAGCTCGGGGGGCTCCATGGGGATGTTCAACACACCAATCCCATGGGATGTGGAACAATGTGTGGACAGGCAACGCTGCCATCAGGAGGAGCCCGTCCTGGGAAGGTTTGGTGCAGGCACTGAGCTCTGCACTGAGGCGGTGGGCTGAAATATGGTCTCAGAGAAGAAAAAACAGCCAATAACGCTTTATGCAAAGCAGTTTAGTGAAGAAATAGCCTTTTGCTGGCAGCCTGCTTTTATGTGCCTGCAAAAATGGTACCAAATAGCTGTTGTAATGTGTCTCACTCTGTTTTGTCTGAACCCTCGAATTAACCTCCCTCTGAAATTCATAGTCAGGAGAAGATCTTCCGCAGTCTGAGCCATCCTGTGCCGAGCTGGAGCCCATCCCGGGGGCTGGAGGGTGGTGAGATGTGTGAAATCAGGGGGTTATAATTCCAGCACCGCCAAACTCGCTCCTCCGGGAGTTTTGACCTGGAGGTGTTGACGGCGCTCGATCTGAGCAGTCCGGAGGAGGTGTTTTTTGGAGGGCAAGCGTCGGCTTCCTTCTATTCCAGGACTGTCAGCGTGTGTGGCTGTGGCTGTGGGAAGGGAGAGAACAGCGACAGAGTCATTTACTGAAAGCCACCAGCATGGCAATGAGCTCGGGCTGTGCCCACAAGGCGGCAGTGGGTGACAGCGGGAGCGGCCTCGGCATTAATATTGATGTGTCCAGGTGGCACCAGGATTGAGTTGTAGTGACAAGAGAATGTGCCGAGATCCGTTTGCCCAAGGGCTTCAGAGTAATGGCCATATGTCTCGGTCCAGCAATTGTTTTCTCCGTGCAGATGGAAGAGCAAAGTGGCTTTGGCATATTAGATTCATCTGTTTTATGTCCCTCTTCACCTTTCTGCCTCCCAACGCCTTCTGTTTTTATGAGCAAACTTCACTAGCAACATGGATGCAGCTGCAAGATTGCTCGAAGGACACGGTCCCTGAGCAGGACCAATTTTCTCCACTCCTGAGCTGCTTTTGTCACCAGCATTTTCAGCAGAAAATGCAGTTTGACTCTATCAAAATATGCTCCGGGAGAAGCGCTGACTTCAGTGGTAATTACGGGGTTTTTGGAGCTATTTTTCCCTGTTATCCATGCAGGGTCGGTGGCTCGGCACACACTCCCTGCATAGATTGTGTCACTGCTGGTTTTCAGGAGTGCAGGCCACTCTTCTCTGAACCCATGTTGCTGATGCTGGAGCTTGTGAAGAGCTTCCTGGGCCAGTAGGAAGAGGCATTGAAGCCACCAAGGGGCAGTTAAAAGGAATTTTTATTTCTTACTGGCAACAGGCTGCTCCTAGCAGGAACCTAAACTTGTCAGGATCGTAAAGCTTAGGAGCCTAAACGCACCCTTAGGTCCTCTCTTGAGTGTTAGTGGGTCACAGAGGAACAAACAGGGGCTTTACAGTGTCTTTTCTGGGGAAAGTGTGGAAATCACATCTCAGTTTCCTACTGAGGGAGGAGCTGGTGATCTGCAGATGAGATCAGATGGAAGGCTGTAAGTGTTTCATTAGGATGTTCTCCTGTCCGTACCAAATGCCTTCTCCACACTCTCAAAGACCTTGTGAGGTAAAAATAGTGCATTTGGCTGAACAGAGACAAAGTTCTGCAATCCATCTTTGTAACTGTGCTTCCCCTTTGCTCTCCTGCAGGTGAAGTGGAAAGGGAAGGACCTGTTTGATCTGGTGTGCAGGACACTGGGACTGCGGGAAACGTGGTTCTTCGGGCTTCAGTATACCATCAAGGACACGGTGGCTTGGCTCAAGATGGACAAGAAGGTTGGAACCAAAGTTCACAGAATCCCAGAATGGTTTAGGGTGGAAGGGACCATAGAGATCATCTCATTCCAACCCCCCTGCCATGAACAAGGATGTTTCCCTTGAGAGGTTGTGTGAGATGACAGAGGAGGATGTACTTTCCCCTTTCTCTGAATGCCCAAGGTTGGTGCTGGGTGGTGTTGAGGTGAACTGGGATAGAGTACTGAAATTTTATCCCCATGGAACCTATAAATCAGGCTGGGAAAAGCTGGCAGAGATGCCCCAGTCCAGTTCCTTCGTGGCTGTGAGGCCTCAGACTGTGCACACTGAATCCTTCGAGGGATTGTGGGAGATGGGGTGCTGCCCTTTGGGGTGACTGCAATGTAAATGGGACCTAAACATCTCTGCTCCATGGCCCTGAACACAAAACCATGAGGGGAAAAGTGAAGTTGCTACTTGGCTTGTTTTGTCGTTGAGATATTCAAGGAGGAGGAAAAACAGAGTGAAAAGGAGATGGGGATAAAGGAGGAAATGGTTCCCAAATCTGTGAGTCTCCAGGGTGGTTAGAGGTGATGGATGTGGGTCTGTTCACATCCAAAGGGTGTAATGCTACAGCCAGGTGGTCTTCGACACTGAGGGAGGTCTGGGTGTCTCTCCTCTTGTGCCAAGGCTTTAAACCAACATGAATCTGAATTGGGCAGTGCCAGCACAATAGAAAGGAGGTGAGAAACAACACTGAGATGACACAGTCCAGGGAAGCAAGGGCAAAGTCGGGTGGTGGCGTAACAGGATCCAGGATTGCTCCACAAGGATTGGGAGAAGCAATGAGCACACGGGAGATGAGGATCAACCTTCCCTGTCTCATTTCTCATGCTGTTTGTTTCTGCCTTTTTTGTTCCCTTGCCTGGTTAGGAGTGTCAGAAATGTTTGTTTTCTTTTTTTAACTGCAGTGTCTGAACTATTTAGGTCTGTTCTAGATGTCTAAAAGTGTTTGACAAAAGATGTGTTGATCTGAACAGGAGGGAGCTGGGTCTTTTCTTGAAGAAGCTGAGTGGTTCTTGTATCCCACAGGTTCTGGATCATGATGTTCCAACAGAGGAGCCCAAAACCTTTCACTTCCTGGCCAAATTTTACCCTGAGAATGCAGAGGAGGAACTGGTCCAGGAAATCACCCAGCACTTGTTCTTCCTGCAGGTAGGAGCTGTGTCAGTACAGTTTTCTAGCCTGAGGGAGAAAGAGCCAGGATGGGAAGTACTAAGAGGTTCCAGGGTCAGAGTTGGTCAGCAGAGTGTGCTCCTCATCCTTGTGTTCACACCTCTCCAAAGGGACTTGTCTTCAACAACAAAAACTTCCTAAAATAGGTGAAGGATGATTTGTCTGGACGAAGCAGAGCTTCCCAGGCTCCCAGAGCTCTGAAGCAGCAGTCAGGAATGATGAGGTGATCTGGAATATCTGTGGGTGGTGACTCAGACATGGATCTGTCAGATGAGGGCTCAGCTGACACCTCTGCAGGTGTGGGATCAGCTGAGGGGTGGCAGCTGCCTCTGGACGTGATGGCATCGTTGTGTGGAGCAGGGGAATTTCATCCTGGAGAAGAGAGTGCAGCAAAGTTCACCTCCTCACAAAACAGCCTGCAGGTAAGTGGAGCAGAAGGAAATCCCAGCAGCTCAGCTCGTAATGGAAAAACAGAGAAGAAGGGGAAGCCTCACAGTCCCACCTGCCCCAGGAACTCATGCCCTTCTGTTAAGCATTGTGGTGAACACATCTCAGGGTTTTTCTCTTTATTTAAAGTACTCTGCAAAACTTGGTGTCCTGGGAAATCAGCTGAGCTGATGATGCTGTGGCAGTGCTGGATGGCTGGTAAGGAGGAGCTGCTATCACAGGAGCTCTTTCAGAGACAAGATCAGTTTTCTGACACAGCATCCATTCTCTGGCACGTTTTTCCTTTGAAGAGTTATGTCAGACATGGTTGCAGGGACTAGGACACTGCTAGTCAGAGCCCTGGGTACTCATTGGTATGTTTCAGCTGCCCTGTGGCTGTTAAGTTGAAGATAAATGATTTAAAATTTAAAAAAGGACACCAATTCCTGTGTTTGTTACCGAAGTAGAGGCAGCCTGGCTTTGGAAGCTCTTGGGAATACCAGCGTAGCCTGCAGGGTGCCCTGCCATTTCCTAGCGAGCTCACCAGCTTCCTGGCGCTCCTCACTCTTCCAAAGTCCAGCTTTGTTTTCCAGAGCTGAGGGACTCGAAATGCAAAGTATTCCTGTTAACTTCCAAGCTCTGTCTCGTGCACTGGTGTCTCTGGAGGGCTGTTTCTAAATGGCTCTTTTGCCGGGAGCTTTATCCACCACGAGGAAAAATGCTGTTGGCATCTTTGAGAAGGAAATCAGAGAGGAGAAGCAGTTCAAGCTGCATTTTCTAAATGCAGACCGTGACTTTGCTGCTGGGATTTCTGTGCTGAGAGGAGCCTGGGCTCCTGTAAAGCATTTGGGAAACAGGAGCACATAGAAGCTTGTAAGCTCTCCTGTTTTTACCTTGATGCAGCAGAATATCTGCTGTGATTATGTCGTACCCAACTTTGAGGACTCAAAGCACGTTATAAATTCAAATTGATGTTCCTGCATCTCTGACAATCCATTTAAGTCTCCCAGGAAATCGCCTGCCTTTTTTTTTTTTTGTTCCCCCCCCTATCTTTAATCAGGAAAATTAAGTGTGCAAACCCAAAAAATATCGAACATGACAGGTTTCATTTTTTAATGCACAGGAGCCAGGGAGGTAAAGCCGTGGCTGTTGGGACCTGCACGGTGCCTCTCCTGGGAGTGTGTGCAAGGCTTTGCCTGCTGCTAAAAGCACTGCCACGGAGGTGACCTGCAGCTCTCCGTGCAGGGCTGGGATGCCAGGGAATTAGCCTGGAGCACAGGTGAGCACTGACTCACAATGAGACTGAATATCCCGCAGCAAAACCTTGCTGTGCTCAGACACTCGGCTGCTGGTTTATTTTGTGGCATTTAGAGATGTCCTGTCAATCCATAGCTTGTGTCTTAAGAGCTTTTATCGCTGTATTTACACCCAAAATGTTCTCCCCTCCCTTGCCTTTAGGAACAGGATAGTGTTTCTGTCATTTCCCACATATAAATTTAGTCCTCCCAAACCTGTCTGAGAAAGGTGGTCTGTGAAAGCCTCTTTGAGCTGCCAGAGACACCCCGGGTCTGGACTGTAATTAGTGTTAGGAAAATTGTTAACTGTGTGGTTGACAGCTCGAGTTGAAACAACCTGCAGCCATCTGCTGTGACAGTCATGCTCTGCTCTGCTCCACTGATGTGTGTTGTCTGTCCTTTGCTGCTCTGTGTGCAGGTGAAGAAGCAGATTTTGGATGAGAAGATCTACTGTCCTCCTGAAGCTTCTGTCCTGCTGGCCTCCTATGCCGTCCAAGCCAAGGTAGGCACTGGGGGGTTCTCCCAGGGCCTCCTCGTGGTGCTGATGGGTTAGGGTTGATCCAAGGCAGCCAGGTGCTTGTGATGGACCCACTTCCTGGGGAAGGGGAAGGCAAGGGAAGTTGTGAAAGCTTGGGAAGTGAGGGGGCTGCACTAACACTGCTGCTTTCTCCGCACGGCTGGTTCCTGGCCCCGTCCACACATTGGATGCGTTTTCACTTTCTCTTTCCAGGACTCTTTAGCAAGTGCTCAGCTCATGAGCTGCAGAGCCTGCTCGAGTGTGGCTTAGTGCTGGAGCAGGAGAATTCCCTGAGCCTGAGCTTTTTTGGATTGCCTCCCTGCTTTTCTGTTGTAGCCAGAGGCAAGCCAGCCGTGGGACTCCCAGCACCACTGCTTCCCCAGAATGCTTGTCATCATGATAATTACTGTGCTTGAGTGCTAGATCTTGCCACATCTATGTTACTGTAGCGTGAAAGGGCTTTTCCTGGCCTCTCCCTCTGCCTTGGGTGTGATCTTGGGTGTTTGGCCTCACCACACAGAGGGACAAGTCAGTGTTCAGCGAGTTCCCCTTGTTCCTCAGCTCAGTTCTGCTCTGGACCCAGAGCTGGTGTGTCTTGCTGAGGATTTATTCCAGAGAACACTTGTTTTCCAGTCTGGAGCGCGCAGCCTTGCACAGCTTGCAGCAGCCCGGGGCACAGAGACTCCTGGGACGGAGGGAGCAGCCCAAGGTTCAGTGGTGGGGACCGTAATTTATCCCTGTGCATTCACAACGTGTCCTGCTGCTCAATTAGCAGCTCTTGGAGCTCGTCTCCAGTTCACGTGTGCAAAGACACCGTCTTTGGGAGAGCAGTGCCTGCAGCCTGAGCTCAGCCCAGCCACGTTATGGCTCATGGCCGTGGTTGGTTCTGATGCTGCACCTGATTTTGGGAGGTGTTTGGCTCACAGGACCTCAGGCAGGTGGCCCTGCCCCACTTCTGGCTTGTCCTCAAGGAACGTGGCTATGGAGCAGTTTAGGAGAAGTGGGTGTGGGACCACCTTTGCAGGCAGTGCAGGAGAGGGGGCTTGGCTCTGCTGCCTCAAGAGAGGGCTTGATCCATGCTGGGTCTTTCCCTGTGGCTGTATAATCTTCCTTGTGACCCTTCAATTCATGCTTGAGGATTGAAGAGAGCCCTGGGGGCCTGAAGAGAGCCCTGGGTGTCTGAACAGAGCTCTGGGTGTCTGAAGAGAGCCCTGGGTGCCTGAACAGAGCTCTG
>JAWWEW010000036.1:1492213-1507935 GCA_035583185.1 Anabacerthia variegaticeps | reverse complement strand
CTGAAGAGAGCCCTGGGTGCCTGAACAGAGCTCTGGGTGTCTGAAGAGAGCTCTGAGTGCCTGAAGAGAGCCCTGGGTGCCTGAACAGAGCTCTTGGTGTCTGAACAGAGCCCTGGGTGCCATGCACTGTTGTTCTTTGATGATAAATGTCTGAATTTACTAGAAAAAAGTGTTTTCTCCTCACAGCCAGAATATTGATGAAACCACATTTAGTTCAAGAGACTCATCACCCAGGGAAGGACAAGTTGCTTTTCGAAATGTTTCTGTTTGTGTGAAACATTCATCACTCTTATTAGAGTGCATGAGTAAACACTTCCTTGGCGTTCCCTCCGCTGACCTGCCAAGCTGAGGATACCTAAGGGAGGACTTTTCCTGTTGCCAAAATGAATAAACCATTGGGTAAATACTGAGCTCTGTTAGCCCTTGGCCAGGACAGCTCCTGCTCTTGTGCTTGGGAACAGGCTGTGACTTGGTCCAGGACGGTTGTGCCGTCCCCTCTCTCCTCCTGCCGACACCGGACACGCTCGGGCGTCGGGAAGAGGTCATTGGATTCGGTGCAGTTCTAACCTTGCACAGCTTCATTCTGCACCAAGTTCAGGAGAAGGTGGAAAAGGGATGACATTTCTGCTCTTCACTAGTGGGCTTTTCATCAGCCATTGCTTTCTGCAGCCTGGGATTCCCTTTTGTGCTTTTATTCCCAGCAGAGGTGAAAGCTGAAAGTACATCTTTGATACTGAGCTGGGAAGAAAGATGTTACAGGTCATCTCCTTCCAGTTAAATGGGATAATGATGTCCGTCCTGGCCAAGAGCGGGCAGTGAGTGCAGTAATTTCACTAATAACGTGCTGATTTGCATGATTAGGGGCATAATAGCCTGACACAGTGGTGTGTGTGCGTCCTGCAGCCACTTACTGACAGCCAGGTGTGAGTCCATCCACAACCACCTACAATAACAAAGGCAACGTGGGGGTCATAAAAATAAAAGCTTATTTATTTCTCCCTCATTGTGTTCATTTGGAGAATTACTATGTGCTTTCCCCTCTGTTCAAACCACCCACACTGCTTTCAGAGGTTGGAGGTGGTTCAGGTTTTAAATAGCTGGGAAAGATGTGGGATCATCTGAAAAAAAGCCCAGGAACATCCAGGAGGTTCTTCTATTTTTTGCCCCTTAAATGCAGGTCGCTGCCATGCTACAGCTCTCTCAGCACTTCAGATCTTGTAGCACAGTGAAAGGTTCTTTAATTATTATTATTTTCCCCCAAAACAAGCAGTACTTGGTGTTAATTTGAAGCTGAGCATGGCTGTGTTTATCCAGGACAATCTAAGTCAGATGTCGGAATGTGGTAAAGGCAACTTCCATGCCTAACCATGAATATTAATCACATAGTTCAATTAACAGGAGCTGAAATTCCATGACAGTTCGGAAGTAATGATTTAATTGAAAAGGTCTTTAGAAGTGCGTTTGCCGAGTCATTTGAGCCAACAGATTCTGCAATACTTAAGCCATTTGTTGATTTTTGACTTGTGAATAATTAATGTCCTCCTCCAGACTCCCCTCTCAGTACAAATATTCCTTTGGGACACAGCAGCATTTTTGAGCACATGAAAAGTCACATAATCCAGACTTAGTCTTGGATCTCCACAGTAGATCACAACAGAAAATAATCGCTTTAATCCTGTTTACTATTATTTTCATCACCCAAAAATGATTTACTTGCTGCCTGTCCAAGGTTATTGGAGATGTTTCCTTTGCCAGTGCCACCTTTTAGTGCTGTCCCCTTTTCATGGGGGTCCAGGGGACCTGCAAAGTGCTGCATCCCAAGGGGGCTCCAAGACCTCGGAAGTCAGAGAGTTGCCACTGCTCAGCACCCTCCTGGATGAAATGCGGGGGGGTTTTGTTCTATTAATTGAAGTCTGAGTCAGTGTTGGTTGTTGTTACATGTTCCCTTCATATCTGCATTGGCTCCAAATCAATATTTGTGTCTTTAATCCCCACGTGTCGCCTCCCAAGCCGAGAGGTGGGATGTGTGTAGACTTTTGATGCCGAGCTCTGGTTTTGGCGTACGACATGATGGCTCTGGCATTAAGAGGAGGATGATATGAAAAGCTTCTTGACTTGTTACATGACCACCGTGTGGGTCTTGCTCTTAGTGTTAAAAATTGTCACCATTTGGCACTTCCTGAGCTGAGGTTCCTCAGAAAAGCGGGGAGGGAAGGGCTGTCTCACTTGCAAAGTGACTTGAGCAAGCACCGCTGTGTCTTGTGTAACCGGGGGCTGTCACTGCAGAAGTCCTGTTTGCCAGGTGAATGGAAATCACAGCACTCCATGTACATGCCTCACATCCTTTGTTCCTCTCCTCTTGAACTTGCTGGATTATTGGAGCCGCTTGCTGGCGCTTTCCTGCCCTCTGAGGCCGTACGGGAGGTAAATTCATTTTCACACGCACCGCAGGGACATGCAGCTCCTCAATCTCTTAATAGGTGGTTTTCTTTCTCAGTCACTTTATATGCTGCTCAAAGAGATGTAAATCTAAATAAATACCAGTAATTACTGATGCTCTTAGCAAACCTGAATTGAATTCCTCGACCCGCTTGAGCAACAGACCCTCTGGTAGAAAAGCCACCACCTGCCTGAGAGGAGTCTGTCAAACTCCTCTAATGTTTTTGATATTTATTCATTAGGGTGGTGAGCAGCGACGGAGAAACCACCATCTGCCTCATTTGAATCACTGCTGTCCATCAGTTCTTGGGAACAGGTCTCTGTCCATATCTTATTTCCTTGTTCCACTACCAGTGGGACTGCAAGGACCTCTCAGGTGTAGAGTCTTACCCTGCACTCCAGGAAGTGTTAATTAGGGCATGGTAATGAGAGTGGAATAGACAACCATCATCCAACAGGCTGACTGATGGTGGACATCAGCTGTTGATGGCTCTCAGCTGAGGTGGTGGGAAGTGCTGGGGTCACCGTTCCTGGAAGTGTTCAGAAAATGAGCAGATGTAGCTCCTGGGGATATGGTTTAGTGGGCATGGTGGGATTTGGTCACAGGTTGCACTTGATGAGCTTGGAGAACTTCTTCAATGATTCTGTGATGGTGGGAAGTTCTGTTCTGCTTCCACTCCTGTGAGGGTGAGGGGTTTGGCTTGCTTGGGTTGGTAACATGGGGTGGGCACTGTCTGTGCTTCTTTCCAGTACGGTGATTACGATCCCAACGTCCACAAGAGAGGCTTCCTGGCACAAGAGGAATTGCTTCCAAAGCGGGTAAGGAGCCAAGGGGAGGAGGAAGTGTTCAACCTCCTTTGAGGGCTGGGACTTGTCTTGGGGCTGAGATGTTTCTGACTTGCTGGCTAAGGAAGGTGAGACAGGAGCAGTGTGACCTGGTCTATCTCCCCATACATCCCAGGTAATAAACCTGTACCAGATGACTCCAGAGATGTGGGAGGAAAGGATCACCGCCTGGTACGCGGAGCACCGAGGCAGAGCGAGGTGAGCGTGTGCTGCTGTGCTGGGTCAGGCTCAGAGCCCTCCCCTGAAGGGTCTCCAGGGTTTGGGGAGCTGGGCAGGTGATGGATGAGCTCTGCTGCCAGCAGATTAACCCCAGCACACTTCTGCTGCAGCCTCATGGAGGACAAAGCACTTTTGTTGGTGGCTCTGCTGTCCCCTGGCCACTCTTAGGGCTCTCCAGAGAATTCATGAATGATGCTCATTAAGGACTCACCTGCCTCAGGGGTCAGGGGGCTTTTGGGGCCAGGGGAAGAATTGGGAACTCAGACTGTGTATTGCTGCCTCAGGTGGCAAAATGCTTCTTTGGGGGACAAACCTAAGGTCAGATGGATCTGAAACAGGGGCCTCCCAGCCAGAGCTTTCCTGTTTATGCTGAAGGGACTGGGAGGTGGACAAAGCCAGGCTTAGAGTGCTGCATCTCAGCAGCCACTAAAATGCTGGCAACTGCAGAGTGGGATTTGCTGTTGGACTTTATTGATCCTGCCAGCAAAGACAGGATTGACCTGTGTGATAGAGACAGTCCAGCTTTAAAGCCTGGGGAGTGCTTAGGATGAGCAGGAGCAGCCACGTCCCTCTGTGATCCTCCCAAACACTTAACACTGGTTTGTTCCTGCCTGGCAGAGATGAAGCTGAAATGGAGTATTTGAAGATCGCTCAGGATTTGGAGATGTACGGTGTCAACTACTTCGCAATCAGGGTGAGTGAAGTTGTGTGTCATGGTTTCCTGCTGGTGTAGCTCTTGTGTTGGTCTCCCTCTCTTGGGTTGAGACTGGGGAGAGCCCTGGAGAGCCAGGAGAGCTGAGAGGTGGCTGTGACACCCCAGGGAGCCCCAGCCTTGCTGCGGGAGGGCGGCAGCTCTGCTGGCACCCAGTGCTGGGTCACTGCCTGGGGCTGGGCCATCCTGCTAACAGTGATTCATGTCTCACCCTCTCAGTGGGATAAAAGGCATTTCTGCTCTTTTCTTTCCTCCCCTAGAATAAAAAGGGCACAGAACTGCTCCTCGGAGTTGATGCCTTGGGGCTCCACATTTATGACCCAGACAACAGGTTGACCCCTAAAATCTCCTTCCCGTGGAACGAGATCCGGAATATCTCATACAGCGATAAAGAGGTATGGATGTGTCTCCTCTCTTCCCTGGGAGCAGTGAGAGCACAATTGGGTTTTAAAATGATTTCTCTTGGCTTCTCTGATTGCTGTGCTTGCTCTCACCAGCTTAGCTAAGGGCAGCTCAGCTGCTCCAGTTGAAACCTTAATTCCAAGCCTTCCTGAAGCCTTGCAGGAGTGGGCGTGCAAGGGGTCACCTGGGAGCTGTTCTGCTCTTCGGTTTCAGAGGGCGTTCCAACCCTCCATGTAATCTTTTCAAAAACCCAAAATTGCTGTTGATGTGCTTAGCCCAAATATCAGAGTTCAGAAGTTAAAATCTCTGCTTTGCTGAATATATTACAGTATTTATTACTGTGGATGCATTCTGTATTATGGAATACAGGGAGATGTATTCCTGGAGAGAAGAGCTCTCGCTGTCTCGTTACATCATCTGAGGCTTCAGGCTGTTGGGCTTGGCACAACAGCTGGAATCTTTTTAGGAAGTTGAGTAATATGAGCCCAGAGTCTAAATATGGGTCTTTGGAATTGTTGGCCCCCAAACCTGGCTGAGAACAGCAGTGGAATTGGCTGTGGAGGGGAGACTGAGCAGCTCAATTTTCAGTCTGAGAGAACTGCTCAAAGAAAGCAGCTGCTTTCATGGTAAGGAAGAGAATTAACTTCTTAATTAAAAATGGTTTTCTAATCTAAACATGATATCGATCAGGGGAGCAGCTAAAGGTTTCTCATCAGCTGAGTTTGTTGCATGTCTTGTGAAGTTTTATAAGCAGTAAAGCCGTGCTGGAATTCTCCTCGCTTGCTTTACTCCTTAAAGAGCTTCATGACTCTGCAAACAGCCCAGCACTGAGTGACTTCCAAAGATTCCTTCCCTGGGAAGGCTCCAAAATGCAGGGACTGACCCCTCCATAACCAGGCCTCATCACAAGGCTGTAACAGAGCTTTCTCTGGGAGGAAAGGATGGATCTCTTCCATCAGGTCAATCATCTGTGTAATCGGATGCCTGTGACAGCAAACAGGGCTAATAGCTGGGAATGGCAGCTCAGACACCACAGAGGGGTTTGTCCCTCCTAACAAAGATTGACTGTTTACACGGAACTGAAATTCCTCTCCTGGCATACTTCTGCTGCTGCTCTCAGTGACTGGTGGGGGTTCTGCCGGAGCCCGAATCCAGGGACATCCATGCACGACTGCCTGTGTGAAAATCTTAAAGGACTGGCTCTTAAACTGACAAAGCCAAGCAGTGCCAGGACAAGCTCTTTGAGCCCTTTGCAGGCAGGGCAGTGTGTGACAAACCTCCCTGTGCTAATGGACACACTCTGCCTGCTCCAGCTCCTCAGCCCGTTATTCCTGTGCTGTGTGGGGGAGTGATGGAATATGTGCATGGCTCCTAAAAAATGCCGTGCTGCAGAGCACTCCATCTCTTCAAGTGCCCTTTTGTTAGTGCAGAGGCTTCTCTCTATCCAGGGCTGTCTTACTGAATCTCTAAAGGCTGTTGATGCCACCTTTGTCCTCTTGAGAGACCCGCTGTGGGAGAGCCTTTGGAGAGGGGAAATTCAGGCCATGGATAGAGCTGTTTGGCTGGCACACGGAGTGTAAATACAAGTTAAAGCCAGGGAATAACGTTTGGAGCTGTGGAGAAGTCTCGTGCCACAGCTGAGTGCTGGAGAAGAAAATGCCTGGCAAATCCTTTGGAGGAGCCCTTAGGAGTGGAGGTGTCAGTGGGAAGGACAGCAGCTCCTTGCTGTGCTCCTAATGCAGCTCTCCTGCCCTTTTAACTCCCTGGCAGGAGGGTGGAGACAGGTGGGGGTCAGGCTCTTCTCCCAGGTTGAAAATGGCAGGATGAGATGAAACAGCCTCAAGTTGTGCCAGGGGAGGTTCAGATTGGCTATTAGGCAAAATTGCTTCACTGAAAGATTGCTCCAATGTTGGAACGGGCCGCCCATGGCAGTGGTGGAGTCACCATCCCTGGAGGTGTTCAAAGAACACATGGATGTGGCACTTGAGAATGTCATTTAGTGGTGCTGTTTGACAGTGGGACTTGATGATCTCAAAAGTCTTTTCCATCCTTAACAATTCCCTGTTTCTGTGATCCATTGGGCAGCTGAGCTGGTTCTTCCTCCCTTTGGAAGCGTCCTGAGTTCCTGCCATGGATTCTCCCAGGAGAGCAGCACCTTGCCTGGTGTCCCTGCCCACCTCTGCAAGGTGCTCTGCAGAGGACACGGGCTCCTGTGGCCCCCACGTTTCTCCAGCTGGGGGAACAGTTGTCTCCTTGGCTGCTTTTGATGCGAGTCCTCTCTCTTGGCCCAGAGCCACAGGGACAACTCTGAGCTGTGCATGTCTGACCCTGCTGGCCTCTTCTGAGCCAGAGCTCTCAGAAAGAATTTTATAGCTGCCTTTTCATTAAATGTACCACTCTCTGATAACTCTCTCCCTCTTTATTTTTTCCTTTTCAGTTTACGATTAAGCCATTGGACAAAAAGATTGATGTTTTTAAATTCAATTCATCAAAGCTGCGTGTGAATAAGCTGGTAAGTGTACAGTCCTTTTTACTGCCTGCAGCAGCGGGTTCTGCAAAGACTGTGAGACAACGAGCTCTTGGGGCTTTTCCTTGGAGAGGGAGCTGCTGGAGCTGGGGTGGGGTGTAGCACTTGCTGCTTGCTCTAGGAAATCAGAGGGAGGCTCAAGTTAAGTTCCTGCACAGAACCTCTCCCCCCTCCCCTGGTTCTGCGCACCCTTTCTGAACTCTTGGGTTACAGCTCACTTAGTACAACTGAAGTTATCACCCCCAGCTTTGCCCACATCCTCTTTCTTCCCCTGTGGATCTTTTCCATCCTCCCTGTGTCACAGCTCTCCCTGTTTTGGGAGGCTTGTCAGAGTCCTGGCTTTTCCCAGGCTGGTCCCTCTGAGGACACTCTTCTTGGACAAGGATGGAGGGGGCTACACTGGGTTCAGCATCCACATTAGGGATGAGTTTTAGGTGGTGTTCTGGGTTTCGATCTGTTGTTGCCACACAGGGATCTTTGCTGCCCTGATTGTAGGTTGTCCTGTGGCACTCACCAGGTTCACTGTGCTGAAACTCCTCTGACTCCAGAGAAGTCATTTGAGGCTTGGGAAATGTCTTTTGTGATTTGGGTTGTGGCTGCCCCATGCCTGGAAGTGTCCAAGGCCAGGTTAGACGGGGCTTGAAGCAACCTGGGATGGTGGGAGGTGTCCCTGCCCATGGCAGGGGATGGAATGAGATGATCTTTAAGGTCCCTTCTCACCCAAACTGTTTTAGGATTCTGTGGAATGGAAGCAGGGCATGTGGATCAGTCCTTCAGCAAAGCCTCTTTTATTGCCCAAATAAGCTTTGACTCCTCTGTGTACCCACCCTGTGCTAACCCTCCTCTGGCACTGCCACTTCCCTTGTCCTTACCAGGGGAAACCACAACAGGACTCAAAACCCTTCAGCAAAGATATCTGAAGTTGTCCAAGGAAGTTTTTGACAAGTCTTCTGTTTTTCCAACGTGTAAAGTTGTTTTCTTCCTTTAATTTAATTTTTAATCTCAGTGCTTTAAACATGAAGCTGGGAGGAGGTACAAGTTCATCTTGAACCTGAAGAGAAACCCAGGGAACGAGGCAGAGCTATAGAAGTTTTTATTTCGTTATTTGGCCTCTTGCCTTTGTAGGGTGGGTATAAAACATGCCAGACCTGTGCTGTGCTGGAGGCACAGAAAATTGGTCTCTGCAGAGAGCTGCTCCCCAGGAGCTGGTGTTTGGTGTGGGACTTGGCTCCCTGCCTCTCCTACGGCTGTGAGAGCTCGCAGGTTTGAGAGCAGTGGGTGGAAGCACTAACAAGCACCAAATCAAAGCAATTCTAGTGTTTTTGTGTGGCAAGAATACAAACCACCTCATCGTCATCACGTGTACAGCTGTTTCTCTCCGCTCTTCACCCCTGGCTGGAATAGATCCTTCAGCTGTGCATTGGGAACCACGACCTCTTCATGAGGAGGAGGAAGGCAGACTCCTTGGAGGTCCAGCAGATGAAAGCACAGGCCAGGGAGGAGAAGGCCAGGAAGCAGGTGAGCAAAAATCAGGAATGCAAATGAACTTGGGAAGAAACAACATCGAAGCAGCTTTGAGGGAAGGTCCAGCTGGACGTTTTTGAGTAGCCTGCTCCTAGCTCACCAGTCATTCTCAGCCTGGCTCTGCAGGTTGATGGCCCCCTGAGTCCATCCCCTAACCTGGGAACACAACTGGGAGGACGGGAGGGAAAAGCTGCCGGAAAAATGTCTCTCGGGGAAGTTGCTTGTCCTTAAAGCAGGGGCTGTGAGGGGGAGCCAAGCTTTGCCATAGCTCTTTGCCTCCCTCTCTAATTGCAGGGTGATGGAATGCACACCAACATTCCGGGGCATGCAGCCTGCATGTTAATTCCGGGCCGGCCTCCTCTCCGTGCCGCGGGTCAGCGGCGGAGGCAGCGGCGTGTGGCCGATGAGCAGAGATCAGCAAATTGAATTGTATGAATCATTGTTTTCTGCTCGTGGACCTTTTCTACTCACTGAAACCCACACAGCTAATCTGGGCACTGGTGCTCGGAATATAAATGGCTCTTAGTGAAGCCAGGAGAAGGGAGCAGACGGAACTGGAGCAGTTGCTGCGCCCAGGAGGGTCTTGTGCTCGCTGGTCTGTTATGTTGTTGGGTTTGAGCGTGTCCACAGAGGTGCTTGTGTGGTGTTGAGGTGCTTGGCTGGCTGGAGATGGGATGTGTCTTGTCCTTCAGGCACCTCCCAAAGCAATTCTCCCTCCTGTAGCTTACAGGGTGGCAGGAGGGGACAGGACATGAGTAATTACAAGGGTAATCAGGCCAGCCCCTCTGGGGAAGGAGAGCTTCTAGCTTCCCATAGGGATTCCTCTGCTCAGTAAGGAGTTGGCTTTATGGAGTCATTGAGTTTGGAAAAGACCTCTAAGATCACCAAGCCCAACCATCAGTGCAGCACCACTGCTCAGGGAAGTGGTGGAGTCACCGTCCCTGGAAGTGTCCAGAAGGGGGTGTGGCACCTGGGGATATGTTTTTGTGGGTTGTTCTGGGTTATGGTTGGACTCAGAGGGCTTTTCCAACCGTAGTGACTCCAAGAGTCCATAGGTTTTCCAATCTGGGGAGTTTTTGATGTATTGGATTTTACCATCAAGACCTAAGATCCTGTCCTTTTTTGGGCTCCTGGGAGACTTGAGGGAACAGCAATTTATTGCTTCCCATGAGCAGCTCCCAAATCCAGAGCACTCAGGCTCCATGGGAAAGGTCAGGCTCCTGCCTGGGCTGGCTGCCCCCTCCTCCATCCCCAGCATCTGCAGTTGTTAACTGGTTTCTGATAGTCCTTTTATATCAGGAATTCTTGTTAATGGAAGTCCCGAGTGGGATGCAGATTATAATGATAATTAATGAGGGGAACCTTTAATAGAAGGAAGCAGAACGGTTGGAGCAGTGGGCGTCCCGCGCTCAGAGCACAGCTGGGGTCTGAGGAGCAGAGAAATGTGGCTTGTCACACTTCCTTCCCTTATTAAACCCAGCAGGTCTCCTGTCCTGGCTGTGGCGTGGATATTTATAATGCCCCATCCCTGTGGGATTGGAGGGAATAAACGCGGTGTGTTAATTAGCCCGATGGCTCCCTTGGGCCCTGGGTAGTGGAGAGGCAGTTCTTGGGCACAACAGCACTCTCTGCATCTTGTGGGAAGAGCTGCTGCATTCTGGTGGCTTGGATCTTCCCCTCTTGGAGAAGTGTTGCTGTTTCCTGGGAGCTGAGCTGGACAGAGAGGGTTTATTGTATCCAGGAGTTGCCAGAGGTGGGTGCACTCTGTGTGACCTCTCTCTTGATGGGTGGAAGTGAAGGTTCCAGCATGCTGATCAAAGGTCCTTGAGCCTCGTGCCGTGTTCTGTGGCTGTGATGGAACTGTGGAAGATGCCCTCAGACTGCCCTTAAAATAAAATCACTTTTCACTGCTTCAGACAAACCCTTGAGCTCAGCCCTGCCATAAGAAACTCCAGGCATATCCTGGACCTCAGTTGTGCAGGCCTGCCCTGTGGCTCAGCGTAAGAGGGCTCTATCAGGGGACACAGTCACCTGCAAGTCGCTCAAGTGGCTACACTGTGGGTGACAGTCTGATCAGAGGATGGGAATTGTCTCCAGAATGGCACTTTTCAAGGGAACAGGGGGCATCAAGCAGCCTGCCCAGGGCAGTGGTGGAATCACCATCCCTGGAGGTGTTCACAAAAACGTGTGGATACGGCATGTGGGGACGTGGTGGCTTTGGCTGTGCTGGGGGAGTGGTTTGATTCGATGAGCTTCAAGGCTTTTTCCAACCTAAGTGATTCCATGATTCTATTCTACAATCAGGTCACCCCAATCCAGGGACGTTCCCCATGTCCCTAAGCAGAGAGGAGGCAGCAGCACAGCCCTGTGCTCTGACCCCCACCTGTGACCCTTTCTCATCCATGGAAAGCTTTCCTAATGTGTGTTTTTCCCCTCCCTTTCCCCAATCCCTTTTTCCTAGATGGAGCGGCAGCGCCTGGCACGAGAGAAGCAAATGAGAGAAGAGGCTGAGAGGACCAGGGATGAGCTGGAGAGGAGGTTGATGCAGTTAAAGGAGGAGGCAACAATGGCCAACGAGGCTCTGGTAGGTCCCTGGGAGGCTGTTTCCCGAGGCACTGCAGCTGCTCCTCGCTCTTTCCTCCATGGAAATATTCTGTTGGAAATGCACTGTGACTGTGGCTGCTCCCAAACTGCTGCCAGTGGATAGTGAGCAGGAGGCTGGATGGAGCTATTCCATCCTGCTGGGCTGCCTGGGAGGAGCACAAAGAGGATGATTTGGGACAGAGCCTGGCCACATGCAGGCCGTGGCAGCAGAGGGCTGCAGGCTTTCACGGAAGGGTGGGATTCTATGGACCGTGTCGGCCGTGTGGAGCCAGTGGCTCCCAGCCCCGCTCCGGGGGCTCTGGGCACATTTGGGGACACACCGCCTATGTTTAATGGCCTTATGTCCCCAAATGCCAGATGAGGTCCGAGGAGACAGCAGACCTGCTGGCAGAGAAGGCACAGATCACGGAGGAGGAGGCCAAGCTCCTGGCCCAGAAGGCAGCGGAGGCCGAGCAGGAGATGCAGCGAATCAAAGCCACGGCCATCCGGACGGAGGAGGAGAAGCGGCTGATGGAGCAGAAGGTGCTGGAGGCAGAGATGTTGGCACTGAAAATGGCGGAGGAGTCGGAGAGGAGGTCAGAGGGTACAACCTTCCAGCTGCCTCTGCTTTGCTTCCTACCCCTTTCTGCCATAGCTGGGAGGGGCTCCTGCCTGGAGTTATCCCTCCAACAGTTTGCAGGGAGCCCTTGGCTTCCCACATACCAAATGGCCCTGTGGCCCAGCTGACTTCCCTCTCCAAAAGCCAGCTCAGCTTTTGAGTGCTTCCTGCAACACCCCCTGCATTCGCCAAAGTATTTGACACCATAGGTGTTTGTTTTTCCTCTGGATATTGGATCTACATTCCTTATTCTCTCTTATTCCTCTACTTACCTCAGTTGTTCAGTTTTCCTTTCCAGCCATGACCTCTGTTCCAGGTTGGCCTTGAGGTCTCCCCAGCGCTTGGAGTCTTTGCTCCTTGTTAAAAGTGGTGTTTGCATCCTCTGGATACCTGAATCCAGGTCCCACAGTGCATTTGGCAGCAAGAAAGTAAAAGATCAGTCTTGTTTCCTTCCAACTGATTACTCCTTTCCATGTGAGAGCCTGCCTGGTGGCAGCCCTTCTGCTTGGATGAGCACTGCCCTTGTCCTTCTCTTCCTGGTTTGGTCTCTGTCATGTGAAGTCTCCACTCAAATCTTACTCCAGCAGAGGAGACACCCTTCCCTCCTTTGGCTTTCTCCTTCTGGGGGGTCCTTAAGTCTTGAGGATAAATACTGGTTCTAGAACTGCTGTCTTAGCACCCTCCCCCAGCCCTTAGCCTTGCTCAGTGATGCCCATTTTGGAGCTGCCCTTCCATGGCTTGGATTTGTGTGCTAATTAATGTCCCACAAGTCAGAGGCTCTGGCATTTCCCCTCCTCAAATGATTTCTTAGTTCAGGTCTTGCTGTGGGACAAATCTCAGCCTGTTCCACAGCTGCACTGTGGTCCTGCTTCTCCATCTGCTCCTTCCTCAGCTCCAGTGTGATATTTGCTGTCTGCTGTTTGTCTTTGCAGGGCAAAGGAGGCTGATCAGCTCAAGCAGGACCTTCAGGAGGCTCGTGAGTCGGAGCGGAGGGCAAAGCAGAAACTCTTGGAGATCACCAGCAAGTCATCCTACACAGTAAGAGAGATCTGGATTGTATATTCCCCACTTCCCAGCCTCTGAACATCCCCTTCTCCATAGCCTGGAGGCTATGGAATTCTCCAGATATCTGTCTCCAGAATTCTCCATCCCATCCATGAAGGGGGCTGAGCTGTCTCATTGCTGCTCAGAAACCCTGAGCAGTGCTTGCCCTTTTCATCCCAGCACCTCATCCAGCACAGCATCACTTTGCTCTTTTTTTTCCACCCACCTCATGCTACAAGAGCAAAGGAGCTGCTGGTGAAATTAAAGCAGCAAATTTTAAACCAATTTAACAGCCGTGTCAGAGCTGTGCTTTGCCAGCACGTGTGGAGAGCACCAGCTCAGCAATCGCCTTTAAAATAGGGCTAAGTATGTCCTTATTCTCGTTAGGTGGGATAAACATTGTTCAGAACCTATAAATTCATTCTTTGGGCATGAACTGGACCTTTATGTGCTGGAAAGAAACTTCCTTGAAGAGAGATTATTCCATAATTGCCCATTAAGAGGATTTCACACCTTCCTCTGCAGCATCTGGTCCCAGTTCCTGCCGGGGCCAAAACGCCAGACTGAATGACCATTGTTCTGCTCCGTCTGGCAGTTCCTTTCCTCTGCTTCCCTAATTGTACCTGCAGACCCCATCAGGTGCCCCCTCCCTGCAGCTCACACCTGCCAGAGCTGCTGCCTCACTGGCCTGGGAGAAGGGAATTGCTCAGCAGCAGCAGGAATAGGCTCAACAGACATTTGTGGGAGTTACTGACCAGCCAGCACTGAGGTTTGGGTTTGTCCCTGCACTGGGGTTTGGGTTTGTCCCTGCACTGAGGTTTGGATTTGTACCTGCACTGGGGTTTGGATTTGTACCTGCAGGCTCCTTCCCCCTTCTTTGGAAACTTTATAGGAGCAGATTGGAGAGGGATTGAGATGAAGTAACTTTTCATCCCAATTCTCTGGAGTTCCCTGCAAGAATATTTGGAAGCTGTTAAAAGTAACAGTGATGGAAAATAATCAGGTGCTCTCAGCTGTGGGACACTCAGTCAAGTGAGTGCTGGATAAAGCCCAGTTGTGGAGTGCTCCCTATTTTACAATTCATTAGGAATCTGGGATGCACCAGCTCTTTAATTCTGGGTTTGACTTTGCACAGAGTGGGGTGTCCTCACTGGAATTCTGCTGTGTGGCTACACTGGCCCAACATATCCACATTCCCTCGTGTTGCCTTGTCCATCCTTAGTAAAACCAGCAGAGCTCCTGCTGAAATCCTGGTGCTGGGGAGCAGCTGGGTGGCTGTTTCTGCCCGTGTAGTTAAAGCCTCATCAGTGGGAATGTTGTGGAATTGTTTGGAGCTCAGCTCCGCCCCTGCAGCTGCATCTGCCTGGAGGCAGCTCACCCAGAACTGCCGCTTCCAGACACATGGGGCTGTGTCCTTTCCCTTCCCTAAAGAGCCTTGGCCTTCCAGACACAGCTGCCAGTGCCAGGAGAGAAGGGACTTTCTTTTTCCTGCCCATTTTGGTGGCAGAGTCCCTGTGGTGCTGCTGCTGCTCCTCCTGCCCCTCTCCCTGTGCCATGGTGCTCAGGCTCGGTGGCTGTTGTTTTCCAAGGTCAGGAGGAGGCTGATGTGACCAGCATGTCCATACCCAGGTGACAGCAATACCCAGGTTACACCTCCCTGGATTGGAGTGAGCCTCCTCCCTGACAGAACATGGAGGGAACCTGTTTTGAAAGCTGATTTTAGGAGGTCTTGTCCCTCAGGTAAATGGCAGCTCTTCCAAATGGTGCAGGATTCCAGCTCCTCCATCCCTTAAAGAGGGTGTAATGTTGGACTGGATCTTTTCCATGATCCCAGATTTGTGCTGTGTCGCTCCCCAGCCCTGGGAGCTAAGCTGGACTTCCTCCAGGGAGAACCAGAGCAGGAAAGGAAAAGGGGAGTGGATGGATATGGAATCATTTAGGTTGGAAAAGACCTTTAAGGGATCGAGTCCAACCATTAACTTTACTCTGTGCTGCAGAAAAGGCAAGAAACACTGAAATACATATATTTTTTTAACTTTCCAGTCTGCAACCCTGGTTCTTTAAAGCTTATTTCAGTGCCTTTTTAGTCCTTGAAGCCCAGGCTGCTTTTATGATGTCACTGGTAGGTGGTGCATGGAAAATAAAGACGTGGACCTGAGTCTCGGGCCATCAGGGCTTGGAGAACAATTCATTCCTTACGGACTTGGCGACGGCTCTTTTCCTCCTTCATTGCCCTTCGGGTGCCACTCCTGGCCAGATCATCTCTGTTCTGATCCCATGGAAGCAGCGAGTGGCTGTTCTGGGCTTTCCCAAATTCTTGAGCAGCAAAGTAAAAGCAGTGGCAGCAACAGGAGGAGCTCTCCCTGCGGGGAAAACCTTCTGACTTGCTCGGTGCCTGCTCCATATCCTATGTGTCACTCTGTGTCCCAGAGGGATCGGAGGCATGGCTACTGTCAGCCTGGTGCTTGCCTCTATTAACAGCAGGGAATTGCTGTAATGCAGTAACAGGGCTATGCAGTTTGTTCCAGGTGAGGAAACACATATGGAAAAAGATCAGGTCCCCTTTATCACCTCATGGCCCCTGGATTAAAAATCCCTGCACCTGCTGCAAGACCTGCCCAGGATAACTGCAAAGGGCAAGGAATTTGCAGCAGGGGATCCTGCCCCTCTGTCCCCTCAGGTGAGACCCCACCTGCAGAGCTGCCTCCAGCCCTGGGGACCAGCACAGGGAGGGAGGACGTGGAGCTGCTGGAGAGAGTCCAGAGGAGGCCACGGAGATGCTCCAAGGGCTGGAGCCCCTCTGCTCT
>JAWWEW010000036.1:1468034-1483297 GCA_035583185.1 Anabacerthia variegaticeps | reverse complement strand
GGCAGGCCCTGGCACAGGTTGGGCAGAGAAGTTGTGGCTGCCCCTGGATCCCTGGAAGTGTCCAAGGCCAGGTTGGACGGGGCTTGGAGCACCCTGGGCTAGGGGGAGGTGTCCCTGCCTGTGGCAGGAAGTAGAACAAGATGAGCTTTAAAGGGCCTTTCCAACCCAACCTATTCCATGATTCCATGAATGCAGGATTTTTTCCTGTCGTTGAGGCACTTTGGGTTGGATGAGCTACGCCAAATCTGCTGATTTACCACCAGTATCCCAGTCGGGGGTTTCTCCATCACTGGGCCGTGAACATTCGTGTTCTATCACATTCCTACAGGCACAGCATCAACCTGTTTGGGTTTAGGGGATGAGCATCTCCCAGCTGGAAGCGTGGAGGAGCAAACGAGGCAGAGCCAAAGGGACTTGCCCTCCCTCCTCCCTTCTTCAGAATGTGCTCTGACCTTGTAAGGACATTAGGGAGTTAGTGATGGCACTGCTGGCTGAGTCCTCACACAGACAGGATGTGCCACTCCCAAATGTCATGAGGCTCCTTCATCATCTGGACAGGCAGAAGGTTTTTGGGAGGCTGGTGCCGGGGCAAATACCTTCCCTCTCCCTGTTTTCCAGCTGCACCTGGGAGCAGTGTGCTAAGGATCACTGAAGCCTGTCCCTTGAGGACTTCACAAATCTTGGGGGGTCCCTCTCATGTCCTGGGGACTCCCTTCCTCACCTCTCCCCTTCTGGACCTGCAGATGCTCCCGTGTGAAATGGGTCTGTTTTGCTCCAATGGTTTGGAGGGGAGAAGGAGGATGTTGTTGTGCCCCTGGAGCCTCATCCTGCAGAGGGAAGGGACCAGCACAAGGAATGCTCTGGGAAGGGGAAAAGGAGGCAGCCTAGGTGGGACGGAGAAGACTGAGCTGGAGGTGGGTCCATCCCTCCCTGTGGATCCTGGGACAGGGATAAGGTGCTCTTTAGTCTCCTGCAGAGCTGTTTCATCCAATCCCACCTGGAAAGGGAAGGCTGTGTGCTGCCAGCAGCACCACCACCAGCAAGGGACTTCCCAGGAGCAGCAGCAACAGTGTTTCCCATTCCCTTGGGAGCTGAGAGGCTGGAAAAGATGAGTGAGGATGCCAGCTTCTCACCCTGCCTGGCACCTGTCTGGGATGCAGGTGAGAGCCAGGAGATACCTGCTGTGCAGAGCAGCTCTGGGAACACATTTTCCAAGGGCAGGAGGAGATGGATGCTCATCCCACGTGGGTCTTGCCCACACACCCCCATGTGTGAGAGGCCACATCCCTCCCAAGTCCATTTTCCTTTGGGTTCTCCTCGGAGCTGGGAAGTGAAACTCCCAGGCAGTTAAACTGGGACACGGCAGCCTCCTTTCCTTGTTTACAAAGAATGAGAGGAAAGTAGGAAACGTCAGGCCTATCAGCTATTTCTGTGGCAGCCTTTGAAAAGCATTTCCTTCACATGGAGCGTCATCTTCTCCTTTCAAACGGGCTCATCAAAGCGTCGGGGGCTGGGGGACAGTTGTGCTCGGGAGAGAATAAACTGCAGCGTGGGAGTGAGAGAGGAGCAGGGAGGTGGGGACTGGGACGGGGGTGGGGAGGGGAAAACGGGAAGAATCCTGGAATGAGGTTTGGGTTCAAAAGTAAAAGTGGGAATCGAAAGGTCCACCTGGCCCGTGGGACTGGGGAGTGGGCAGGGATGGAGAAAGGCACCAGGGCAGCGAGTGGGGAATAAATCACCAGCACTGGGTGATGGTTTAGCAGGGAATGTACATTTCTTTCCCACCAGCAGGAAGACATGCCACAGACATCCCACATCCTGGCATCGCAGGGGGTAAGGGTGGCACAGGTCACCCTCCCCTCCAGCCCAGCCAGGCTGCAGGATAAACCAGGAGACGGCAAGGAAATGAGACATTTTAAACCGTTATCTCTTGGGGAGGTTTGGGGGTAGGTGGATGTGATTTGTAGCCCCTTCTCCTGCCCCTTGGGAAGGCCCAGCTCGGGGGGGGGGGCCGGGGAGGTTCCCTCTATTGGGTTTTCCCAGCCCCCAGAAGTTCTGTGCCTGCAGTTATTGGGTTACCTGCTCCAAACCGCCTGTGCCCGCCAGGCACTTATTGGGTTGCTTTGGTTTGTTTGTTTTTCCTTAATCCAATCAGTCCAGCAGCCGTGGGTAACAGCAGGCTCCGAGAAGCCCCAGCAGAGGAATGCAGGCAGTGGGACTCTTCCCTTCCTCGGATCTTGATCCATTCCAGCTCTGGCCGCTTAATTGCGCTGCCTCCTCTCTCCCTCTAAATTTTCCTTGATGGCTCTGGTAGAGCATTGGGAGCCCACCCTCCCTCCTGCAGGAAGGAGATTATCATAATACTGCTTGTAAATCAATTTTTTTTTCCTTTTCTCCGCACTGACGAGAATGTAACTCCCTCTTAATCACCCTGCACAGCGTTACGCTACGGGGACGGATATTTATTTCTCTCTGCCTGGCCAGGAAAAGGGGATGCAGAGACTGCGGAGAGTTTTTGGATGTGCTGGAGGCCTTTCCCCCTCCCCTGGATTGTGGGGTGGCTGGCACAGGGTGGTGCTCTCCTACTTGCTTTCATGTCCTAAAAAAAATAGGAGGAAAACTGGTTGTTCCATGTGTGAGGGAGTGGGATTTCCCTGCAGAGAGCTCCCCTCGCCCACCGGCTCCGCAGCGCCGGCTGGGATGAGTCAGGCTGCCCCAGGAGCTCCCCTTGGCTCTTCCCATCTTCCCCCAGCCATCCCTTGGGTCTGGTCGTGCTGTGCTTGGATGGGAGCAAGGATAGCCCTGCCTCTGCTCCACAGACAGGGAAACAACGATAGAAGAAAAAGGAGAGGGAGAGTTTTCCCTCCAGGCACAGCGGAGCATCTCTGGTGGACAGTCGGAGTGCAGTCAGGAGCAGTCCTGATTCCCTCTCTGTTGATTCCCGTGCCTGGATGCAATCGGATGTGAGGAGGCGGCTGCCTGGAGTTGCTGGGCTGCTCCTGGTCCCTGTTGGAAGGGACATTAAAACTCATCCCATCCCACTCCTGCCATGGGCAGGGACACCTTCCACTAGCCCAGGTTGCTCCAAGTCCCATCCCACCTGCCCTTGGACACTTCCAGGGATCCAGGGACAGCCACAGCTTCTCTGCCCAATCTGTGCCAGGGCCTGCCCACCCTCACAGGGATGAATCCCTGTGGTCTTCGCTTTTCTGATGGCAAAAATCCGGCTACTGCTGGGATCCAGTGATCCACAGGGCACAGCCCTCTTGGGAAGTCCGTGCTTGCACCTTTCCATGGGACCCCATCTCATCAAGACCCATCTTTGCTCCCACTCCCTGTATGCCACAGCTGGACTGCTCTTCCCTTGCCTCAGTTTCCCTGGATAGGTAAAAAAGGTACTGTCAGGCATCTTGGGGAGCCTTGGAATGTTGTGGAGGAAAGTGCCAGGTGAAGGAGCAGGGCTGGATCTCTCCTTTCTCCTTGTGCCTGTGCCTGGAGCTTTGCCTTCACCCGCTTCCCAAAGTTGGGAGCTGAGGCAGGCCCAGCTTTGGGCTCAGGACCTCCAAAGCACATGGGGGGTTAACGGAGAGCTGTAGCTGCAGGCAGAGCTGGCTGGAAATAGTCGGATTTCTTGATAAGCCTGAGGGAAACATCTTCCCTCTGCTCCGTAAGCAGTTGGAGCTTGCTCTGTTCTTTCCTCCAGCTGGGTTTGCTGGGGGGGATCTGGGGGGCATCTCCTCTCACTGTGATTTGAAGGAGTGAACTCCATGGGCTGGGGGAGTGTGGGAGCCTCTGCTTTCCCAGGCAGGCTGGGGAAGGGATGGATGGCAGGTAGATCATGGAATTACGGAATGGATTGGGTGGGAAGGGACATTAAAGCTTATCCAGTCCCACCCCCTGCCATGGGCAGGGACACCTTCCACTAGCCCAGGTTGCTCCAAGCCCTGTCTAGCCTGGCCTTGGACACTTCCAGGGGTCCAGGGGCAGCCACGGCTTCTCTGCCCAACCTGTGCCAGGGCCTGCCCACCCTCTCAGGGAAGAATTCCTTCCCAGCATCCCATCTCACCCTGCCCTCTGGCAGTGGGAAGCCATTCCCCCTTGTCCTGTCCCTCCATGCCTTGTCCCAAGTCCCTCTCCAGCTCTCCTGGAGCCCCTTTAGGCACTGAAACACTTCCAAGGATGGGGCTTGCTGTTGGATGGCCTCATCAGTGGCTCTGGCAGCAGCCTGGGGCTCTTCACTCTTTTTTTTTCCCCTCTCCAGCCTCAGAGAGGCAAAATACTGCCCAGGGCACACAGAGCTCCTGTCCCAGCTCTGGAGGGGATGCTGGAGCAGCTGAGGGATGCTGAGGAGGAGGAGGAGGAGAGCCAGCCCTGGCCCCGGAGCTGCTGCCAACAAAGATTCTTAAGCCCCTGCAGAAATTTCCTCTGCAGTAGTTTTTTTCTGATGGCATTAATGCTGTGAAGGAATTACCGAGGAAAGGCCGTGGGGGAGAAATAGGGAGGGGGGGAAGCACTTGACGGCTCCGTTGAGGGGCTTAACTCACTGTAAGGTGATCCCAGGATTCCTGTTTCAGCAAAACCGGCATTCCCAGCGGAAGCACCGTGCTTAATCCAGCTGAAACGAAGCCTTGGCAATTAGCCGGCTGCTCTGGCAAACTCCTGGTGATCCAGCAGCTGGCTGGGAGGTGGCACTTCTCCCGCCGTGCTCCGTTGGGTGGTTGTCTGTAAATCCTGGGATTTCTTCCTCTTTCATCTCCTTTGGCCCATTTGCAAATGGGCTCACTGCTCCTCCGTGGGGTGTTATTTTTGGGATCGCCTTGCTATTGCTGTGGAAAGCTTTCCAAGACTTTCCAAGTCCTGCAGGGCCTTGGCTGCAAAGACAGTCCTGTGAGCGAGGGCTCTGTGGCTCTGTCCTCTGGTGGGGTGGATGGAGTGGGGCAGGGAGGAGATCCCAGGATGGGAAGGGGTCAGCTCCAGGATGGTGATGTGGCTACACAGACCACACAGGACACACATGGTAGGATGGGGTTGGATGTGAGCAGGGACAGAGGGTGGTCCCTGTTTGGTGACAGGGACACGTGTCTGGGGTTGTTGGACTGGTGGGTTTGGAGACGAGCATGGCTCTCCCTCAGCTCATGGACATTTCTTCTCCAGCTTCCCAAGATCCCTGTGTGCTCCCCCCATCAGGAGCCCTAGGACCGGCTCCTTTGATCCTGTCTCCCGTGTATCCCACATCCTGGAAGCCTCAGCCTCGCTAATGACCTTGATTTAGTCTCTGGCCCCCCGTATCCCCCGCTTTGCCCTCGGGCTGTGCTTGCTGTGGTGGGGGCTGCACGACCCACCGGCTCCCCGGTGTTTCCAGAGGGATACAGGGAGCAGTTCCCTCCCTCCCTCCCTCCCTCCCAGCCCGCTGCCCTCCCGGGGGTGAAGCCAGGCCGGGTGCCCCTCGGGAGGTTGGGTCCCCCTCACCCTGCTCTGCTCTCTTCCAGCTCACCCTGCAGAGCACCAAGTCCCGCGTGGCCTTCTTCGAGGAGCTCTAGGAAGTGTCTGGCCATTCCACACCGCTGCTGCTTCCTGAGGGCTCCTGGCCAGCCGGAGCCTGTGCCGGGCCGGGGGTCCCAGAGGGGCCGGGGAGCCCCAGACCCCGCCGGGCGCTCCAGCCTCCGCACGCCGCCGGACCCGGGGCTGCCCACGGACTGTGTGATGTTCTCTAGCTTAGTGTCTGTTCTTCCTCCTTCCTGACACTCTCTTTTCCAGGGTTTTCCAGCTTTTTTCTTACTGTTCTAGCATAGCTTCTAGGCTCGGCCCTCCAGGCTTTTCCCTGGTGCCGGGATCGGGGTTGTGGTTGTGCCCCCCCCAGCCTGGCAGCCAGCAGAGTGTGCCCAGGGGTCTCCCTGGCAGGGATGACTTCCCTGTGGATTGCCTTCTCCTGCTGGCCCTGGAGCTCCATGTTTAAGCCTGGAGTCCCATGTGCCTGCTCCGAAGCCCCTTGAGCCAGCCCAGAGCTCCGTGTGCTGGCCCTGGAGCCCCATGTGCTGGTGCTGGAGCCTCCTGTGCCAGCCCTGGAGCCCCTTGTGCCAGGCTGGAGTTCCATGTGCTGGCCCTGGAGCTTCATGTGCCAGCACTTGGGGTCCCATGTGCCGACCTTGGAGCTCCATGTGCCCACCCCAGAGCCCTGTGCCAGCCCTGGAGCCCCGTGTGCCTGTTCCAAAGCCCTGTGTGCCAGCCTAGAGCTCCGAGTGCCACCCTGGAGCCCGTGCCGCGGTGCCAGGAGCTCCATTAGGACCCAGAGCATGTTCCAGTGGAGTGCTGTAAATCAGGGCCGGCGCGCCGGCTCTCCCAGCGCCGCCGGGGTGGGAGGCGGGAGCGGGATGTCAGGGACCCGGGCCTGTGGGGATCGGAGTGGCTGCTTCCATGGGGAGACGAGGTGGGAGGAAGGTCTCCTCCTCCTCCTCTTCCTCCTCCCCTTCCTCCCTGCCAGGAATACGGAGCGAGAGAGCAGCTAGTGCCAACCAAATGAAACCTTTTTCCTGCAAACTGTGACAAACTTGGACAGCTTCAGGCTGGGGGGCTGCGGAGGCTCCGGGCTGGGCTTTCCCTGGGCGCCTGCATCCAGCCCCGCCGGGAATGCCGCTGTCCCGGGCTGAGCCCGGGTCTGCCTGCCGCTCCTGCCTGTCCCACAGCGGGTGCCTTCGCTCTGAGCCCCCCGCGGGGGGAACAGGGATACCCTGACCTTCCCTTCCTGCCTCCGTCCCAAATCCTGCCCGGGTGGAATCCTCCCTCCAGCCGCGATCTCCCCTCCAGCAGAGGATCCCCCACAGCCCCTCAGGATCCCCAGTTCCTCCCTCCCACAACCTCGCCTGACCCACAGCCCCACCGGAGCCGGCCGGAGGTGTGGCATCAATCCCATCCCAGCCCCTTTTTATTTAAAACCTGGGATCGATTCCTTGCACGTGGCTGCAGTTCGGATGGCTGTGGCCTGGCACAGCCGCTTTCCCGTTCCCTGGACTGTTGTACTCCGAAGGAATAACTGTTTTCTCCTGTTTTAATAAAAATTCACAACACTAGGAGGGGAGTTGGGGCTTCTTTGCTCTTTTTTTCTTCGGGAAAAACCTCTCCAAGCCCTTGTGTGTGGGAGGGGGATTAATGGGAAGCACAGCTGGGGTCCCTCCAGCAGCTCCCATGGGATTGGGGTGGCTTCTCCCTCCCCGTCTCTCCGGGGGTCCCCCTGTCCCCGGTCACTCCTTTGCATCTCTCCTTGAGCGGAAAGAAGTTTGGGGTGTCCGGGGAGGGGCTGAGCCCTGTTTGCCATTCCTGGGGCTCTGCTAGTGCTTCCTGATCCTGTCCTGCCTGAAGTAAATAAGGATAAACTGCATTGACCTCAATTTCATAATTAATCACGCATGAAACCAGCCCTGCCCAACACTCCGAGCCCAGCAAAACTTGACTCCAGGGGCTGTTCCCGGCCCCCTGGTCCCCCTGGGATCCATCGTGGTGGATGTGCTTTTTATCCACTCCAGCAGCAAAATCCCAGGAGATTCAATGGAGCTTCTGACCAGGGCTCGTCCCCAGCGTCCCGGCTGGGCTGGGTGATTTTTCCCTTTTTAAAGAGGGCTGAAGGAGATGGGATGGTTTTTTTGGCATAGGGGTGGTGGTGGGATACCCACGGGATCTCAGGGTGGCTGGAGGCAGTGGAGGAGGGACACGGAGGGTGACCTGAATTCGCTGTGGCCACTGGAGACAGGAATGCATCCGGTGCTGCCTGCCCTGCCTGCATCCCAAAATGAGGCTTTTCCCAGCCCAGGGCAGGACAGCAGGGGATGGATGGATGGATGGATGGATGGATGGATGGATGGATGTGCAGGGAATGGATGTGCAGGGATGGGTGTGCACAGGGATAGATGCAGTGGGGATGGAAGTGCAGAGGATGGATGGACTGTGCATGGATGTGCAGGGAATGGATGGACTGGAATGGATGTGCACAGGGATAGAAGTGCAGGGTGTGGATGTGCAGGGAATGGATGCAGGGGGGATGCATTGGGTGCAGCCAGGGATGGATCCAGCACAGGGGGGCTCCTCCTGCCCTCCAGCACAGGGGTCCCTGCTGCTCCAGGGGCTCTGCACACTCACAGCACAGCACACTCAGCCTTACATGTGTACAGGACTGCATGTGTGCAGCCTTGCACACTCACAGGACCTTACACACTCAGCACCACCCACCTGTGGCATTGCATGCTCGAGGAATGGTGCACTTGCAGCCTTGAGTGTGTCAGGGTTGCACAGTCACAGCCTTGCACACTCACATCATGGCACACTCACAGCCTCCTACACCCCCAGCTCTGCACACTCAGCCCCTCACACACTCACAGCACTGCCCCTCACACCTGCAGCCCAGTGCCCACTGTCTGCCCTCCCTGGCACATCCTGGGCCCTTTCTCCACTTCCAAAGGAAATTTCATCCTGTTTTCTTCCCTTTTTACCAGAGGAACTCAATGGGAGTTGTGGCAGTGGGTGTGGGTTGGTGGGAGCTGACTTTGCTCAAGGAAAAGAAACCATCAAGTGGCCTTTCCCATGTGCCTCTCAGTACCTTCCTTCTTCTGCAGGTTCCTGGGAAAGGACATTGGGGATTTAGCCAATTTTTCAGGCAGTGCCCAAGCACTTTGGATGTGCTTCTCTGTTTTGGGGTCCCCGAAGTCTCCTCCATTCACATTATTTCACTTCCAAACCACTAAATACTCTCAGAATAAGACATTATTAGCTGGGGATGAAGTGTTGCCTGTGGAGGGGAGTCACTGCTGTCACCAGGGCACAGGGGACACATCTGTGGGTGGCCAGGCCAGGTCTGGGACACACCTGAGGGGTCAGGGTACTGGTTCAGAGCCCCCCCAAAATGGTCATGGCTTTGGTTGGCAACTCCTGTGAGAAAGGGGCAGAGGGGATGGATGGGGAAACTGAGACAGGGATGGCACTGCCATGACTGTCCAGCTGCAGCTCCCGACCACTGGTGTCCTCCCACCCCTGGGCTGCTGCTCCACAGCCCCCGCTGCCCCCCTGCCCCCCGGGGTGCTGCCCCGGCCCTGGGTGCCTCGGGGGGTGGAATGGGGGGTTAAGGGGAACAGGGGCGCATTGGCAGAGCCCTGGGCAGGGCTGGGGACTCCTGCACAGGTGGTGGGGCTGTGCATGAGGGATGGATGTTTGCACGAGGGCACAGCATGGCATGGTGGCACCTGATGCAGGCTGGAGCTGGAGGGACCAGTGTGGCTCTGCAGGGTCACCCTCTGCCCACCAGCATTGCAGTGGGAATTCGGGGAGCAGCCCACGGGACACCCCACCCGTGCCCTCAGACTCCCTGGGGTGCTCAGGGCACCCCCTGGGGGATGGCTCCCGCAGTTTGGGGTTGCAGGTGATGAGTCGAAAGGTGCTCCCAGGGATCAGAGCCAGCCAGATCCTGCTCTTTTTCCACCGATGTCCTGAGGACATGGGGACCTGGTTCCTTCCTCGGCTGACATCTGCCATCCCGGCGCTGTCCCTGCCATCCCCATCCATTCTCATCCATCCCCGTCCATCCCCCGCCATCCCCATCCATCCTCATCCATCCCCGTCCATCCCCCTCCGTCCCCATCCGTCCCCATCCATCCCCATCCATCCTCACCCGTCCCTGCTGGCACCGGCTGATGGCTGGCACAGCTCTGCCGGCTGCGTCCCTCCACCTTTGTCTTCCAGGGAGGAAAAGGGGGAAGAAAATGAATTGAAGAGGGAGAAAGGAGGGCAGAGGCAGGATGGCACCCAAGGTCACCGCACTCCCTGCAGAGACCTGGCATACTCGGTGCTCTGTGTGTCTTTTTGGGTTAATTAGGAGCTTATTGTCCAGGGAAACCAGAGCTTTGGAGCCCTGGCTGGGACCACAGGGGCCCGTTCATCCCCGGGAAGGGATAAGGTGTGGATGCTGTGGAATCAAAGGCATGTGGAGTGGAGGGTGAATTGCTGGAGCCAAAGGGGGGTGTTGGGTGAGGTGTGATGGGGTGTGGTATCCTGGTGGAGTGTGGGATCTTGTGGTGGGGTGCAGGACCATGCAATGGGGTGCAGGACTGTGTGATGGGGTGCAAGACCACCCCAAGGGGTGTAGGACCACACGTGGGTTGCAGGACCTTGTGAAGGGGTGCAGGACCATGGAATGGGGTGCAGGACCATGGGATGGGGTGCAGGACCATGGGATGGGGTGCGGGACCATGGGATGGGGTGTGGGACCATGGGATGGGGTGCAGAACCATGTAATGGGGTGCAGGGCCATGAGATGGGATGCGGGACCATGGAATGGGGTGCAGCACTGTTGCCACTGCTGCCACCACTGCCCTGGGGCAGGATCTGGAGCAGGAATGATGGAGTCCCATCACCTTCTGCTCAGCCATGGAAACACAGGACACTGTCACAGTCCTGCTGGGATGCCAGCCTGATGTCACCTGGCCTGGGCATCCTGACACCAGGTACCTTTGGGTTCAGCATTGCTGGCTCTGGGCACCACCAGATCCTGGCATCACAACATGGGGTACCACCAGATCCTGGCATCACAGGGCATCCCACTGCAACAGCTCACAGCACCCTGGAACAACGGAGCTGATGTCACCACTTGTTGTGCACCAGGAGCAGGGTGGGAGCAGAGCCTGCGCTGGCACAGCCATGTCCTGGAGGCAAAACTCCTTGCAGGAGCCTTCACCTTTCCCTTTGGAAAAGGCAGATCCCACCCTGTGCTCTGGCACTGCTGTCCATGACTGTTTTTATTCTGTTAATAAATTTGCAAAGGTCCTTGCCTGGGGTCTCTGGGAATTGTCTCTCCTGACAGGAGCAAGCAGGTCCCTCAGCACCCCGGGCCACATCCACCTGGAGGATGTTAAGAACAAGCTCACTCAACTTCTGCCATTTTCCATAAAGAAAAATTCCCCCTAAAGTGGAATTCCTGCCTCTTCCCCCCGCTTAAGAACCCCAATTAAACTGAGCCCCCCAAGCCTTTCCCGCTCCCCCTTCCCTCCCCTCCTGCCTGAAGCTTTGCCCGGCGTTTCCCCCATCACGAGTGGGATTTGCTCTGAGATGCATCCCAGGGTGGGAACAGTCCCGAGCCCTTCCCGGGGGTTCTCCGTGCTGCCCTTCCCGGGTTTCCAGCGGGCACTGGGAGCTGGCAGCCGGCGCGGCCGCCGGGATAACCTTGTGGCTAGGAACGTTGCAGCCATCCCTCTTCTCCCATCAAGCGTTCATTTAGGAAACATTCCACTAAATACCTGGCTGACAGCCGCGGCCCCGGGAGATTGATGGCTCGGGCGCCTCCGGGGCTCGGTGCCAGCGGTGACTTTAAAATGACACGGCGACACCCCGGGCCGCTCAGGGCCCCTGCCGGTGCCCAGGGGAGCAAAGGGATAGTCTGGAGGACACTGTGGTGGTGCCCACCCTCATTCCAGCATCCTCACACTGCCCTGGGGGGTTATCCATAGGGTTGTCCTGGATTTGAGGGCACCCAGCAGAGGTTTGCACCATCAGCTCTGCCAAGTTTCCCCACCCCTGTCAGCTTTCCATGGCTTTGGGGTATCCCCATCCCATCTCCAATTCCATCCTCATCCACATCCCATTTCATCTTATCCCCATCCCTGTGAGGGATCCCTATCCCCATTCTCATCCCATCTCTATCCCTATTCCTATGCCATCCCCATTCCAATGCTCATTGCCATCCCAAACCCATCTCATCTCATCCCATCCCACCTCATCCCAGTCCCATCCTCACCTCATCCCATCCCACCTCATCCCCATCCCACCTCATCCCAATCCCATCCTCACCTCATCCCATCCCACCTCATCCCCATCCCATCCTCATCTTCATCCCTTCTCACCTCATCCCAGTCCCATTCCCAGCCCCATCCCAGTCGTCACCCCTCAAGGCAGGAGCCTCCACTGGGTAGAGAGGGATGTGGAGCCAGAAGGGCCCCTCAGAGCTCCAGGGGAGGAATAAATGAGGAGCAAATTAATTAAAGCTCAGTCAGCCCCATTCCTGTGCCAGCACCACTTCAGTCCTTTTTCCTTTCCATCCCCCCAAAATTCCTGAAAAAATGAGGACATTGATGTCGGGATGTGAATCTGGAGCGAGCGCTCCTGAAAGCGAGATCCTTCCTCAGCTGCAGACAGGACACGACATGCCAGGCCTGGATCGTGCTTCTCCCACCTCGTTAGTGGGATCGGCTAATTAGGGAAGAACCCGGCAGCGTCGGGGAGGTGTCATTGTCACCGAAGGGATGAAGGGAAGGCAGGGAGATGTGGCACTGACCCACTGGCAAGGTCTGAGCCCCAGATGGGATAAAGGGGGAATTGTGGGAAGGATCCACAAATAACGGAGGAATTATGAAGACAAACGTTCCCAACACCCCAGTGGTGCAGGAAAGGGGTAAATCCCCCGGCTGTGGCTGGGATTTTAAGCTGAAATCCCTGGAATTTGGGGATGCTGCTGCCTCCGTCCCATCATGTCAGGACTGAGGTCTGGGATTCTCCCCCAAAATCAGGGGGGAGTTCAGCACAGGGGCTGTGGGGCAGAGCAGTGGGAGCCAGCACGGATCGTCCCAGCCTTCATCCCATGAGGAAGAAAGGGATGTGGCCAAGCTGGGCTCCAGGAAAGCATGGAGAGCACTCCGACAGTGATCCCTAATGAACAAAAACCTAATCAAGGATTCAAATGCAATTAAGCCATTTAATTCTCATTCCCTCCTGCCTGTGGCGCCTGCTCCCCCTCCATCCCCAGGGAGCAGGAGCCGGGATGACCGGCTGTCCCCACCCTTAGGGAAGGACGGTCCCACAGGTCCCTGTCGCTGCACCGACAGCTCCGCTGGGAATTTGAGGGGAAAAGCCCAGAAATTGGCAGTGTTATTCCTGCTGGGATTTGGGTGGTGAGAAATTAATGAGTTTCCACCCCGGGGCCTCCAGAGAATTAATTGGGAGGGAACTTCGTTAACATCGAGGAGCAAATTTAAAAAAAGGAGGAGATTTTTAATGAGGCTTTGCCTTCTTGGGTTTGTTTCTCCCCAAAAGTCACTTGTTATTATCAGCATTCCCCTGTCAAGTGCTGGGAGCTCACCCGCAGTATTAGACACCGGAGACTCCCCGCGGGGCACAGATCCATGTGCCCCAACGCCATCCCGAGCTCCGGGGGAGGATGGAATTGGAGCAAACTTGGAAAAACCCAAGGGAGGGAGCAAGGACCCTGCCCTGGTTGCTGAGCCCCCGCAGCACCGACAATTGCCCATCTCCGAAATGCCCCTCTCTGGACCGGCCGCGCTGCTTTTCCCGCTGCCGGAGAGGGACATTTCTCCCAGCTAAAAAATAGCTTAAAGAGGACCCCAGCTGGTTAAACGCAAGGGCGGCTGCGGCGGCAGCGCGGCCGGGAGGCAGCGGTGGGGCTCGGGCAGCCCCGCAGAGGGTCCCGGCGGGGCCGGAGGGAGCGGCGCAGGGAGGGGGGAGCTGCCCGAAAATTCCCGGGAATTGGATGAGGTTGAGCACGTGTCCGGGACGGCTGCGGGAGGCGGGGGGCGGTCGAGGAAGGACCAGCTCGGAGCAGCAGGAGCCCCTTCCCAAGATTTTGGGGGTTCTTGTGGCAGTGCCAACGTGAGAAGCACAGCTGGAGCCTGCCGGACCGTGCCTCAGTTTCCCCGTGGCCCTGGAGCATCCTTGGTGTCCCACGAGGTCCCGGGGGGTGCCCACTGTCCCCCTTTTCTCATTCCCAGCCCGATATGGCTCTGGGGACAGTGTCTCTCCGCCCTCAACCTCTTCTCTCCCACCACGGCACCTCCGCAGGTGCCGAGCAGGGGCCTTGGCAGCCTCCCCGTGTCACTGTCCCACCTCCAGAGCTGCCTCCTGCGCACGGGGGACACTGTGATCCCCATCTCCCAGCGGGCTGGGGGCTGCTGGGACACCCCTGCCCAGGGAAGGGAGAGAGGATTTGGGAGGGGAGATGTGCCGGGTCCTGGGAGCGTCCCTTCCCATACCCTGGGGCACAGGTGGTCGTCACAGGGACGTGGATACCGTGGGGACACGGCACAGTGGGGACCTGCCCTGGCACATGAGCCCAACTGTGATTAATCAATGTCGGAGCGAGAAATAAGGTGAAAAATGTGACCAAGGCTGGGGGAAAACGGGGGGCGACTGCAAAAGGAGACAAGGACAGAGGACTTTGCTCCTGGCCCCGCTTCCCGCCCCTTCCATGGCTCATTTTTCCCGTGGTGTGAGAGCAGGAGGTCGGGCTCTGGGGTCCCTGTCACCCCACAGCACCCCGGGGACCTCGGGGTGACCACTGGTCCAGGGTGGGACGTGCAGGGACCTCGGGGTGGTGACATCCTGGGGTGCCAAGTGTGGGGACAATGGGGTGACAACTGCCCAGGCGTGGGTGCAACGGGCAGGGACCTAAGGGCGGTGACAGCCCGGGATGGTGACATTCCCCAGGAACCTGCAGGGACCCCGAAATGGTGACAACCCCAGGAACAGGGTGCCATGTGCAGGGACCTTGAGGTGACGACTGCCTGGGTGTGGGGTGCCATATGCAGGTGATGGCATCTCGGGATGGTGACAGCCCAGGAAACTGCAGGGATCCTGGGACAGTGACTGCCCCAGGAACAGGGTGCCCTGTGTGGGGACCTGGGGGTGGCAACTGTCTGGGTGTGGAGTGCCACGTGCGGGGACCTCAGGGTGATGGCATCTCGGCATGGTGACGGCCCCAGGAACCTGCAGGGACCCCGGGACGGTGACTGCCCCAGGAACTGTGCAGGGACCTGCGGGTGGTGACAGTCTGGGGTGACACGTGTGGGGACCCTGTGGGATTGACTGCCCGGGCATGGGATGCCATGTGCCACCCTAACCTCAGGGTGACAACTGCCAGGGCATGGGGTGCTGCGTGTGGGGACCCCCGGGGTGACACCTGCGGGGACACGGGGTGCCACAGGGACCCCCAGCGCCCCCCGAGCACCCGCCCTGGGTACCAGCACCCTGCGGGGTGCGCTGCGGCCCGGGACGCTGCCGGCCGGCCGAGCCCCGCTCGCTGCCGCACTGCCCCCCTCGCCGCCCCCCGCCCGGGGGGAGGCCCCACCTCCCCCCGCCCCCAGCCCCATTTCCCGGGCGGGACCGTTCAAAACCCGCCCGGCGCCGCCGCTGCCCGGATTCCGCCGCCGCTGCCGGGGCCGGGGCCGAGGATGCTCGGGCTGCCCGCGGTGCGGGGGCGGCGGGAGCGCGGCGGGGGCTGA
>JAWWEW010000036.1:1442012-1458607 GCA_035583185.1 Anabacerthia variegaticeps | reverse complement strand
GAGGGATGGGGGAGCAGCCGTGGATGCTTCCAGTGGGGACAAGTCCTCCTGGGAAGGGAGCTGGGCAGAGCTTGGGGGATCCCAAAGGGGCTGGAGCATCCCCAGCCTGGGGGCAGTGGGGACCTGGCTCCGTCCTCACAGCTCCCACCCCACTCCAGCTGTGGGTGCTGCTGTGAGTCCTGCCCTTTCCCGTGGATCTGGGTGGGTTTATCCCCCTCTCCCCATCCTGTGCCCTGATGTTTTATGTTGGGTTTGATAAATGTTTCGAGCCCATTCGCCTCGACGGGGAGGACACGCAGCCCAAGCCCTTTCCCAAAAATGCTGTCACCCAACCTCGCAGTAATTCCAGGGGGAACAAGGATCTGGCAGGGGGGCTCAGAGGGGCTCTTTGGGGTCACCACCCCTGGGCTGGGCTGGGGGTCCTGCCCCAAGTAACACCCTGTTACTCCTGATTTACACCATGGAGGGGCCTGGCCCCGCTGTGACCCCCTGTGCTGAGGGACATCAGGACCCACCATGGCCTCCCAACTCGTCTGCTGGGGGGGCCCATTCCCACCTAATGGATCGCCCTCCATGAACCCCAACGATGCATTTTTAATGGCAAAAAGATTAAAGGAATAAATAAAAACACGGGAAGCGCTCGGGGCCGTGAGAGAACAGGGCAAAGCTGCAGCCCCTCACCATGGGCAGTGCCGGGGGCTCCACCTGGGAGTGGGGCTGGAGGAGCCCATCCCGGGCCATCCCCACCTTCACAGCCCTGGGACCTGCTGGATCCTGTGGGGAAAACACGTGTCCCTGCACTGGCACAGGAATTCCCACTGTGCAGTGCCATGGGAGGACACCCCGTTTCTGGGATGCCAGGAGGGATCAGCGGCGTGTCATTGATTTGGGGTTGGTGGGGTTTTTTTTGATCTTGTATAATTTATCAAACAAATTGAAGCGAACGTCCAAATGAGAAATGGAAATGGGAAGTGCTCCACGGCAATGAAATCATTCCGGCTGCCTCGCAAAGTGCGGGAGGCTCCGTGGCCGTAATGAAATTTCATCCATCTCTCCGCAGAAAGTTTGGATTTTTTATGAACTGGCATTTCCGAAGGAGCCACGTGGCCCATGAGACACGTATAAATATATACATATATATATTTTTTTTTTAACCAGGTCTATTATAGACACTGTGAACAAACATAAGAGAAGCAAAAAGGAAACGAGGACAATTTAATTTGCCAGAAAATACAATGACATAAAAGAAAAAAATTAGATAAAAGGAATAAGGCGATTCCCCCAAGCTCAGCGTTTCAAAGCTGCTCAATTAATTTTAATGGGAATTGAGAGAACAGATTTCTTCAGGCAGGTTTGGAGACGGCAGATCCGAGTCCGGAGCAGGTGGGATGCAGGAGGGGAGCAGGGAGACCCGGGATGGGGCACTGTGGCTGCTGCCACAGCCACGCCCCGGGATGATTCAATTCACTGAATTCAGGAAAGAAAAAAAGAGAATGTGCCAGGAGGTGGGGGCTGCCCTGGGAGGGAGCAGGACCGGTGCAGGATCCCACACACGGAGACTGACGGAGCAAAAGTGGCACCAAAGCAGCGCGAGTTGCAGGGCTGCGATTCCAGTGCTGGGGGGTGTTTGGGATCGGAAGGGAAGAAGTTGGTAATGGTTGTTTCTCTCTTTGGTGCTGCAAGGAGTGTGTGAAGGACTCAGCTCTGTCCCTGTCTTGGTCCCATCGCCATCCATGTCCCCGTCTCCATCCCCAGTTTCACTCCCATCCTGATTTCCATTCCTGTCTCTGTCCCTTTTCCCTCTCCCCATCCCCATCGCTTTCCCATCCTTATCCCTGTCCCCATCTCCATCTCCACTCCCATCCCTGTCTCTGTCCCATCCTCATCCCTGACCGCTCTCCACTCCCATTCCCATGTTTATTTCCATCCCTGTCTCCTCTCCCATCCTTGACCCCACCTCTCTCCCCATCCCCATTCTCATCCCCAGTCCCACTCCCATCCTTTATTCCATTCCTGTCCCCATCCCCACTTCCATCCCTGTCCCTGTCCCGTCCTCACCCCTGTCCCCATCCCATCCCCATTCCCACTCCTGTTCCCGTTGCTGTCCCCCCTCTCCCAGCAAGAGCTGCCAGAGGACACGGGCAGAGCCCAGCGGGCTGTGCTTGGCAGGGGCCCAGCGGTGCCTCATTTCCCTAAAAGCTTCCCGATAAATTACTCCAGCTCTTGCTCCAGCAAAGGCACTTTGGCTCGTGCTCCACTCTCGGGCAGCAGCTCCTCACCCCCACCCTGGGGATCTGAGTCCATCCCTGTAGCATCCCTTGGGATCCAGTACCACCCATTCCCGTGGGAAGGAGCTGGGAGCCTTGTCCTGCTCCAGCATCCTCCTCCCACAGCCTTTTTCCATGGATGAGCCCGCATGTGCCGTGTCCCATCCTGTGGTGATCCATGGCATCATGCCGCTGTAACACCACCCCATAAACCCCCAATTTACAGCCTCCTCCGAGCCCCCAGAGCTACACAGCTCTGTGAGTCCATGACATCCTGCAGGGAATGCTCACCTCTGTTCCATGAATCCATGACATCCTGCAGGGAATGCTCAGCTCGGCCTGTTGGCCACAGATGAAACCACCTTTTGTGGGAAACCCCCCATTTTATTTAACCCCCTGACCAGCTCCTCTCACCTCCCCCAGACAGGCTGGAGCTCCATAGGGAGTGCTCCCACTCTGTCCTTTTGGGTTTTATTGGGAATTTCTGCTTCAGGAGCAGTTCAGACTGTGGAGAGGCTGTGCCTGTTGTGTTTTACACAGGAATTTCCATTTACAGGCGTGTTCCACGGCTTGCCCAGGGGGCTGCCAGGAGCTCTGGCCACTCTACCAAACTTAAGCTGGACCTGGGGAGCAGTTTTGGAGGTGTGGACTTTGGGAGTGTTGAGTAAAGCAACATCTCCTGGATCAGCTGGAAAACCCACCAGGACTGGAGCACACGGAGTAAGGATGGGGCTCAGATGCTGATGAAAGCACAACTCCAAATACAGATGAGGAACAGTGAGGGATTTTGATGGTTGATTGGGAACAAAATGCCTGTGGGAGAGACAGGAGTGGGAGTTCTTTGATCCATCAGTGCCAGTGGCCGTGGTTTCCTTGGAAGGTGCCTGGAGCAGCCACTGTGCCCCTCTGGTCAGCCAGGGGGAATGGGCTGAGCCCTCCAGCACTCCCTGGTTCCCTGGGGGAATGGGCTGAGTCCCCCAGCATTCCCTGGTTCCCTGGGGGAATGGGCTGAGTCCCCCAGCATTCCCTGGTTCCCTGGGGGAATGGGCTGAGTCCCCCAGCATTCCGTGGCTCTCTGGGGGAATGGGCTGAGCCCTTCTGCATTCCCTGGCTCCCAGGGGCTCTCCCCCTGCCCCAGGATGGCAGTGCAGGGATGCACATCCAAGCCTGGAGAGAGCAGGCACGGCCTGTGCTCCTGCTCCGGAGCATCTGCTCCCCTTCCCTGCCTGACCAGCAAGCCTGGAGAGCTCCTGCCTGGAAGGATAAAAACACCTCTGGTTTGGCTTAGAGCTCATCCAGGCTCTGGCCAAGGCCGTTTCCAGGCTGCTGTCACATCCAGTCCTTGCTCCTGTCAGAGCTGTGTCCCAGGATGGGGCTGACAGCCCCGGGACAATTTGCCATCCCATCCTGAGGCGGGAACTCCGCCCTGTCCGGGCAGCCGGTGCCAGCGTGATCCAGGCGGGATTTGGCCACAGGCAGTTGGCTGCTGCCCCTGCTCTTCATGAATCTGGACCCACCACCTCCGTGCCCGGCCAAACCTGGAATGCACTGGCAGCGGGCACAGCCCTCCTGGACAGACCTGCTCCGGAGCGCTGCATCCCAGGACGCTGCCGGACAGGATCCCCCCTCACCCAGGGAAGCTGGAGCACCCCCTTCCCTGCATGAGAAAGCCAAGGGCCTCCCTCATCCCTCCCTTTCCTGGTGAGGAGAGATAAGTCTGTCAAACTCTCCCTGTGGAGAAACCTTGGGATGTTTTTCCTCTCTGCCCCTCGCCTCTGGCACAGCAGGAGCGGGGCTGAGGGGAGCTCCCCAGGCTCTTCATTAGGAGCTCTGGCTCCTGGACCCAGGCAGGTTCACCCCCTGAATTTATCAGGAACCCACAGAAGTCACAAACACCCGAGGAAATGAAACATCAGTTCGAAAAGCCTGGTTACAGCTCCCTTCTCCAGCCTGGATCACAGAGCCCAGCATGGAGCTGCACTGAGCAGGCAGCACAGACAGCAGCGGTCCGAGGGGACAGATCCTGCCCTGGGAAACAGGGAATGTCTGTGCCAGGTGAGAGCAGACAGCACCTGAGCAGGGCTGGAGCTCTGAGGAGCACAGATCCCCGTTCCAGAGGCAGGGACATAACCTCAGAGCAGCTCAGCCCAGGGGAGGCTGCCAGGAGAGCAGGAACAGACACACACAGGCGGTAAAGGAGGGAGAGGGTTTTATTGATATAAAAGTGCAGATAGAGAATTGTGTCCCTTTCCCAGGGCAGAGGCAGAATTTCATCCCCAGCCAAGCTCCAGGGCGCCCCTCCCTCAGCCCCACTGCAGGCCCGGGGGCACTGGCCACCCCCCCGGTGGGGGGGCCTGCAGGGATGGGGGCAGCTCCTGCACTGGGGGCCAGCCCGGAGGGTACTGGAATGGTGCTGGTTTTTCGGGAAGAGCACTGTGAGGGGAGATGGAGAGGGATGAGTGACACAGGGTGTCTCAGCTGGATAGCAAGGCTATGCTTGGGCTGGGCTTCCCTGTGCCCCCTCCAGTAGAGGAGGGGTTTGGTTATCACCAAGTGGGTATATTCCCCCTCCATCCCAAATCCAGCACTAGACCAGCTGTGTAACCAGCCCCAGCCCATCCAAGCAGCCAGCCCTTCCTAAAGTAGTGTGTGCCAGGGGAAACTCCGGTGGGAGCACCAAGGTGAGGGGGTCAGCAGGCCCAGCCCCCCAGAGGGGCAGTGGCACCAGGCCGGTCCCCTCCCCTCCACCCCAGCTGCTCCCCACTGCTCACACAGCTGAGCTTGGAGAAGAACAAACAGAATCAGCAGATGTTTCTTTCCAAGCAGCCCGAATCCCAGCCCAGCTGTGCACTTCCCAAAGGACAAGGACCCCTCGGAAATGGAGGAGCTGCCAAACCAACGGGGTGTTTCCACCGAAGGACCCTTCAGCACAGGGAACAGGCTTCCTCCTCCTCCGACCCACAGCCCAGGAATCACTTTGTCCCTGCCTCTCTCCCTCAGGTTTACTGGTTGAGGCCCCTGCAAACACCACACTGGGCTGAAGTGCAAGAGCAAGAAGCATTGCTTCATCTCCAGCCTGACCCGGGCAGGTTTAAATTCATGGGAAGCGTACCTTTCCCATTAATTCCTGAGTGCAGGAAGCTCATTTGCTCTCTCACACAAGCCCTGACGGCACCCTTACAGCTTCTCAGGCCTCTGCCTCGGATCCTGATGAATCTTTTTAATTGTTATGCCAGAAGAAACCTAATCAAACTCTTTTACATAACTCCAGGGAGAAGCAGCACCCTCCTCTCTCTGCGGGGCTGCTGCCGTGGCTGAGAGCCAGCTCCAGGAGTGGAGTGTTTTCCAGGCAACTAACACAGGGCAAAGTCACTTGGTTTAGGGTTTATTCCCTGGATGGGGATTCTCTGGAGCCCAGGCAGGACTGTGAGGACACCCCCCCCCCCTCCAGGGAAGGGACATCTGGTGTCTCACCCTGGCACTGTGGCTCAGGCAGGTGGGGTGGGAGCAGAGGGAATGCTGCAGGGTGGAACAGCACAGCCATCACCTAATGAGCTGTTCCATGAGCAGCAGGACTAATCAATAGGGAGGATGCTGGCTGGGTACTCAATTCCCTGGGGTCTCATAAGCTACAAGTGCTATCAAAGGTTTGCCTCCAGCTCGAGTGTTGTCCATGCGGATTCTCTGGTGTCGAGCAAGGTCAAGAATATTTTCTTTATGAAGGTGTTAAATGAGGTCCCCTCTCCTTTACCCTCTCCCATGCTCATGAAAACTGTGGCATCTTGGAAGCTTTGAGGCCTCAGACCCTTTTCTGATGGAAATCAACAAGTTTTGTTTCTGATGGAAATCAACACACGGTTTTCTTTGAAAACCAGGCTAGAAATCAATCCCACCCTGCTAAGAGAATCATGGAATGACAGGATGGTTTGGGCTGGAAGGGACCTTAAAGCTCCTCTCATTCCACCCCCTGCCATGGGCAGGGACACCTTCCACTAGACCAGGGTGCTCCAAGCCCCAGGAATTCCACTCAGCTTCACCCCAGCTCTCCAGAAAGGCACAGCCTGACTTTGGATACAGGCATCAGGTGGAGGATTCCAAATGGAGATTGTTCCCCTGAGCCCAGCCAGGCTGGGACAGGGATGGGTGGAAGGCAGTGGAGCAGCTCCCCATCCATGAACATGGACTTCTAGTCCAGTGTGGTGCAAAGGATCCTCACATTTCGGGGATCTTGAGGGCTGCAGGAGGGAGAGGGAGCTCCTTGTCCTTCAAAGGGCTTTCAGGAGGAACACAACGGACTCCCCAGGAGCACAGGGATCTGCTGAAAACAGGCCCTGGCAATGTAGAACACCTTCTCTGGCAGACAAAGCAAAGCACACCGTGGCTCAGAAGGAGAATGTGGGGCTGGAGAGCACAAGGGGAGAAGAGAGATCATAGGGACAGGTGTTGGAAAGGCTGGAGAGAGGAAGGGAAGTTTGAATAGTTGGTGTTTAGTTCCTGTAGCAGATGGTTTCTGAGCCTGCAAGGATAGGGGGTCTGGGAAAAAAACAACCAGCCTGGAAATCTTGTGCATCTATGGAGGCAGCAAGGACCAACTTCTGAAGGTCTGGAAATTCCTCTGGGAAATAGGGATGGCTATCTTCTCGAAGAGCTGATCCACCCCAAGATCCAGGGATTCATGGGCAGGACAAGCAAAATGGGGCCAGTGAAGTGTAGGGGGCTGGAATGTGATCACCACTGCAGGGCCAAGGGAAGCTGAGCTGAGGGACAGAACAATCACAGAGCAACAAGCCCAGACAAGCAGCAAAAAGAAGATCTTGCCCAGGCCAAACACGGAGAGGACAGGAGCAAACAGAGAAAGAACAAAAGGGAGATTTGGCACCTGCCCAAATGTCATCCCATTAAGCCTGCGGCACAGTCAGGTGAGCGGGGAAGGAGCCGGCACGGCAGGCACGGAATCCGAGTGGAGACTGAGGAGGAGCCAGCTCCACCCTCTCCCTGGCAGACAGGGCACGGGGGAGCTGTCAACAGATGAGACCAGGCTCCTGCCACCAAACTGTGGGCATTAATAACTTGGCACCGTGCTGGCACTGTCCTTCCAGGTGTGTCTGTGCACTCTGCAGACAGCAAGGAGCACCCTGCTGGTGTGGCTCGTTCCCAAGGTCTGCATTGTCCCCTGGCACACAGGGACACGTGTGGACACATCTCTGACATGGGCAGGCAGGACTGGATCCCAGACGTGCCCCTCACGTGTGCTGGGTGGGTGTTAAATGAGCACTCAGGAGGTCCCATCTGACAACCTGCACCTTCCCCCTTCCCACCCCTGCTGTGGGATCCCCCTCAGCATCCTGTGGGACAGCAGCAGCAGCCAGACCACACCTGGATGATCCCAGACACCTGTACCTGTTACTCTGAGCCGCACTCAGTCTCTGGGCTCTCCTCTCCAGCCAGTCCTCAATGGTGCCAGGTGGGATATCTGCTCCCTCCTGCTGCAGCTCCTTCAGCCTCTTCTCCCCTGGTGGAGAGAGAGAGACATCAGAGAGGGCTGGATCAGAGGGAGGGCCATGAGAGCCACCAGACCCTTGTGCTGCAGTCCTCTCACTCCATTAAACCTGCTGCTCATTACCCTGCACACTTCCATATGGCGGAGAGTGTGCAGTATGCCTGTGGCAGCCCCTCCTCTTCCCCCTCCTGTGCCCTCCTGCCATCTGACACTTGGAGTCATCCCTGGTGACAGCTCCAGCCAGGCAGAGCCAGGGACAAGAGCTAAGGCAGCACAGTGGGCACTGAACTGACATCTCCCCTGGGGTAGATCATCCTCATCCTCTCCTGAAACAGCTTTGGCTCAGCTCTGAGCCCTGAGCTGTTCCCAGAGACGTGTCCCTCCAATGGCAGGAGGGACTTTGGCACTTCTGCCCCATGAGGTGGCAGTGACACGGGTATGTGTGGGTCGGTGAAGCCCTGGCAGGCCGGGAGAGCCTCAGAGGTGCCAGGAGCAGGTTCCAGCCAGCAGGGGGATTTCAGAGCTGCTCTCAGAGCTGGGTAAGGTGCTCACTGGGACACATCCCCAGCCCTGCAGAGCCCTGGTGGGGGCCTGACAGCAGACAGGGGCAGAACCAGGGCAGAGGGAGCCAGGGGACAAGTCCCTGCAATTAGAGCACAGAAGGGTTTGGGTTGGAAGGACCTTAAAGCCCATCCAGTTCTACCCCCTGCCATGGGCAGGGACACCTTCCACTAGCCCAGGGTGCTCCAAGCCCTGTCCAACCTGGCCTTGGACACTTCCAGGGATCCAAGGGCAGCCACAGCTCCTCTGCCCAACCTGTGCCAGGGCCTCACCACTCTCACAGGGAACAATTTTCCCCCAATTTCTAACCTAAATTTCCCCCCTTTCAGTCTGAACCCATTACTCCTTGTCTTACATTGCTCATGCAAGTTAGGAATGAGGAAGGAAACCAGTCAGAAACCTCTGCTGCCTAGCAAGGGTCCCTTCAAGCCTGCAACCCCTCATCACCCTGGGGGGTTGCGTGGGGAAATGCTCACAGGCACCCCACCCTCTCTAGGCAAAAGGGCACGGAGCCAGCGGGGCAGCCCAGCACTCACCAGTCCCTCTGGGACAGGTGCCCAGTTAGCAGAGCTGCCCAGTCCCCCCAAGCACTGGTGGGGAAGCAGGGAGGGAGCTGGCAGAGGAGCCGCGCAGAGCGATCACATCTCCAGCCCGGTGGAAACTTCCCACCTAACACAACAGGGAACGTGACACTCGGAAAACCAAACCCTGGGGACAATAAAAAGGACGCAGAGGCAGCTGCGTGCCAGTCCCCTTTGCCCCCCTCATCCAGCCCTGCGGGGGATCCCTGATCCCATTTAGGGATCAAGGCAGCCCGGCAGCAGCCGCCGCAGCCGTGCCCCCCAGGAGCCTCCTGCGCACCCACCCACCATATGTCACACGTTTAAGGAAAATATTATACATTTCCAGACAGGGTGTGAAATTAATACTGCTTGGGCAGAGTGAAGGATCACTTCATCCTAGTGGTGGCAACCAATTATTCATCTGCCTGTTGAATATTAATAAGGATGGCAGGAATGTGCTACACAATGAGCAGCCGGAGATGGATAATTTGTCATCCAGCCTTTTCATCTGGTGCTGCTGGGAGGGGTGACGATGTACTTGGTGCCACCACAGACAGCCTGCTGCGGGCCTGATGTCCAGGTGCTGCTCTGCAACCTGCTGATAAGGCTGGAGACGGGACTGCTCCAGTCTCCTACATCTGTTCCCAGAGGACCAAAGCCCCAGCAGAACAACCTGAAGTCAACCCACTGGAATGGGGAGCCAGGAAGCTCAGTCTGGAGAGCTGGGCACTGCTCAGACTCAGGGTATCCAAGTTCAGCTCCCAGGTTAGACTTCCCTGGCAAGCTTGACCACCTTACTTCCCAGTGTTCCAGGTGTCTCCACCTCCTGAGCACCTGGGCACATCCCACCTCAGCAAGGGGACAAGCAGCGGCTGTGAGGAGTCAGGGAGGAAAATCATGGACAGAAATCTCTCCCACCTCTTCCTACCACTAAGAGTCCCTCTTCATTCAGCTCCAAAGCCCAACAGAGAACAGACCACAAACAGCCAAAACCTCTGTTCAGAGCAGGGAGCCCCAAGGCACCAGGCATGGGATGGAACAGCCACAACTCACAGTCCCATCCAGAAAAGCTTCCTGGGTGCAGTGGGACGACTCCAGGCTCACACTGGCCTAAATGAGGCCCCAGGTGTCCACATCAGAAAGTTATCCAGATGGCTCCCTGTTCCCATAGCTCCATGAGTTACTGCTCCAGAGCATTCCAACCCTCAGGCCCAGAAATAAGGCAGTAGGGACAGGCAACCTTCCCACCTCACCTTCCTCTGGAGCACACAAATCCCATCCAGGGACCACCAAGCCCACCCTGAGATTGGAAAAACCCCCTGAATGCCAACAGGTATTCCAAGAAGTAGCTCTGAAAGGCCTTTGCTAGCCCTTACTCCCCACATCTGGCCAGGTTGCAGCATCCAGACAGGTGTGAAGGTGCTTCCCCTCCTCCTCACTGTGGTGCTTGTTTCAAAGTCTAATTACAGCCAATTAACAGTGTGTCTGTAGTCGTGCAGCACCTCTAATGACGCCAAAGTGGGAGCCCACATTTATCTTCTTTCCCCATACAACTTTTACCATGGTTTTCTTCCTGAGGGAGGCATCGCTGTGCAAGAGGTGGAACCAGCAGGATGGGCGGGTCACCCAGCAAAGGAATGCACAGGAAATCGTTCAGTTCCCTCCCCGGGTGGATGATGTGCGATCCCAAACCCTGCCAGAGCACATGCACAGCGCCAGACCGTGGCTGAGAGATGAGGCTGATGAATCCCTGAGACAGGAGCAGCCGAACAAGTTACCACCCGCAGCCGACCGCGAGCTCTCCTCCCACTCCTGCCCGGTTACACCGGTTGACTCCAGCCCCCCCAGCAGGGTCCCTCATATCCTTTCAATCCCATGGATGTACTGCAAACACTCACCCAACTGTGCCCTCACCCTCCCCTCGCAGCCCTGCTTGGCTGGAGCTCATCAGAGGCTGGGCTGGGCTGATCCCACCTGCACCAGGGACACGGATTAGAGGGGAGCCAATAACTCTGAGCAAGAAGATGGCAATTTGACAGTGACTTTTTCTGACATGACTGTACTTAAAATGACAGTCTGGAAGTGTCTGGCTGATGAATGATGCAGCAGATGCAGAAGGCTAATGCTTTGATGCAGGAACAGCTGGGAATATGCCTCCCTCCCTGCTGAAGGTGTAAACTGTTGCTTCTTGATGAGGGTATTCTACAGGGTGCAGAGATGCTGAAGCCAAAGTAGGCCACACTCCAAGCTGTTCTAAAACAGGGACTCGTCCAGAAATTTTCCTACTTAACCCATAAGACTTACACAAACAACAGGGTGAAGTCCCTGCATTAAAAAGGCCAAATGTTAAGGACAATGTAATGTTTCCTTTGGCTGGGATAAAATGCCTTGTTAGTCAGCTACCAACACCAAATACTCAGCAGGGACTCAGGGGCAGGTTCAATATTTACATGACAAAAAAAGTGCCATCACGCTTTAGCAGTGTTAAAGTCAGACACGGCTTTGCCTGCACCGGAGCTGAGGAAAGGGGAGTTGAGCAGCACTGTGCGCCCACCAGGAGACCGTCCCCTCCACCCCACGGGCCTGGTCACCCCCAGCACGGTCACACCAGGCTCGGCACAGACGGCTGGGAAGGCTCCGGAGCTCGCAGCCTCTCTGCTCGTCTCAAATCCCCAAGCATCGCCGGCTCCAAGCCTGTCAAAACCTCCCAGCTGGGAAATCTCTGCGGACACTGACAGCCTGCTCCAGCCCACTGCTCCAGCCCACACTGGATCATCCCGCTGGCAGCAGCCTGCGATGGCCCGTGGCACAGAAACCCGGGACTGGGTGGGACTGTAAAGGGGACATCACTGATGGAGGGTCAGGTCTGCTGTGCGGGTAGCGCAACCTGCCACACGCGAGCCTGACTTCAGCTCTGCCCTCAGCCCCAGGGGCACGGATGCTGTGGCAGCCTAAGGAATGCTGCAATGTCCCCAGGACACTGCTGATCTTCCATCCCGTGTGCCTGTAGCTCTCCTGCACCGAGTCCTGCCGAGCCTTTCCCTCCCCCAAGTCCCTCCCCGCTCTGTGATCAGAGTGAGAGCCGTGTGAGGCTCGGCAAACACAGGATTGCCACTGAGCCGCACTCGGCAGAGGTGAGCACCGAGCTCTCCACACAGGCACCCCTACTCCCGGCCACCGCTCCTCCAGGGCTAATTGGTACATTAAATGTTTCACGCCGTAACACAAATACAAGGTTTCCAAGTAATCTCGGCGGACTGGGCTCTCACCAGCCAATCTCGCACTTACAGCCGACCCGTCTGACAGGAGTCAATATTCAATAACAAGGGTAATTGGCAGCGGAGGCTGCCCGAGCGCACAGGAGCCGCCAGCTCCGCTCCAAAGAGCTCCCACTTTCCCTGCAGGAACAGCTGGCAGCGGCTGGAAACGCCACGGGTTCGTGACACCCTGTGCCACCCTGGGGAGCCCGGCAGGGAGGGGTCAGGGACAGGTTTGGGGCTGGGCTGGAGCCACCGCCGCTCCGGGAAGGGCTGGAGCGCTCCCTCCCCGCGGTGCTTTATTGACTTCCAGCGTGGATGAGAGATTGATCCAGAGTCAGCTCGGGGAATCACGCACTGACTCAGCACGGAGAGCACTGCAACAGCTCCGTGGTGCCTTCCCCGAGCTCTGCCTCCCCAAATCGGAGCCCTCAGAGGCCCAGGAGAGGCTTCAACCCACGCACACCCCACACCTCACATCTCACACACACCTCCAGCACTTCCAGACTATTGGCAAAACAACAGCTGGCTCAGGGAGCAGGGTGGGCACGAGGGCTGCTCCAAGCTGGGCTGCACCGGGAGCAGGTCGAGGAAGGGATCCTTCCTCTGCTCCACACTGTGAGGCCATTCTGGGTGCTGTGCCCAGTGCTGGGCTCCCTGTACTGGACATACTGGAGGGAGTCCAGCAAAGGCAAGAGACGATGGGCACAACCCAAAGTACAGGCATTCCATAAGGAATTGCCATTTAAACATTTTTGAAAATAAACATTTTTATTACGAATATAGTCAAACACTAGATCAGGTCACTCACAGAGGCTGCAGAATCTCCAGCCTTGGAGATACTCAAAACACAACTGGAAGTGTTCCTGAGCACCCTGCTTGAGTTCACACTGTTTTGAGCAAGACAGGTTGGGACCAGATGATCTCCAGCAGAGATCTCAACCATTCCTAAGTTCTCACCAGCACCTCACTCACGCTCCCTGGAAGTGCTCAAGGAGCGTTGGATGTGGCTTGGAGCAACATGGTCTAGTGGAAGGTGTCCCTGCCCATGGCAGGGACTGGATGAGCTTTAAGGTCCCTTCCAGCCCAAACATTCCATGATTCTACAACTTTCTCCAACCAGTATGGAGAAAACAGAGCTGTCACCCCTTTTAGGGAAAAGAGGTGGTAGTCCCAGAAGGAGAAAGTTCCAAAGTTCTCTGGAGCCTCCCAGCAGGGAGCAGGTGCCACCCACTCTCTGCCCACACTTCAGTTCCACCAAAGCCACACGAGCACAGGCCATTCCTGGATCCAAGTCCTCTCCTCAGCACAGCCCCACAGCAGGCCAGCTCTTCCCACAGGTGGAAGCAGCAGGTAATGGCAGAGAGGTGGGGGGAAACCAAATCCATAAATTTAAGGGGAAGTGATGTACCAGTGCCCTCTGCTGCTGACAGTTTTTATTTCCTGACTGAGTAAAACCCCGAGGGCTCACAAAGCCCACTCCAGACTCTTGCTGCCAAGTGGTAACAGCACAGCTCAGCTCCAGGTTTGTGTCTGTGCCAGCAGCTCCAGAGCAGGGAGCACATGACAAACTGCAGCATTCCCAGGCTCCAGGCTCACCCAGCACTGGGAGGAAGGAGGGATCTGTGCTCTGCTGGCTCCGTGCAGGCAGTGTGGGATCACAGGCTGCACAACTCCCCCTCCAAGGAGACCCCCGGACATTTCCTTGCTGGAGGACTCACCTTGAACCTGGGCACTCAGTTTCTCCAGGTCCTGCTCTGTCATGTGGGAAAATCTGCAGTTGGACCCAAAATCACACTGTCCTGCAACAAAATTGTGCGATTTCAAAATTCAATTTCAATTTCAAAATCCACTAGGTTAGATATCAGGAAAAATTTCTTCACATAAAAGGTTGTAAAGCATTGGAATGGTGGAGTTACGAGCCCTGAAGTGTGGATGTGGCACTTGAAGACATGGTTTAATGGTGAACATGGTGGTGCTGGGTTGATGGCTGGACCTGGTGACCTTAGAGGTCTTTTCCAACCCTGGGAAAAGCCATGTAGCTCTGTGAGAGCTGCTCACAGGAGGTCCTGCCTTGTGCAGGCAAACCCAAGCTGCACTTCCACCATCCACCCAAGCTGGCCCAGGCCCCTCCCTCCAGCCTTGGGCTGGCTCTCCAAGGAGCTGCTGGAGCCCAGGCACTGATTTCCAGCTCAGAACTCCTCACCTGTCTGCAGAAACTTCCGACAAGGCTTCTTGGTTTGCTCCTCTTGGAGGATAGCGGCAGCATCTGGGGAGACAACGGGTGAGAGCAGGTAAAGATCCCCTGCACAGCAACAACCCATGCTGTCCCAAACAGCTCAGGAACCAGAAGGGATCAGAGGAACACACAGGCACTGGTTTCACAGCCAGTCTTTGCTACAGCCAGAATGCACAGTCCTGCTCTCCGTGAGACCCTGGACACGCTCCCATGGCATTCCCAAGGTGTCACTGACACTCCTGGAACTCCTGTCTGGTGAGACAGGTCAGAGCCACACACGAGGGTTTTGCCTCTGACACTGCTTGAGGCAACAGCACCAAGTGCACAGTTCACAGGCACACAGAGTGTGTAAGCCACCAGTGCTGATCCATTTACTACTCCCACTGCCCCACCTCATCCCTTGGCTCCCCAGCCCCAGGAAGGGAGCGGCACACAGCTGGGAGCACCCACCTCGGAATAAGTCGTACCAGACCCTCTTGGCCCGGAGATGCTGCACTCCATTGAGGTGTTTCTTCCTGTTGTGAAGGTTGTCCTGGAAGGACCTGTCACAGTAGTCACAGAAGTACCTTTTCCCCATTTCTCTCCTGGCAGAGCAGCCTCAGCACAGCCTGGGAACCATCAGGCAGTTCCTCGGCACCCAGCCATGGGAACGGAGCATCCAGGATTTACAGCGCCTGTTCCCAAAGGAGGAGAACTCAAATCACTTGGGGCTGGCAGACAGAGAATGAGGTGAGACCCAACAGTTTATATCCTTGTCCATCACAGACTGCTGGGGCAGGATCTGCTGTCTGTACATGGGAGAGAAGGCTTGGATCTGCATTTATCTCTGTCACAGAGCAGCAACAGCTCTGCTGGAAGAATTCTCCTTCCCTGAGTCCAGACCACACAAAACAGATCCCAGAGACCCAAGAGCTCCCAGGAAGGTGCAGCAGAAACCACCTGAGGTGCAAATAGGAGGAGCTGGAGGTCCTGGGGACCTTGAACCACGACCTCCACAAGCTGGCATGTAGGAGGAAGGAAATTCCCCATGTCCATCTCGGCAAGGTAAGGAAGGAACTCAGCAAAAATACTAATTATATCCTCAAAGATAAAACAAAAGCTGATCTCACCTGCCCTGTAGGTGGGAAGCTGCACTACAAACACTTCCTTCAGTCCACTGAGACACCCACTTTCTCCTTTACATCATGGATTGCTCTCATCTTCCCCAGACCAAGGTGTGTCTGCCCTGATCACAGCACTAAGATCAGAACAGCCTTCCAGCCAGGAGAAAAGAACCCCAACTCCACAGCCACTGGAGATGCCCAGGGAAGGGGGACACATATCACGCACGTAGTTGTAGCCTGGAGACTCTGCTGAGGAGTATCAAGGAGTGACAGGACAGAATTTGGGAGCTCGCATCCATGCTGGGCCTGGAGCCACCAGCAGGACAGGTGAGATCAGCTTGTGTTTTACCTTTGAGATACCCATCCCATCAGATGTCCCTGCTGGAGGTGCCACAGACACCCCAAAGGAGCTGCAGGTTCTCTCCAGGAGGATATAAAGGTACCTTATGAAAGCCAAAGATGGATGGACTGGGAGATAAACTCCAAAAGCAATTCTCCATGTTTTGACACCTTGACAGCCGAATGCATTTAAAAAATGGCATGGAGACCAGCGCAAGAAATAAAGATTTTCTAAATAAAACAGGGCCAGAATCAATCACAGCCTCCTAGATGATGCCTCAGGCTCAACAGGAAGAGCAGAGTTCCAGGAAATTCCTCAGAGCCCAACATGCCAAGCTCAGGTGAGGCTGCCACATATCCACACATCCATCCATCCATCCATCCATCCATCCATCCATCCATCCATCCACCCACCTCATGAGCACTTGTACCACAGTCCCTTTCCTCTCCTGCTCCCAAGAAATCTCTGAGGCCTCACACCACAAGTTCCAGCAAAGCCTCCTCCATCTGCATTTGCCGGAAACATCCGATATTCTTGAATCAGCTTCAAAACCTCCACACTGAAGGTAAAAGGTTCAGAGATTCCAATTAAATTCGCTGCTTTAATGTTCTTTCCTTGGTAGGTGAGAGGCTGGACAAGCCCCGGCACCCAGAACCCCCCGTGCCCTGGGCTGGTCCCACAGTGTGGGCAGCAGGGAGGGGGGATCCTGCCCCTCTGCCCCCTCAGGTGAGACCCCACCTGCAGAGCTGCCTCCAGCCCTGGGGA
>JAWWEW010000036.1:1411916-1429997 GCA_035583185.1 Anabacerthia variegaticeps | reverse complement strand
CGCGCGTTTTGTAGGCCCAGAGGAGGCCCGAAGCCTCCGAACTCCCAATAAAGGTATTGTCTATCTTTCTCCATTAATGTTTTTCTGAGTGCCTATTTTCCAGGATTTTAGGCATCAGGGGAACCCCCACAGCCCCGAGCTCCTCCCCACCAGCCTCCCCTTCCCCGAGGCACAGTACCCACCTCCTGCTGATCAGCTCATCGTCCGAGTCAGCATCGTTGGCCCCCACCTGGTTGCCGTCGTAGGTGTCGTCGTACTCATCCTCGTAGTCCTCACAGCCGAGGCAGGGCCCCTGTGGCAGCACCTCCTGCACCACGCTGTACTGGCTGTAGCGCTGCCGCTGCTCCTCCACCGCGCGCTTGTCGTTCACCAGGCTCCGCGTCGTGTCCTGCTCCCTCCTGCACGGGCACACAGTGGCACGAGGTCAAAGCCTTCTCTACAAGGGGTTTTTTCCCACTGGTAGAGGAAGCTGAAGCGACATAAGTTTCTTCTCCGACGCCACAAGCACTCCTTGAACTCACTTATTTTCCCGCTGATCTCACGGAATCGTGGAATGGTTTGGGTGGGGAGGGACATTAAAGCTCATCTTGTTCCAGCCCTGCCATGGGCAGGGACACCTTCCACTAGCCCAGGGTGCTCCAAGCCCTGTCCAACCTGCCCTTGGACACTTCCAGGGATTCAGGGGCAGCCACAGCTTCTCTGCCCAACCTGTGCCAGGGCCTGCCCACCCTCACAGCCAAGAATTCCTTCCCAGTATCCCATCTAACTCTACTCTGTCAGTCTGAACCCATTCCCCCTTGTCCTGGCACTCCAAGCTCCTGTGAACAGTCTCTTTCCACCTTTCTTGTCAGCCCCTTCAGGTCCTGGAAGGCCACAAGATCACCCTGGAGTCTTCTCTTCTCCAGGCTGAACAATTCCAACTCTCCCAGCCTTTCCTCACAGAAGAGCTGCCCCATCCCTCTGATCAGCCTGGTGGCCTCCTCTGGACTCTCTCCAGCAGGTCCATGTCCTTCCTGTGCTGGGCCCCCAGGGCTGGAAGGGGTGAGCCAGGTGGGGTCATTTGTCCAAGAGCTCTTTGGCCACTCAAACCATCCACTCCTGGCCTGGACCAAAGTCATTCTCAATCAGAAACCTTGGAAGATCCCACAGCAGAAAAGAGCAGGAATTGGGGACCACCACTACCATTTGAGACAGAGGGGAAGCTTTTACAGGAGGCCAAACGCAATTCTGCTCCAGCTGAAACGTGGCCAAGGTGCAAAGAGCACAAGGAGAGCCACAAACCGTGAGTGAGGATGAGAGTCAGCACAACCAACAAGGCAGAGAACAGAACAGCAGACAGTGACTGTGATTCACCTCTCAGAGCAATGCAAGGACCTTTTTTTTTAATTTAGAAGGCAAGGAAGTTATAGTCACTTCAGAGAAGGGAAGAGCAGGAAACAGGTATTAAAAAGCATCCACTGACTGTCTCAAGCTGCACAGGCATATGTCCTGAAGTCCCATTTTTCAGACCAGCTAAGTACATATTTACAGCAAAACAACAAGGAATTCCACTGTCCAGCATTCCCAGGACACCTTGCAGCCCTCAGAGTCCAGCAGGAATAGGCACCAGTGGATATTACCAGAGAAAGGCAGTGGCAGTGAGTCAGGAAGGGACAGACTGAGAGGACAGAGCACCAGGCAGTGGGGAGGTGATCCAAGCAGCCTGCCTGCCTTTCAGAATCTCAGCCCAAAGGAAGTTCGCAGCTCCATGTGGCTCCCTCTCTCCCATGACTCCCTGTGCCATGCCTGCATTCAGCTGCACAATGCCCTCCCCAGCATGTGGTGAGTTCACACATCCCGGGCTGGCATCACTGGGAAAACACGCTCGGACTTCAGACACAGATTCAGCTCAAACAATTAAAGGCTGGGCAGGCACAGACAAGGGGGATCACTTTTCAGGACCAGCAGAGTCTGTGCTGGTACATTCATTTCCTCATGCTCCTTTTCCTCCTCATCCTGGCTGGATTTCTCTTTCACAAGGGCAGGCCCTGCCTCAAACTGCTCCTGCTGACAGTGGCCAGTGCTCTGGCTCTTTAAGTGACATCACGCTTAGCAACAGACTGAGCACGAGAGAAACTGGTGAACAAAAGGCATTAAGAAGAATAAAAAGGAAAGAATTAAATATTGATACACTTCCAATCCAAAGCAGACCTCACACTAGGCTTGGAGAGCACTGTTGCTCCAACACCTGGGTAAACCATCAGGCTTCCTGCTGCTGGAAGAACCACTGAGCAAGTGGGATTTTAGTGCTGAAGAGACACTCTGGGTATTCATGGAGTGCTGAATGTTAAATCCTGGAGAGCCAGGTACCACAGCTTATCCTGTGCTTTGGCTGGATGTGGCCAGCTCTGGGTGGAGGATGCACAATGCTGATCACAGTGGATTCTGCCCAGGGTTTAAACCACTCACACCAGAAATGACATGTCTGGAGTTCTGCAGAGTGTTCTCAGTGAAAGAACTATTTGAAAGGAAGACACAGCCTGGGGGAGGCCAAAAGACACCAGGAAGAGCAGCAGGAAAGAAGATAATCCCAACTACAGCAGGAGAGATGAGAACTTGTCCAGCAGTGATGGTTCCACTGGGGACAAGGCTCAACCTCCCACAAACCTGGAGGGCAGTGCCAGGTTAGCAGGGCCCCACAACCCAGTCCAGGGATCCCTGACAGCTTCCAGAGCTCTCAAGTGATCTGCAGAGGGAGCTCCGAGCAGGTTAGTCCAGCCACTGGGTGCTCTGAGCTGAACTTGGGGCTCTCTGGCCTTGTTCAGCTGCTGCAGCAGCTGCCCAGCTGTGCAAGGCTCTGGGAGACATGGAGTACCCAGCCAATACTTTGGGAGACAGGGAGAACTCAGCCAGGGCTTTGGAAGACAAGGAGAACCCAGCTAGGGCTTTGGGAGACAGGGAGAACTCAGTCAGGGCTTTGGAAGACAAGGAGAACTCAGCCAATACTTTGGGAGACAGGGAGAACCCAGCCAGGGCTTTAGAAGACAAGGAGAACCCAGCTAGGGCTTTGGGAGACAGGGAGAACCCAGCCAGGGCTTTGGGAGACAAGGGAAAACTCAGGCAGGGCTTTGGAAGACAAGGAGAACCCAGCCAGATTTTGGGAGACAGGGAGAACCCAGCACACCCAGGCACAAGGCACCTGCAAGGGGCAAGGCAACACCATGAGGAGAAAGGTGAGAGGTTGTGTCTTTGAATTCTTAGCTTTGGGACATGTCAAAAGTCCCTGCCTTGGCCAGAGAGAAAAGAAATTCCTTTCTTGCCAGCCAAGCCAGGACCAGCACCATGGCACTGCCCTGTGAAGCTGGACTTGGGGACAAAATTTACTTTCTCCTGAGAATTTGATGCTTTGCAAGCAACTGAGAGCTTTCAGGGTCATATGGCTCAAACTTCAGCCAGACTTTTAGTTGCCTTCTGTGTAAATACGTCTCAACATAAAGATCACACTTGGCTGGTCACAGAGAGTGTTGAAAGTCCAGTGGAAGGTGTCCCTGGCCATGGCAGGGGATTGGAATGACCTATAAGGTCCCATCCAATCCAAACCACTCCATGATATGTTTTAAAGGATCTGAAGCAAGGGAACCATATTATAGAGTTAATATCCAGGGGAGCCAGCACCTGAATTTGCATGGAGTGTGGCACAGCACAACACACCCAACTGGGCAAAAAACAAAGTCAAAACTCATGGGTTTTTATAGAAATTCCTGCCCATTGCAGGGAGACTGGACTAAATGACCTTCCAAGGTCCCTTCCAACCCAGACTGCTCCATGACACCAGATGCCCTTGTGCAGGAAGCTCACAGCAGCAGGAACGACAGAGGATGTCTAAGGCACTCAGTGTTATCAGATTTTGAAGGAGATGGATATTGAAGCTTCTCTTGGCTCTAAACCAGCTCATTATTTATTCTCAGCTCTGAGTCACAATCCCAGGCTCAGAGATGGTCCTTTTCAAGGTTTTGTTGTTCAGTACAAGTTTAACATTAAGCCCAAGGAGCAAGAGCCTGACATTACAAATGAGCTTGGCAGAGCCATCTCCAGCAGCAGAGACAGGAAAGCCAATTAGGAAAAACACCAACTGAAACAACCCCCTCCCATAATATTTCACTTTCCTTTCCCAGACAAACAGGTGGGAAACACTTCTGATAAGCCTCAGCCCCTGCCAACACATTCCTGCAGGAGGTTTGCAGGAGGTATAAATGAGCAGGTTCACAGGTATTTGTTCCTCCTGACAGGCAGAGTTAATGACAGGGACACCACACTCACCTCTTGCCTTTCTGTATCCGAGACACATCCACTGAGTCTCTACTGAAAACATCAAACTCATCGTTCTGGAACACATTATAGCGAGAGGTGACCAGAGGAGTAGGGTCTGGCTTCAGCTGTCTGTCAAAAGAACCAAGGAGAGAGAGAATAAAAACAAAGGGCAAGTGGGGAAGACCAAACCCTCTCCTCCCTAAGCCCTTGGTTTATCCTTTGCCAGTCCCAAAGTCATCCAGAGCACACCAAGATCCTCCCCGTGATTCTGGGTCACCCCTTCACTTCACAGCCAGGCTCTGGGCTGAGCCACGAGGCAGATTCCAGAGCTTATCCTTGTAGGGAAACTAAAGCCAAAAGGGAATTCTCCTGCTCCTCTCAGAGCAAGCCAAAGCGTGCAGCACCACAGAATATTCAGCACAGGGGCTCAGCAAAGACAAACACTAAGTATGATGAATTACATGCTGGAGAAAAGTCCAATAATTTGCTGCTGATGATTGCAAGATGTTTATCTCCCTGTGGCTCCTCCTTAAATCTTTCTGAGTTCCACGTTTACATCTGTTCAACTTATAAGACAAAAGGCTGTTCTTTGACATTGATTTTGGTGTGCAGAGAGCTCAGCTGGGCAGCTGCAAATGCTGCTGTGCTCACTATAAATCAGCAGGAACCAGAACTGGACGTTTCCTATCGAACCAACAGCTTTGTTTCAAGATGCAAAAAGCAAGGGAAAAAAATTCCAGCTCTATCTCATTTAACTGCTGGCTTTGCAGAAAAACCAGCCCTTCCCAAAGCCCACCCTGCAGCAGTTGTGCCAAAATCAGCAGCTCTGGCTGTGGGAGCATCAAGATTGTTGCAAAACTGAGATTTTTTTACATCATTTTTCTGATAAAGATGCTTCCCTTTAATGTAACAGTGAGACAGTCTGCCCACTCCTCCATGAAATGTGAACAAACAGCACATTCCCATCCTGACGCTCTGTCAGGATCTGCTGGTGCAGCACAAAAACACACTCACAGCTGCAGACAAACTCCAACAATTCAATCCTGCCACCAGCTAGAAACCCTCCAGCCCTTGTACAAGTAGCACAAGCCTGGAAAGTTTGTCAGAGGACACAATAAAATGGGCCTGAATTCCCATTTCCAACCTCTCTCTGGTCTGAATTCACTGACAAACCAGCAGCCTGTTAAATAACCACATCTGACCCTGCAGGGTGAATTCCAGCTCAATTAGCTCCTCTGAAGGTGCCCTTTCCTGAAGACACCCAGGACTTTCACACCTACGACCCCAAACTCTGCAGCAAAATAACTTTGGAAGGCAACACATTCTATTGCTCAGCCCAGTGGCCCAATGATGGAATTTTAATGGGGCCTATTTCAGCATTTAAACAAGCAGTTTTGTCCCTATCAAGAAACACAACCCAGACCCTGCTCTACTCACACACCGAGCAGGGAATGTCCTGCTCCTTGGCAGGGACACCAGGAGGGCAGAAAGCCAGGACAGGTGACAAGGAGAAGCTCTCACTGCAGTCATCCACCCCAAAAATGCACACATGCAACTTCTCAGAGCCCTGCAAGTGCTGAGTCTTCAGCAAGAACAACGTTCAGTGACAAACAACCAAGCAGAAGTGGTGCCACACCTTTGCATCCTTCGGTCCAGCTTATCCAAGCACGGCACCAGCTTCTCCTCCAGGATGTTGTTGATCACCTGCTCTGTGTTGTAGCCATACTCCTCCAGGCAGGCCAGGATGAATCCCTCCCCGAGGTCAGGCAGCAGGTCCTTCACTTGGGAGATCAGGGAGTCCAGCTCCACACCAGATACGCGGGCAGGGGGGGCGGCCGCTGCGCCAGCACACTGTGGGCACCAAACTGGTGGTTACTGGGCAGGGGCAGCACTGAGGGCAGGCAGGAGTGCTCAGAAACAAAGGGAGAGCAGCACTCTGGGTTACTAGAGTTTGAACTCAAAGGGCTCCGAAACTGGAGTAAAGAGAAGAGAAATCAGCTGTTTAAACTACACAAGGTTTACGACACAGGTTTGGGCACACAACTGCTTTTGTCCATCCCTGAGCCAGCAAGGACACTCTGGAGAATCCCTTCCTCAAAGCTGTGCAGTTAAAAACATGCACACGAACTGCAGGGATGAAGCAGAGTATTTGAATAATCCCCAGCAAGGGAAAACCCAAGCCATGAGAGTTGTAAGCAATTTGCTCAGAGATAAAGCGGGATTGAGGTGTAGATTCAGTTCTCATTTCCCAAGGCATGTGGGGCTGCTCTGAGATCCAGCAAGGGGCAGAAATGACACTAAATCTCATGTTGCTTCCAAAATGGAGCAAACCAAGCCTGTCCTCACAGAGGACAGAGCAGAGCCCTGTCCCACCCAGAAGCTGTACCCACCTCAGCCCCTGGTGCACAGGCAGCCCCCAGCTCTGCCCTGTCCTCAGCTGAGCTCTCCTCTATCGCTGATGCTCCATTAGATGATGCTGCTGCTGCTGCTGCTGGATCTTTCACAACTTGTCCTTTTTTCCTGTCCACCCCTTCCCAGGCACTTTCCACTGCGTGGAGGATATAGGCTGTCCTGGTCTCATCTCTGAGAGCACAGAATTAAGGACGTTCCTGGATGTGCATGTTCAGAGATGGCCTTGGAGTAACTGTGATTGTCAGCGACTCCCAAGCCTGTGCCCACACCAACACCCATGGAATGGTGTCCCATCCAGTCCCACCCCCTGCCATGGGCAGGGACACCTCCCACTAGCCCAGGTTGCTCCAAGACCTGTCCAACCTGGTCCTGGACACTTCCAGGGATGGGGCAGCCACAGCTTCTCTGGGCAACAACTGTCCCCTCTCCTTTCTTTTTTTAAGGGAAAACTTTCCAGTCCTCATTGCAGCTTAACCAGAGGCAGCAACAGTGGAAATGTCAGTGGTGTGAAGGAACCAGACCCCAAGGTGAGAGCAAAGGATACAGAGAGGAGGATGCCTGCTGGAGCAGACTGACATCATCCTCCACGGGAAACAGCTCATCGTAGTCACGGAGAAATCTGAAAACGCAAGTTTAATCAGTGGAACTCAATTAATTACCACTCCCACCCCTGCTGTGCCTCCCTGACTGCCTCAGAGCTCAGGTAGGAACACACAGAACCTCTCACCCAATCCTGGATTCCAGCCAGGCCTGACTTTGCTCCCACTACACTGCAGCAACACTCCCCCCAGGCCCTCAGAGCCAGCTGAACACCCTCCCAGGATGAGGGGCTGTAACCCACTGCTGCATTACAGGGAAACGTGGTTTATGATGGGAACATGCTCAGAATGCCAGCACAAGATGGAATTCCCAGTTCTGCCACTCACTTTGCATGTCCAGCATTAGTGTTTAATATCTTTCTGGTGTGGTCACCCCAGCTGGAAAGCACAGGTCACTAATAACAGCCTAACCTGTCCTGGGAGCTAATGGCTAAATTGCTGTTCTCCATTTTGAGAGCCTGGATTAAAGAGAGTGAAGAATAACATTCCTCAGTGTCATGCAACACCCTCCTCACCTTTACAATGAGGTCTGTGCTGCAGGCTGAAATCCTCTCACTGCAGTTCTCCCAACCACCTGGAATGATTTCTAACTCCCCAAAGCCTCATAATGCTGTCTCAGGCAATTCTGGTGGAAAGAATGGAGAGGAAGGAGGTACCCTCCCCTCGGGCTCCCTTCCAGCCAGACTCACCTCCTTTCCTGGAGCACTGAGGAGAAGATCTGTAGAAATTCCTCAATAAATGGCTGAATATTCTCGCAGCTGCAGAAAACACAGCAGAGTGAACACCCAGACCAAAGCTGCCCCACTGCACAAGCTGCATGTTCTGCCTCCCCAGCCAAACCAATCACACTCACACACCAAAGGAAAACCCTATTTCCAAACAGACTTCAGGCCACTTTTTGGCTTTCATGGGAGCAAAGGGTCAAATGGAAACAAGTCTCTCTTATGGCTTCAGCAAACATGTCATGCAGCTGCCTGTAAAGCTGTATCATGGTTAGGATTACAAGACAGGCTTTACACATAGTTTGATGCCTCAGACTTGCAATGAAAAGGGTGTGTAGTGCCTTTGTAATTGTGCCTTTATTATATGTCTTGGGATTACAGAAGTGCACCTCCCAGAGAGTGTGTGCTCACCTCTGCAAGAACCTCTTGGTCACAGTGCCCAAACCTCCCCATGCAGCTGAGGCACCAGGCCCAGCCACAGACACCACGTTGTTTGGGTGGGAAGGACCTTAAAGCCCACCCAGTGCCACCCCTGCCACGGGCAGGGACACCTTCCACCAGCCCAGGGTGCTCCAAGTCCCCTCCAACCTGGCGTTGGACACTTCCAGGCATGGGGCAGCCACAGCTTCTCTGTCCAACCTGTGCCAGGGCCTGCCCACCCTCCCAGGGAAGGATTTCTTCCCAATATCCCATCTAAATCTGCCCTTCTTCAGCTTCAAGCCATTCCCCTCCACTACCTCTGCAGTATTTCCAGCCCTCACCACTGAGGGATCTGAACACATTCCTCTGGTTCGTGGATATTTTCAATATTCCAGCAGGTACCGAAAGCCAATCCCAGGCAGGCAGGGAAAGGCAAGGCTGCTGTTGCTCCTTGAAGGATTGGATTTACAGCACAGACAGGCTGAGGCATAAAGTCCAGGTCACAGAGGAAGGCAGGCAAGCAAATCCAATCTCCCAAGGAATCATGGTGTGATTCCTGTGCAGAGTCAGGAGCAGGACTCAGGGGGTCCCTCCTAACTCAGGACATTCTGTGATTCCATGAATTTCACCAACAAACTGCTCACCTTGGACAGCTCTACTGCTGCCAAAGCAGGGGAAACATTCAAGCAGAACAAGAGCTCCAGAGACCAGCAACCCCCAGCACCCTGAGGAGAGACCAGCCCAAGGGAGCAGCAGCCTGGCAATCGAGATTCGGGTCCTTGGCTCTGCTCCCAGTGTACAGCAGGATTTTGGGGCATTTCCCTTCTTTTCTGTACTTTAAAAGGATAGTTTTACTTGCCTTCCTTTTGAGATTACTCAGAGCTATCACTTAATTTTCCCAACAGGAGTGGGGAAGGACTAATAAAGGCACAAGTATCCAGGTTCAAAATTACTGTTTTCAGTGATCTCTAACTCTGCACCATTTTTACATGGGGTTTCAACCAAAGTATCTACACACACCACTGGAATTTGCAGCTGAGCCATAAACTGAGGTTAGAAATCTCCTTGGAGCACAGAGATTCTGGATCAAACAACTTCCTCTGGAACATTCCTGATTTACAGGACAAGAGAATCCTGATCTTAGCCAAGGCTTTGGCTGCAGCCCCAAGACAAATGGCAGTATCTGCTCATTTTCTCCAGTAAATTTGTAAATGAGGAAACAGTTTCCCCCCCAGCAATCAAATACCTGGCGAGGAGCACAGAGCCAAGTGCCAATACCTGCTCTCTAAGATGGGCTGCAGACAGACTTGGTTTATTAGGATGTGAAAAACTTCTATCATCTTCTTCCTGGAGTGTGAAATCCTCCTCCACAAATCAGCAAAAACACTTCAGAGAGAGCAAAAGACACTGTTGGTGTCAGCACAAGAACCTGCAACACACCTTTATGCCAGTCAGCCTTCTAAAAGAGAAACTGCATTAACAGAATCATTTCCTTGCTTCAAAGACCAGAGATCAGAGCCACTTCACAGTCGTTAGGGAAAATCCATGCTCCAAACAAAGCTGGTCTCAATTCCCCGTGGTCCTGACAGCACACCCCCAGTGCACCAGCACAGCCTGTGCCCTCCAATGAGCCCGAGCTGTACACTGAGATATCCTTCATGTTCTCACACTTTGTTACAATTTGAATGCACCTCCCATCAAATTCCTTCCTACACAGCACTGAAGGAAATGATTAGTCACCCCACTGCCCAGGAAAATTCGGAATTACAAGTGTCATCTCTTCAGAGCTCTTCGAAGCAGCATAAAAAAGGACAGAAAGACTCTGCAGGGATGAGTAAAGCAGCATGAAGTGCATTTTTAACTAAGCCCTGGGAAGCCTCACTGAAAAGCCAAGGCCAGCCCTTGCAGTCTTTCTCACCTGTTATCCTCATAATGCCTCTTCTTGATTGCAGATTCCAGCTCAGGAATTGCCAGTTCATAAAATGAAGCTAATCTGTAGAGAGGGGGAACAAACAGTACCTGTCAGCTGAGGTTCCAAAAATCATCTGCTAAAAGACAAATCAAATGGCTGATTTCATTAAACTCTCCTAACCAGCAGTAGTCATTAGCATATCACCCCTTTTGTTATTTTTTCCCCCCAAAACATAAGCAAATACAACACAAAGAGCAGCACTCCCAGTTGTTTTTGGAGAGGTAGGAATGAAATGCATTTGAAAAGCACCCTGGTACTGATTAGAACCATCTGCCCAACCCAGAAACATCCCAAACACAGAAGAGCCAACAGACACAGAAACTCAGAATTGCTCAGGTTGGAAAAGCCCTCTGAGACCATCAAGATCATCCCCCAGCACTGCTGAGGCCACCACTGACCATGTTCCCCAAGTGCCACAACCATAGGGATTTTAAACCCCTCCAGGGATGGGGACTCCACCAGTGCCCTGGGCAGCTGTGCCAGGGCTGGACAGCCCTTTCCATGAAGGAATGTTCCCAATATCCAATATAAACCTCCCCTGGCCCAGCCTGAGGCCGTTCCCTCTCCTCCTGTCCCTGTTCCCTGGGAGCAGAGCCTGACCCCCCTGGGTCCCCTCTCCTGTCAGGGACTTGCAGAGCCAGAAGGTCCCCCCTGAGCCTCCTTTTCTCCAGGCTGAGCCCCCCCAGCTCCCTCAGCCCCTCCTGCTGCTCCAGCCCCTTCCCCAGCTCTGTTCCCTTCCCTGCACACGTTCCAGCCCCTCAATGCCCTGAGGGGCCTAAACCTTACCCCAGTCTGAGCCCACCCCAAAACACCCCATCCCACCCCAATACCCTCATGGCCCTCCTGTTGTGTACCAGGAACTGGAGGTGAAGTGGGATGTGATTTCCAGTCAAGCCTTACTGGTCTTGCTATTCAGCTCTGCTCTAGGTGGGCATTTAGCTGAAGGTCTCCCACGAGCTGAGAGGCCAGGAGGGTGTTCAAATGGGATGGGGCAGGGAGGACTCAGTTTGGCTCAGATCCTGTGCCAGGCAGCACACACAGACCTCTTCCTTCAGGGACAGGGCACCAGGAGAAGTGGAGAGATGCCCTCACAGAACACAACCAGCAGGGAGATGTTAATGGTTCCCAGCACTCTGCAGGAAGGTCTGGCTGGACTCCACCAGGAACACTGTGTCCATGGCACTCATTAAGAGCCCAACATGCTAAATGAGTGTCCTTGAGGCAAATGTAGCAAAGCTGGTCGATACTTTCAGTGAGGGAGAGGAATTAACAAGTGCCAGCAGACTGATTGAGCTCAGAGGTTCCAGATGACATAAATCAGTCTTTCCTCCCCACATTCCAAAGTCCCAGTCATTTGTCCATACTGAGGATGAAAACGTTGCTGTTGTCTCAGTGCACAGAGATCAAGCCCCTTTCAGCACATCACTGACATCAAAGGCAGAACTAAAAGCCCAAGGTTTTCCTCCTCTGAGTGCCTAAGCAGGTGAACAGTGCTGTTTGCCAGCCCAGCAACCAAAATCCCACTTGGAGACAACATCCAAGGAGGACAGAGCCCCACACACCCCGAGCAGGTCACTCAGCCTGCGCTCCCTTAAGGCTTCAGAGCTCTGCAACACGACTGGAAGCAAAAGGGAAACACAAACCCGTGTCTGCTCACACTAAAAAGCAAAGCAAACGGGGGAAATAAGGACCAAAGGTAAACACTGCACTCAGTCCTAAACAAGGGATGGTTTAGGTAAGGCTCTACAAGGTGATCTGGGGGCTTAAACCCCCTGGAGCAAGGTGTGAAAGTGCCACTCAAGGCCCTGCAGCCTCAGTGGGAACAGGCTCTGCTGTCTGGCCCTTGAGCCCATCCTTCCTCACTCCCACCGTGCTCCAGAGCTGCACAGGGAACCAGTGTCAGCCTTGCCACCCTCTCCCAGGCACTCAGCTTTTGCCAAACCTCAGTAATACTCTCTAGCATAAGACCTGGGCATCACATCAGACAAAACCATTTGCTTTTGGACCTCGAAGGACTCTGACTACAAAATACTTTCCGCTTCCCTTGCTTTGGATCCTACATCAGGAAGTTCTCCATGTTCATACCTCGTCCCTGTCCCCCCTCTGCAGGCACACCAAGCACTGTTTAGCTGGGCTTGAAGTTGTCATGCATGCCTGGCTCTAGGATCACTGCTAATGCTGAAGGTGAATGTATAACAGCAAATCTAGACATCCCTACCCATTTATTTATGATGATGCTGCATTCCTGTCAGAGTGAACCCAGCAGGCTCTGCATTAAATCTGTCTTCTCTTAGCGAGGAAGGGGCTGGGACAGGACACAGCAGCACATTCAGTATTTTTACCTTGCCAAGACAAGCTCTGCCTGCAGAGCAAGACGTACCTGTAACAAAACTCATGTTTTTGGAAGGTCTGGCAAGCCAAGGGGAACACATCGAGGAAGGCCCAGAGTGTTGTGCAGGTGTCACATAAATACAGCACAATGTCCTTCAGCTCCTGAGGAGGAAAGAGCAGTTACTGAGGGAAAAGCCAGGTGAGTTTTCCCAGGAATACAGGATAACTCACTGACAGGGACACAGCACGTTGAGGCCAGGGCTGTTCCTGACTGCACAGTCTGAAATACAACCATGTTACAGAGTCTGGGGGCAGAGACAAACTGCTTTAAACTCCTAAATCCTTTACAGACCTATAATGCAATCCCCACTGTTCACTTTCATTAAAGATCCAGTGAAATGATAGGAATTCTCATCAGCTCCTGTCCTGGACAGTGGCTTTGCCCTCAGTATACCCTCCACACACAGGATTCTTCCCCATGGAGCTGGAGGCACTGCATGGCAGAAACATGGGAACCAAAGGGGTGACTTCAGCAGTCTGGGCCAGTGCAAGATGCATTTCCAGGGCAGCTGTAACAACTCCCTCCACAAACTGAATGACTGAGATCTTCTAGACCAGACTCACTGTCTTTGTACACCCCCAGCACCTAAAACCCCTCCTAATTAGCTCCAGTTAAAGCCCATTGTTGTTAAACACACATTTCAGAAGGAGACAAGCCAGCTCTGATCCCTGCCAGGGTTAGGGGGAGGCTTCTGTCAGATATTCTGTTCCGTGATTTATAAGTTGCCAAGTTTCAAACCACCCAGATGACAATGGAGATGGTGAAATGCACACAAGCAAAGAGCCTGCTCATGGTGAGAAGGTTTTATCCCCATGTCCTCTGCAAGTGAAACAACGATATGGAACCACGTGCTGTACAAGCCGCCCGATTTTGGGAGCAGGATGACCCTCTGAGGTCTCACTGTCCAGGCTGCAGCAGCACAGAGGGCACAGTCCAAGCAGGAGCAGCCCTACCTGCAGGGGCATGTTCCCTGGAGTCACACTGACTTTTTCTTCCAGCTTCTGGGGCTCAGCAGAGGCTCCTTCGCACTGCAAACCACACTTGTGCAAGATATTGTTGAACACCTAAACCGAGAGCACAGGGCAGTGTTACCACAGCCAGGAGCAAGACATGCTTTATCCTGGGAACAATCACTGCTGATCCCAAAGGCAGGCTGGGACTGTTTCTGTACCACCACCTCCTGTTTATGAGCTGTTCCCAAAGCCCTCCTCCCTCTTCCCTGAGGCTCAAAGGACAGATTTTGTGGTTCTTGTTTATAAACAAAGAACCTGGGGAGGAGCTGGCAGCTGCAATGGCCACCAAAACCAGTCTCCTGCAAGCTGTCCTGATATGGCACAGCATGAAAAGCAAATGGAATCCCTGCTGTCCTCCCCAGTAATTCACTTGAAGGCTTGGATATCACCTCTGAGATTTACCTCTAACAGTTTCTTAACACACACACACACACAAAGAGGAATGTGGGTTTTCAAAAACTCAAGTTTTTGAAACATGGAGAGCTTTTGCATGGCCACAGAGCACCCCCTGCACCAGATTCTCCTTTCCCCCTGACCCTACAGTGTTATCCCCAACCTGTTCTACTGCATTAAACTACCTCTCATGGTTCCTATTTTGTTGATTTAATTCTTCCCCTGAACTGTCTAATGAAAATTCCTCGAGATTCACTGCAGGGAAGGCCAGAAACTGAACGAAGGTCTTGGAGAGTCATCAAGTAATAGTTTTAGATAAAGGCTCAAAACCTCCCCGAGACACAGTAACATAAACCAGGGAAAGGAAGCAATAGCAAAATCAGGGCAGGGTCAGGTTGGATCTCAGGGAAAGGTTCTTTGCCCAGAGGGTGGTGGGCACTGACCAGGCTCCCCAGGGCAGTGGGCACAGCCCCAAGGCTGCCAGAGCTCAGGGAGGGTTTGGATGATTCTCTCAGGGTAGATATTCCATGATTCTATAAACTGCCTGCCTACAATTGTTCCCCTCCACTCTCCAAGCTCTGCCACGTTTCCAGATGAAATCCCAGCGGGAAGGCAGTACCTGGAGGACAGTGGGCAGAGTTTCATCCAGGTCACCAAAGTAACTTGGCTGCTGAGTGAAGATGTTTTCTGAAAAGGGGAAGGAAGGAGACCATTTCCATTAGTCCAGGCACCGACACCAACAAGATAATTTGCACCAGAAAGTTGTCCCTGTAACATTGTCCCTGGAGTGCTATTGACACCTCCCAGGCACAGCTCACTCCTCAGCTCATGCTCCCAAAAAGCTGGTCCATGAGCTCCCCAGTGCAACTGGAGATGCAGCAACGGGAATGTGCTCATGAGAGCAGGGCAAACGAGGTGTCAGATGATTCATGCTCCAGGGGCTGGATCAATGAATAATGCAAATACTATCACTGAACATCCCCAGTTCCTTTATTTGACAACTGGAGTTGACTTTTAATTACTGATAACAGTTCAGCACACACTGGAAAATGTGCTGCAGAATATTTCTTAAAGGTAATGAGGCTTTAGTAACACCTGCTATTACATTACTAGGGCTCCGTTATCTTCACAAAATACTCCACTGAGTAATGCTGTGCCATAAATCCTCACCAAGCACTGAGGCTTCTATTTTCCCGGGAATTACTGTTCAGACAATGAAAATTAAGAGTTCTCCAGCAAGGACAGAGCTCAGGTAAGAGTTATGAGACAAGTTTCAGAAAAATTTAAACCCTGAGAAGAACCCAAAGTTTATGAAGTTGTGAATTACACACCAGAACTGCTGGTGCTGTCACTGTCACAACAGAATGAAATAACCAGGTGGGCAAATCCATGGTCACCTGTGTGCAGAATTATTGTGTGGCACTCCAGAGCATGATTCAAAGGAGCTTTCACACACTCAGGTCTTCTTTGGAATATTTTAAACCCCAGATAATCTAAGCTTCACATCTCAAAGAGATCTATCTATCTGTCATGCCTTTCTTCCCACCTCTGAGGCTCCACAGAGGAATTTAGAGTAGAAGTTACTGAAAAAGCATAAAGGGATTAAAAACTTAGAGGTTTATCTAAGCTTTTCTGGCTGTAAATCTGACTGCATCACATGACCTCTAACACTTCTCATGTTAGTGAGCTTGGAAACGAGACAAAAACAACCACCAAAGAAAGGGAAAAGTTTCATCCCCTGAGCTGCAGACAAAGTGGGTGAGACTTTGGGAGGAAGAGCTCACTTAATCCAAGCCTAGATACTCTTCCAGCTGTGCTCAGGTGATATTAAAGATCACAAGCAGCTCCCTTGTGGAGGGAGCCCAGGATAAACACAGAAGTAAATCCCTGTGCTCCATCTTCCCCCCTCAGATTCCCTCCTCTCTGCAGCTGCCACTCAGGCTGGGTGTGCACACTCAAGGCCAGGGACAGGCACGGCTTGAGCAACACTCTGAAGGGTTTGTGGTTTGGAGGCACTAAATACATCAGTGCCTGCTTTGAACATTCAGGTTCTGCCACTTCACAGAGCACTGGTTACCTCATGCTGAGCGTTTCACTTGGCTCCCAGCTCTGGGAACAAGAGCGCTCACACGAGCAGTTGGACTGAGCCCCATCTCCCAGCCCTTCTCCCTCCTTTCCCAGGAGTTGTTTGCTCCTTCCCATCTCTTCCAGGATTTTACAGAGCCCCCACATTCCTCTTACAATGGCTGAGGACACATTTCATTGGTGGGGGAAAGGATTGAGCCTTGGTTCAAGCCTAACAGCAAGAGCCCAGCTCAGGGCAGCAAAGCAGCAGGACACAATATTCCCTCGATATAAATGAAGTGCCCAAGAATAAAGAAAAGCACAATCTGATCTAGAAATTGATCTAGAAGTGACAGATTCCAGTTGCTACTGAACAATCCCTTTTCAGAGTGCTAGCACCGGTATAAAACCCCACTTGCCACACAAGAAAAAAACAAAACCAAAAAAACTGAAGTGTAACAGGTTTTGCCTTGGCTTTAACTAACCAATCATCTTCTGGAGTAGGAGGCCATTTCCTTTCCCAAAAAGCACACAGAGATCCAGAATCTTAGGGATGTCAAACAGGAAGTTATTGTAAATAATTTCTCCAAAGACAGAAGGGGTGATAAAATGATCCTGCAAAGAGAAAACACAACAGTACTTTAAAGGACAATCCATACCGTGCTCTGCAGTAACTCCAGCATTACAATGACATCTGTAAAAACCTCTCCCAAAGGGGTATTAAGGATTTGCTTTAACAGGAGGCAGCAGCTCTGCTTGAAACAGCTTCTGTGGAGACATCTATTCCCACATTCCCAGCTGCCTGTCACTGCCACACTCCATCCACCATCAAGTGACCAATCTACCTGCAAGTTAAACCCAAATGCTCCTGCAGTTCCTCAGTTCCAAGCCTGGCCACACAACCAGCTGAGCTGGAGCAGGAGTGAGTAACCAGGCACAGCAGCAGCTTCAGTGGCACCCCCAGGACACACCCCAGAGGTCACTGCACCCTGGGAGGGCAGAATTTGGGCACCAGAGATCACAGAACTGGGGACAAGCAGGAGAAAAGGCCGAGGCACTGCTGCTCTGCACCTGATTGCTGAACACTGTGCCAAGAAGTCATCACACTAAAGGAATTTCTTTCCAAATTCTAGGTGAAAAAACAATCTGACACTGAGAAACAAACACCAAAAACGTGATTTTGGCTTTTCAGAAGCCCAATTTGTCTGTGGCAGCAAATGTTTTCAATCCCAGGGAAAGGCAGGGCACATTCTCCCTGCTGAGGCACAGGGACAGGTCCAGTTTCCAGAACTCCTGCTGACTCCTGCATGACAACAGACTATTCATTCCCTTCAAATCTCTCAGCTATAAAATGGTTTCAAATGCTCTCCTGCCTCTCGGAGTGGTGAGATTTAATCAGAGCCTGGAAAGAAAGACACCACAGAGGTGTTGGGTACCTCTGCTGAAGAGGTGCCAGCAGCTGGATCCAACATTCCTTCTCCCTGCTCCTGTCCCAGAGCTCCAGCTCCCACCTCCCTAAATAATTTATCCCTAAATAACACATCCTGAACCACTGAGGAGATCAGGGCAGCGCTTACTAAAACACGAGGTGCCTCAGCCATCCTGCCCAAAGGCTGGTGAAGGTTCCACGGCTCCTGATGGGAACTGCACTCACACCATTAGTGCAGAGTATGTCTTTTATTTAGAGAAACCCAGAATGGTTTGGGTGGGAAAGGACCTGAAAGCCTATCCAGTCCCACCCCCTGCCATGGGCAGGGACACCTTCCACTAGCCCAGGGTGCTCCAAGCCCTGTCCAACCTGGCC
>JAWWEW010000036.1:1369403-1396445 GCA_035583185.1 Anabacerthia variegaticeps | reverse complement strand
TCGGCCCGGCCCGGCCGGGGCAGGCCGCGCCGTGGGGCCGGGCCGGTCGCCGCGGGGCTGTGGTGGCCGGGCCCGCCGAGCTGCTGCTGCTGCCCGCGGGCCGTGGGCCTCGCCCGGCCCCGCCGTGCCCGGCCCGGGAGGGTGGCCGGGCCCCGGGAGGGTGGCCTGTCCCCGTGGGGTTGGCCTGGCCCCGTCGGGATAGCCGGTCCCGGGACGGGTGGCCGGTCCCAGCGGGAGCGCCCCGCGCTGTTGGCGACCGCCGGTCCCTGCTGGGCTCCTGGGGCCGCCGGGTGTCAGCCCTGCTCGGCTGCGCCGGGCCGAGCGCCCCTGCTTTTGTAAGCGGGGCTCGCTGAGGCTCTTTCTTTACGTGGTTTCGCGGCTTTCATTGCGCCTCTTCCCCGTGTTCCTCCTGACAGTCCCGTCCTTTCACTGGGGCTGAGCAGATGTTGCCCTTCCTTGGTAAGTGCTTTGCCCCCCAACATGGAGCTGAAGTTTGTGTGTTGAAGTTGGTGCCGCTCTTTTTTGTTCTTTTACAGAATATTTTTTTTATCAGCAGATGAGACCTGGTGTTTCTTCACATCTCTGTACAGGAAATTGATTTCTTTCCTTTCCGTGCACACTTCCCTCCCTCGCTGTGGGAAGGTTGGGTGTCAGCTTGTATCTCTTGCAGACTTCAAGTGTTACAGACGCTTTCCTGTGTGCTTCTCCTGTCTGTTTGGTGTGATGCAGCCATGTCAGTTAAGCTGCTCTAGTGAATCATGTCAGGCCGTGCTGAGTGTGGAGGTGCACTTTGGCTTTCTGAACATAAAGGCATATTTAGATGCCTTGGTGAGTCCGCTGGGAAGGGACGGCAGCGTGACGGAAGGAGCTATGACAGGTTTCTTGTAATACCTGTCATGCTCTGAGCTCTAGATAAAGAGCTGAGGTGCCTTTTGTCTTTTACTAAAGCATGTGGTATTTGAAAATGAACTTTTTCAGTGGAGGTGAAGGAGTTTTTATGAGGGAATGCTTGTAAACTCAAGGGGAGGAGGCTGACATCTGATACCTGCTTTGCTTCAGCTGTTAGTGATCTCAAGGGTTTGGGAGATAGAAGTGGTGCTTTTTTTCCTAGCACAGGAAATACTGAGCTGTAAGTGTTGAAACTTTGTGCAGATAAGTGAAGGCAGGGCATGAGGGTTTAAAATGCTTCAGTGCCAAGTGTTTCTGTACCTGCTGTGGAGCTTGGGGAGGGGCAAAGGGGCACAAACGGTGGTGTTGGCCAAACCATGGTGGTTTCTGAGTGATTGCACTGAAAGGTGCTCTTGTCCTACTTCAGTTTACAGGAGTGAAATATAGAGGGCCAAGCTGAATTCTCTCGCTGGCAGCGCCATAGGTGCTTATCTAGGATGCTGTTAATATTCATTACATTAACTGTACTAGCAATTATTAAAATATCAATGGTAACCTGCTTAAGTAACCTGCCATGCAACCCACTAATGGTACCACAGAGGTGGAGTAGGTCAGCTTGATAAGCTCTCATTTTATTGTATTTATTTTTTACATAAAACCAGCCATCTGCAGCTGGAGGAGATAGAAATGGAGCATGCCCAGGCTTCTGAAATAGAGGATACAATATTTTATCTCAGATCTCAATCCACCTACGTGCAGCCCAGGATGGTGGAGAGAAGTATGTTGTCAGCTTTCAGGAGTAGGAGGAACGGGGCTGTGCAGTGTTTTGCTGGCAGTTAACCTGGAAAAAAGGAGTAACTTAAGGAGAAGGGTATCGTTAGGCTGCTGGAGTAACAGGCAAGTCTGATGTAGCAGGGAAGAGGAATTGTCTCCATGGGGAGCAGCTGGGTTTGCATCCAGTGCAGAGTTCCAGATCTCTTCACCTGCAGAGATCAAAGGGCTGTGGTGGCTGTTCCTGCCCTGGTGGCTTCCTACTGGGAAGTGTAACTGGATATAATGAGATACTCTTCTGCTTGGTATCAGTGATGCCTTTCAGAGCACGTGACTCCAAATGGTGCATTAGTGCTTATCAAATGCTGTGAACTAGAATGAAACGTCCAGATACTTAAACATACACTTGTTTCATAGTAGCTTTCACTGCCTGAGTCAAAGTAATAATTCATGTTTCTTTCAAAATAACCTTTGAGGTACTGAATTGTCTAAGCCAGAATGTGCAACTGTTCTGCATTTGTCTCTAGCCTGAGTAGCTGATGGTGTAAAGAGCTGCCTGTTAGATACCATATGGGCTTTAAACTCTGAGAAATGAGCTTCATGACTTGTAATTCCACCCTTTTTCTAGATATTGGTGTCATCACTTCACAGTGCTGTCAGGAAAACTCCAGGAATGTGCCTAGCACTCAATTTGTGCTATAATTCTTGTGAATTAACTGGATTATTAAAAGACAACTATTTCTATGTAGTGCTTCAAAATTTCAGACTGACTGAGTGGCTTGCATGAAACCTCAAAGTGGAGCTGGTGGTAATTCAGGGATTTGAAATTGTGACTTTTTACTGAGAGCTCAGCTCCTGGTGCTTTACAGCTTCTCCCTGGGATGCATTAGCCCTGGATGGTGCAGGATTGCCCTGTCCAGTCCGGTGCATTGACTTGCGTTGTCAGCTGCTTGTTGGATGGGCAGAGGTGACAAACCACAGCCTCCTTTGGTGTAAACTGCCCTTGTTCGGTGTGTATTTGTCAGCAGAACAGCCAAAACTGTGTCCCCTTGCTTTGGGGGGAGCAGCTGAGAAGCACTAACAGGATGGGCTCAATACCATAGAAATCTAATGGTGAACTGGAGCATGAGTAGCCCTGACCTGTTCTTCCCCTCAGCTGATTAGTGGTTTCTGGTGGTGGTGTGAGGGAGGTGAACCCCAGCTGGCTGTAGTGATTCTGGGGTAACGTTTCAGCCCGTAAGGAAGCCCTGAGTCTGTCCCTGCTGCTCAGAGCTACAGGCAGTAGTAGCAGGGAGGAAAAGTGGCATGATCTTGTTGCAACCAGTGGTATCTCTCACCTTTAGTCTGTTAGGAGGTGTCAGGTTGTGTTGCTCTGAGCCAGAGGTGCTCTGTTCACCTTCAGCAAGTACCAATAAGTGAGGTTTGGACCTGCAGAGCCATGCAAAGTGAGCTGGAGGGAGGGCAAGCAGGGGGCTTTCTGGAACGTGCATTGAAATGGGGAAGATGTTTCTGGAGTCACTGATGCCCAGCGAAAAGCACTGTTTGTGAAGGCTTCCCTTAAAATACAGTCGCTGATTCCTAGCTTTGGTTCATCTTCTGAAACCTGGAATCTTAATGTGAAGTTGGGAAAGCAGCAGTTGGTGTGACACCTGAATGTGGCTGCAGGTTAAGCTAGTAACTGGGAGTGTGCTCTCCCGGGCTTACTGGGGGCAACTGGGTATTTGAGACATTTTGTTCCTCCTTATGAGTGGAACAACAGACTTTATGGGTCCTTCTTAACCACTTACGGGTGCTCGTGCTGAAAATCATTGTGACAGGGTAACCATGGTAAGATCCAGTGGAAGTCTGTTTGGAATTTGTGTGTGTGGCTGCTTGAGTGAGACAGCTAATGACATTGTAATCATATGTAGGTGGTGGAACTCTGAGAAAGGGGGAAAAGAACCCCTGGCTCTGAAAGAACAGGGGGCTCTTGCCCTGCCTTGGGAGAGTTGGATTTCAGAAGACTTGAAGCTGGATGGCCCTTGTTCAGTGGTATTGTAACTACACTGTACAAGCTGCTGTGTTAAAGTATTGCCACTTCTGGAAAGTGAATACTTTGAACAAGCTCCAGTGGGACTTGATTTTAGACAAATGAATCTGTTATTTTTCCTCTTGACTAGGAATGCAGTGAAAAGCTGTAAAGCAGCAGTGGCTTGGGGGCAGGCCGTTGTACATCACCAGTCATGCCAGTAATGAAATGTGTCCTCTGTAGCACGTGTTAATGGATCTTAAGTAGTATTAAACTCCTTTTTTAGAGAAATTTAACCAAAAAGATTGACTTGTAAATACTTTAAAATGTGACTTTGCAGGCTGCTGTTGAAAGAGGACAGAACATCAAAGAAACCAAGGCTTGGAGAAGCAGTGTAGGTGACAAGCAAAGCAAGTTGTCCTTTGCCTTGCTCAGCACATCTGTGTGTTGCTTTCAGTGTTCATTGGGAGGGACTGACTAACCACGATGGAAATGAAGTTGGGTTTGCTCTGCACAGCTTTCACCTGAGATGCTGATGCTTTGACTGTCTTCTGTGGCATTGGTTGCTCATCAGATTATTCTGCAGTGTGCAAACAGCATGGCAAGGGTCAGCCTCAGGTTTTTAGCTCTTGTGTGTCTGGTGAAGCATTAGAACTAGTGCTAGACTGAGCTTAGCTTGGAAAATTACCCTGTTGCCTATGGAATTGGCTTGAAGCGGGAATGAAACGTGAAACTTAGTGTTAGTTCCTGGCTCCTTGGGAAGGGCAGCCAGAACAGACCACCACCCTGGCAGGGGTGTGTTCCTTATAGGGGGAACTGTTACAGCCAGTGTTCAAATGTTTGCACTCAGGAGGCTGGACAGCAAGGGAGGCTTGGAGCTTCTGGATCGTGGCCTAGAAGGCAGTGAATATTCCTGTAGGAAGGGCTGTGTTTTGTTACTTTGATGTTCAACTGTCTTCGTCCTTCCTGTTGTGTGTGTGGATCTCAGCTGTATGTTCTGTGCTCCCTCCATTTGCTTTTAGTCCAGTCCCTCCTGGATCATCTGCAGAGTGCCATTGTCTTGGTTTAATTTCAGAACTGAAGTTGTTCTTTACTGGGACTATCTCTAGCAGATCTTCCAAGTCCAACCTCTCAGGTTTAGCCTTTACAGTGAAAAGAATTAAAAAAGACTTTTTCACTATAATCTCAGCTTCCTACATTTTCAAGGAACCACACTGTCAAAGTAACTTACTACCTGTATGTGCTTGTTTCATGCTCTACATTTTCCCCATGGCTGAGACTTCTACCAAAAGCTCTCCTTTATGGTCCTTCTTACCCAGTTTTAAGAAAGATTTTCATCAAAGAAAACCAGTAAAAATGGTTTAAACCTTTCTTTAAGGGAGATTTCTGAAAGCAAAGTAGCATGAGATAGATCTCTAGGGTGCCTGTCTGTATGATGAAGTCTTTTGTATATACAGGTCTAATAGTCTCTGATACTTTGGATTGTTCTGGTACTCAGATTTAGTTTCTAGAACATATAGGCAGGGTGGGGGGAAGTAATGCACTTCAGGCTGAATTTGTGGAGGAAGGCTGCTGCGTTGCCATAATTAAGTGTTTGTAGTTTTTCTTTGCAATACCAGAGCTTTGTGCCCTGGTATAGACATTATTTATAGAAACACTGTTAGAACAGTTTTGTGTTGCCCTTTTGTGGGCCTCATTTGCTTCTCCAACTTTGGGACTGGAAACTAGGGCTATAATCAAAGCATTAATTCTGTGGTGTTACCTGGGAGGACAGAGCTTCAGGAAGAAATAAAAATAGTTTCTCTTTCCCTGTGCCTTTATAAAAGAAGGTTTTGACTCTTCTATCAACCAGGAAAGGGCAGACTCATGACAGAATGAGACTTGTTTTCTCTTTTGCTTTCTCCACTTGTGGAAGTGCCTGGGGGAAACTGCTGCCAGGCACCTGAGGGGGGAGAGGACAGAAATCCTGTCTCTGTAGGTTGACATCGAGTCTGTGAAGACAAGATGCACTTGGTTGGCTCCTGAGTGCCCTTGGGGAGCCGAGCAGAGGCAGGACTGGCTGCAGGGCCTCTCCCCAGCTCACCCTGAGAGCAGCCCTTCATGCAGGGCTCTTGTGCATCATCCCACTCCCAGGCCCTGTGAGTGTGATTCCTCAGTTCCTCTGAGAGTTCTCCTTCACTGTTCTGGGCATGTAGGATTCGTATTTTTGGGGGTTTTCATACAGCTGGTGGCAGGATTTCAGAAAACAGATGGAAAACCTGTTCTTCCTTTGAGCCTTTCTGTCATGTGGAGTTTAGCACAGTATAGGTCAAGGGTAGGCTACTAGAATATTGATTTTGGTTATTTCGTTGCTGGAAGTCACAGGTAAAAGCATTGAAGAGCTGAGTGGAACTGAAAGCTGAGTTAAAGCAATAACAAAAAGACTGAGCACACAGAGGTTAAGAGCAATTTATTTGAACTACTGTACTAGTGGAACTGCTTATGACTGTGGAGCCTTAATACCTTCAGCATCTTACAGTAGGTGTTACATGGGGGAGGTAACTTTCAGTACGTTTGAAGTGAAACCTCAGAAGTGTTGTACAGGAGTCGTCAGAATGATCCAGTCTACCAGCTGAGCTAGTATTAAACTCTGTCCTATCACTCTTATGCTACCACTGTGTCCTTTCAAAATGAGTTTAATCCCGAAGTACCTGCCTCTAGGTCTGGAATTGGAGGACAGTTCCATTGGAATTTCTGGGTTTAGAATTGGTGGGAATCATTTCCCTGGAATATCCTGTCTGGTTGTTAGGAGGGACCCAACAGCCTGACTCTCCCTGTTCTCTCTGCAAGATGAGGACAGGGAGCAAGCCAGGCGCTGGGGCTGTGTGATTCCATCTCTTCTGGCTGTAATTGGCCTAAATGTGTACCTAGGAAAGCTCTGTTTATTCCCTCGCTATCTGCCAGTGTGTAATTGCTATCATTGAAACTTAAAGCAGAGATGAATGAGATGCTGGGAAGTTGTGCTGTTTGTAATGGTGCTGTTTGCTGCATCCTCGATGGGGTGTTTGGTCTGAGACCCTTTCAGACCTAGTGCTGGATTTATTGCAATTGGAAACTGCTCTCAGTTTGCTTGACTCCAGCCTGTGGTGTCTTTTCTAACTGAAACTACTGTTATCAAAGCTGACTTTTACTGTTCTGTGGGTCTCCAAGTTCAGGCTTTTCAGATGCTTGTCTGTCTCCTGGCAAACAGAAGAGCCAAAATGAGAGGCAGCGAAAAGAAAACCCACCTGCCATATCACAGGGCAGCTTTGCTTGGAAAGTAATGTGAGGACACATCTCTCTGCCCTGTGCAGCCAGGTTGCTGTGGTCTGACCAGAGTAGAAACAATTTTCTAGGTGTTTTGACCTCATAGCTTTGGTTTTGTTATTATATTTGAATTTTCTTAATTTCCTTTTTTTCCCCTCACTTCTGAGAACAAATATTTAGTGTAATGAAGGCATTGATCCACTTTTGATCCACGAAACCTGACTAAAATGTCTAAGCAGATTGCATTTCTAGGTTATTTTGATTATTTTCCTTTAATAAATGAAAGCTGAAAGCAAGTGAAGTGTACTTAATGTAAACTCACAAGTTTACTGCCTCTGCCTGCAGACCTTTTCTTTCCATCTAAACACTGTGCATGGGTTTTTTTAAGAGTGGATAAGCTTTTCATCAAATTGATGACTAATTCTTATCAAACAAGTGTTCATCTTTACAATTAGAGAACAGGAATGCTTAATTGTGTGCTGACTGGTGAACATACTAGTCATGAGTACATTTGAGAATTCAGATTCTTAATTTTCTCTCACTGCTGGTAGCAGGAATTTGCTGTGAACAGGGCATTATATTCTGGTTGGATACCCATTATGATTAAATTATCATCTTTGTCTATGTTCAGTGAACCTTTCTTTGAGTAACTTCCAAAAGAATGCACCTTTTTGCACTTTGGGAAAATCTGAACTCTCTGAGGAAAAAGGAGGAAGATGGAACAAGGTAAATATTTTGAGGTCTGCTCAGCTTTCCTTGTGGGTTTGGCTAATGGATTATGGTCAAGGCATAGTTGTGTTCTAATGCAGAATACAATAGCTTGCTTGTTTTCTTTTACTTTGGGCTGGAATCTCTTAATCCCTTCAGACTCAAGCATGAGTATCACATGATTTGGAGGTGTTTGGTTAGTGTACTTCCCTGCTGCAGAGCATCCCTGTCCATAACAGATGAGTAGAGTGGCACTGCACAGAGAAGCCACATGGAAATTTTCAGTTTTGGAGCTCCACGGCCAAGTGTTGAATATTTTGTGCTCTGACAAAACCATGTGGTCAGTCAGGCTGTAAGTAAGGAAGGACGCCAGATATCTGCTCTAAAATCCCCAAGTTCATTATAAAAAGGACTTCAACTTCCATGTACTGACACTACACCTGCATGTTCAGGGTGCCTACAATGCTCAAACCATGTACTAGGGGATTGTAGGGAAACTTCCTTGCAGGAAAACTGGTGGTACAGCTAATTGTAGGTCCTTCTTTCAGAATCTGTGACCACATGAACATCAGTGGGGTTATAGGTGTATAAGTAATACTCATAAACCATTATTAAAGTGAAAGAATAATAAATATTCATTAACAGTGTATTTCTAAGTGTAGTAGCTTCTCGTAGCTGCGTAATAGTACCAACATGCCTGGTTACTGTCATGTGACCTTTGCCCCCTTCAGTTCTGCAGGCTTTAGGAACTGCACCCAAAATGTCTTCCACATGTCAAACTGGAATTTTGGCTTGTAATGACAGGATGAGTGCTGGCACTTGATGAGGGTGACTGCTAACCACTGACCTGGGAAGAGGACTGGGCAAGGGGTTTTCTAAAACAGGATACCATTCCCTAGAGTGCTGAGATACGGTAACGAGGAGGGTGGAAAAAAGACTGCAGGGAGTTACAAGATGCTGGGCTTGGCTCTTGGTGCTGCTTTTGCAGAATTTGGTCCTTTAAGCACGAGATCAGCATTGCTTTCTTGGAGTGTGTTCAGTGGCTGCTTCCCCAGGTGTTTCACCTGCCTCTGAAGAGCTGCAGAGGTAATTGGGGCGCTGCAGTCCTGCTGGCTCTATACTTAGCTCATTACTCCAGGCAAATTACCTTTTCCTTCTCAGGTGTTGCCTGGCAGGCTGGCTGGAGAGTTGTCTAGCTTTGCACTGCTGGGGCATTCCAGCTCCTCTGCAATGTTTTCATGGCACAGGCTCTTCTTCATGTGAACTCCTAAAGGGCTGGCCATAACCAAACGGCGTGAGGGGCTGAGGATGGGCGTTCTGTAGTAATTCACTGAGGGGGAAGAAAGCAGTGTTGTAATCAGCAGTCTTGGAACCTGCTTGATGCTGTGGAGGGTGGTTGGGTGCATCCCTGCCACTGCTGACACCTGAGCTGGGTGGGTCTGGTGTTCACCTGGAGGAGTCAGCCCGGGGAGCTGCGGACAAAGGATTTCGCTTCATTTGACAAGTGTAAGACTGGTATGACAGAGACAGTAAGAGCTATTTTTTGCTTTCATTTTTAAGCCCAGTTTTTTATGAGCTGTTTGTGTAAGGCCCCGGTGTAGGTGCTGCCCTCCTGCGAGGGTCACGCCCAGAGCGCAGCCCTATTAAAGTTAATAGTGCTGTTGCATCATGCCCGAGCCTGCCGAGCTCCCATTCAGCACTCAGGTATGAAGACTTTTCCTCTTGCATAAGACACTTGCTTTGCTCGGGTCGGGCAGGAAACAGTTGGCAGCTCCCTAAAGAGTGAGTTACATGCTGCTGTGCCCTGTAGCTTCTTTTTCTAAACATTAATATTTCAAGTTCTTGTGCAGCTTTCTAAACTGTACAACTGCCCGAGGCTGGCCCACTGCTCACACAGAGGCAGGGATTACCTGCCAGCCCCTGCTGGATGCTGATCCTTTCTGCTTCCAGCAGACTACTTGCTCCTAGACCCAGATTGTTTGGTATTTAGAGTAGAGACACAGCAGGGCTAAGCCTCACAGACTTGAACATCATTCAAGAGCCCTAAGATTCCAATGTGGCTCAGTTTACCTTTCTTCTTTTCTATTTCTAAGTATTGCTAACTACTGTGTTTATTTTTTCTGATTCTTCCAACAAAATCCAGTTTTTAGTCTCATCATAAACGTTTTCTACCATGTGTTAATCCCATCAGACCAAGTCATGTACTTGTTGAGAAAAAAATTTTTTATAAATAGGCTACAGGTCTAGTAACATTAGTTATTGAGCTGAAGTGACTTCACTTACCCAAAGCAAGGAGTGGTAAGTTAAAATAAGCCAAAGAAGGTGGTCTGAAGTGACTTGTATCACAAAAAGGACAAGAAAGGACTGAAGTTTTTGTGCTAAATTTGCCATATTAGAAGTAAGCAGGTGGGCTGGGGAGAATCTAGTTAAACTTACAGTTTAAAGAAAGGCTTAATGCCAAAACACCCTCAAACCCTAATTTATGTGCTTCATCTCAACAGTTTTTATACTGCCTCTTGCCGAGGCCGTTAAAGAATTCCTAGAGCCAGTCTGGATTTCCAGGCTGGCTTTGGAACACGATACCCACTTCTGCGGGTGCAGAGAACACTCCAGCCTCTTCAGGTGGGTTGGTGAGTCTTGGTGGGTTTATTGCTGATTTATTTGAGTTTTTCAAGAGTCTGGAGGTGTTGCTCTGAAGCACATTTGTGGTGCAGTTGTAGGTGTTTTTGCTCCTTGCCAAAGGTCAGCTTCTGAGCTTCCATGGCTTGATGAGCAGCAAACTTCAAGCTGGTGTTGCAGCACCTGATTTCTAGAGCTTCAAGCCTCCTGTTGGACTCTGGAAAACTTATGAGGAAGAACTTGAGTGCTGTGTGGAGTTGGTGTTAAGATCTTTTTAACTATTTGTAACTAAAATGCGGAAGGTGAAGAAATACCCTTGGGTCAGTTCAGAGAGGGCTTGTGGAGCTGAGTGAAGATCAGTTGTGGTAGAACCAAGTGCATCCATCATGTCTGGGAGGAAGGCACAACCAGCACCTTGTTTCAGTAGCACTTGATTGTGCCCTGTGTTGTCCCCTGGGTCACCTCATGGCGAGTGTTGTTGAAAGACTTGACTTGGCAGAGTTTGTACATGTTGAAACAAATTTGATGGCTTGAAACTTGTCTGAAGAATCTGCTGCTTGTCACGTGACTCCTGAGAAGCTGCTCCACCTGTGACCCCTCAACAGTCCTGACTTGGCTACTTTGATTATTTTTTAATAACATTTTAGCTCGGGTTAAATAACATACTGGCAGCTTATTGCATATAAGGATGTGAAAGAGAAAGTGTGAACCTTTCTGTGGAGTTGGGAATCCATAGATCAAGCTGGGTGAGTGACAGCTCAGCCTCTACATGGAATTCAGAGCATCTTTGCCATGTTATAAAAAGCCTGTTGCCTGGTGCTGATCTGTTCCTCCAACACTGAGCTTTTTGTAACCTTTAAACTCAGAGTGTAGGGTGGGAATTTATCCAGTTAAAACCTGCATTTGTTTGAAGAGTTAACTCCTGCTTGTTCACCTCTGCCCCACATCTCTAGGTCTCAGTTATTTAAATACCAAGGTGTGTGTCACTCAGAACTCACTGGATAGGTAGGTTTTCCTTTAGCAGAAAGAAGTAAATGTGACCTGTAGTGAACAAGCAGCTGTGCCTGTCTTGCTGCACCTTTCTCATTCTTCAGTTTTGCTTATGTACAGTGGAACTGCTAAATTAGGATTTAAGAGTTGGTCTGCAGGTGAGTTTTGGGAAATCCTGGAAATTTGTTGAAATATTTGAGATGAGTGTCCAACCTGAGCCTTATCTTGAAGTGATATATTTTACATTGTCTCTGATGTAAATTTTACAGGCTTTCTTTTGGGGAGGAATGGGGAGAAGTCCTTATTAATTTCTCATCTCAACAAAATAGGCTGGGTGAATAATGTGCTGGAATATCTTAAAAATGAAGTGCTTGATGAAGGTTGGATGGAAGGGTCTGAAAGCTTCAGTTCTGAAGTAAGGAATAAGTCTTCTAGTTTGTCTAGTTAGGCTTCCTATTTTGAAGCCTCACTGAATTTTCAAACGGAGAAGTAGCAGATCTGTTTGATGTTGAACAGCACGCTTGAATTATATCCTTTTTTAGTTTTGAAATAGCTTGGTGTAAACCTTTCACAGAAATGATGCTCTTACAGAGTTAGTGAGTTAAGTTCATCACAACTCAAATGCTGTTCTTTCTCTCCCTTTAACTCCTTGTCAGCAGTGACAGTTTTCCTTGCAGGCAGACTGTAGGTAGAAATCTGCAACTCCTCCTTTTTTTAGGTTGTCAGCCCTTGCATCCTCCACGTTTAAGGTGCAGTCTCAGTGCCACACTCAGCAGGACTAGGCTGATCCTCTGGAGGGGCTTTTAACTCTTCCAGCCCAGGGTTACTGCAAGTGAAGCATTTATGTGCTGCTGCAGGGCTTTGTTGTGTTCCTGGAGGTAAATGGTGCCTGTGCTGGCGCTGCTGGCTGAGAGCAGTGGGGCAGAGGAGGTGTCCTGGATGGGTGCAGAGCAACAGGGCTGCTCCCTGCATCCTGTGGCTCTGGAGCTACGGATCTTGTCAGCCTTGTGGCACCGGGGTCTTGGGCTGAGCTCCTGGCACAGGGAAGGCTAAATGCTGAAAGGGTTTGCTACTGCCAATTTCAAATTATCCCTCGGAAGTGCAGCTCCCAAAGCTGTTCTGTATCTGTGGTATGGCTTGAGTTGCACTTGAGATTTATGTAGGAAGTGGAAGCAGGTGCATTCTTTTTCCTCAGAGCTTTTATTAATTGTTAACTGAAACAGTTGAATTGCTGGGGTTTGTTTAGTATTTGTGGTAAGATTTGATATGTTGCTTGATAACCCTTCATGTGTTTTCCACAGATAAAATGTGCTTAGTCCTTGTGGGTTATGGAGTAGTGGGCTCTTGGATCTGTGGATGTTAAGGTGGCTGTGTATTTAATTCAGCAGGGAGGACTAATGCACTGAAACTTCATACTGGAGGGTTACTCAGTGACACTGTTTTTGTCACTGAGCTGCAAAAAAATAATGCTGAGAACTTAGCAAGGCTAAATGCATGTTGTGCAAAACACAAATATATCTGTTTCAGAGTCTCCCCTGAAGGTAATAAAACCTTCATTGGGAACTCTGCTCAGGCAGAGATTCCTTCTGGCTCTAACAAGACTGAATGCTGTTATTGATGTTCTTTCCCAGTACAACCAGGACCCCTCGTTCCTATGTCTGAGGTTGTTTCCTGTGAGCAGAGCGATTCCCTGTCGGTTTCCCATAGCCCTCAAAGGCAAGAGTCCCTCCAGGCTGTCCCAGGGAGGGCCGAGCCCCTGCAGGTCTCGGTGTGCCCAGGCCGAGCCCCTGCACAGCTCTGGCCGGTCCCTTCCGTATCGTCTGGGAGGGAGAAGCCGCTCTGCCAGCACACTTAATCTATTTTTGATTCGTCAGGATCTCAAAGACAGAAACAAAAAGCACTTTGTCCTGGCCGGACTCGAGGACTGACACTTGAATGGCTCTTTGCATTGTCTATTCACTGGTTTGTGAGCTGCTCCTGCAGTGGAGCACATTGTTGTGGGGCAGCCACTTCAGTGCCGCAGTTCACAGGCCCTGGGCGGCAGCGGGAGCATCTTGGAGCAGCAGCTTCACAGGAGGCTCTTGTTTGAACAGTCCCAGGGGTGGCCTTGTCAGTGTAACATCCCTGGGTGAAACTGCCCTGGCAGCTGGTGGTCCCTCAGTAAAGGAAGCCTGTGCCAGGGCTGGTGGGTGCTGCCCTCATCACCTCCTGGGTGCTGCAGCTCCTTTCCCCCAGTCCAGTGAGAGAAGGGTACCACTGGAGGTACTTTGTGATCAGAAGCTCCAGAGAATTTCCAGAGGTTTGGTGGGGAGTCTCCAGGGAATCATTCGGGCTTATTTACGCTTTATTGCTGAGAAATATTCTGACAGAATATTCTGGAAATACTGCAATCCAATTTCTAGTTATTTTGTAATATATTATAATAAACCTTTCTTTTTTGCTGATTCCAAGCGTCTAGATACAGGAAAAAGATTGAGTCTTTCCCTCATTGTATAATCTTCCTGGGGCCCTTTTGTGAAGCTCTAATCATTAGGGCTTTTAATTTCTCATACACATGAGAGCTGTGTGAGAATTTCCCTGACACTTGCAGGTGATCATGAGGTATTTGGTTTATCTTGAAGTATCTGAGCTTGGTTTCCTACTGTTCATTCCATGCTGTTTAGGTTTCTGTTTGCATTTACCTCAGTAAAGCAATAATAATTAACTCAAAACATTGAACTGATGGAGTTATCATATTGGGAGAACAACCCAATAACCATAATGCAATAAGCATTACTGCAGCTTCCTGGTAATGAAAATTCCTGTAGTGGAGGACTTGATTTAATTTTTAAGCTTTGAGAAAATAGTGGTGGCGATAAAATGCCTTTATAACTGACTCTCACTTAGGCAACTGCTTAATGCTATAAAAATCTTGGGGTTTGAGAGAGAGTCATAGGGGAAGAATCATCAGCTATTGAGGACAAAAGTTGTTTTTGTTATTGGAGGGAATGTCTGAGCTCTTGCTGTTCACATTTGAACCCCAACCTGCAGTGTGCAGCTACATTTTTAAATCACTAATGCTTCCCCAGACAGTCTGGATGACATTGTTTACTTCCTTCTAGTGAGTCTGTCTGGACGTATTTAAGCTGGAAACTGCAGAGTTAAGGACAGTTGGATATTCCTGTTCTCCCAGCAGGCCACACAGTTGAATCAATACATGCTTAATACATCAAGTATGTATCTGTCTCCTGAAGGGGGTGTCCAAAATAGGTAAGAACCACTCACTAAGGGATAGAACGTGAGACTTTCAAATTAAAAGGGACGATATCAGACACAAAAATCTGGCTTTTGGGGAAAAGAATCTTCCTTAAGGTCTCTGGGGCAGCTTCTGTGTACAGCTGGCATGGCCATGGCACTGAGGATGCTTCCAGGAGAGATGAATCTCTTGGCTGCAGATGGCTTTGGCAGTTTTCTTGGCATGAAAGGCTGATGAACCAACACAGCTGTAGAAGTGGTGTAGATCCAGGCTCTGAAGGGCCCACGGAGCAGCTCTGAGGAACTTGGATGTGTTGTGTAAGGACGGCTCTGACTCAGTGGGGAATGTAAGCACGTGGTTAAACTTAGGCAGGATCACTGTACCAGTCAGAATGAGGGCTCACAGCCACACCACTTCCATCCCACTGCCCTCTTGAGTGGCATCCAGAGCTTGTTTCTTACCTCCCTCTGTGTTCTGTGCCTACTTTAGGCACTGGCTCCCAGCTGTGGAGGCTGAAGCACTGCTGTGTGCCCTGCAGAGCAGCTCAGGGCTGAGTGGGCACTCCCTGCTGGGGCAGCTCCTGGCACGGCCTCAGGCACTGCTGAGTGCACACCGATGTTCTGCACATGCAGGGAGATGCTGTTCCATGCAGTTCAGAAGCTTCTGGTGTAACAGAAACTTGTCCCTAGGCCAACTTCTCATATATTGTCTTACTGAATTTTCTATCCATTTTGCAGCTACTTTCAGGGGTTATTGTGTCTTAATGGGTATTGTATTATGGGTATTATGTCTTAACTATTGGTGTTTTGAGCAACGATTGAAGAATTTAAGATGGATGCTTATGGGACAACAGCGGGTTTGGAGGCTAGAATGACATCACTAAAGTGAGCTGTAGTATTAACAGAGCCATTCTAAATATACTGCAGCATTGCAGTCATGGCAGTGATTGTGATGCCAGGACTGGACTATGAATACATCTTACATGTGCACACTCATGTGAGAATGACAGAACAGCACGTGCTGAGCTTAGAGATAGTGTTTCTTTCAGTGTGATAAGGAGTGTGGCACAGTTAGCCTTTGCTTTTGAAGTGTCACAGACCCAGTGCTGTGTGGCTGTTCAGAGCGAGTGCAAGCTGCAGGGTATGGGGAGATCTCTCCTTAGAAAGAGAACACACCTCAGTTTCTGCAGTCTGTGCACAGAAATCTGCCTGTCTCGGGCTCCTTGTTGTGTATGACACATCAGGGAGGTGGACTTCTCATGCAGATGGGAAACTAGAACCATCTCCCAGCTTTGGTTTCCCAGGCTTTCTGGTTTTTCCTCTTGCTTAGGTTTGTAGCTTACTTGTGTAGTAGTTTATTCCTCATCAGTCAGGTAGTTAGAGGTGAACATCTGGTAAATAGTACTTGCAGGCTGTGATGGATTGGGGTGAGCTGTTCAAATGTCTGCTGCTTTCCTGCTCCTGACTGTATAATGTCAAGGAAGTATGGGGGTGTTGTGGACAGGAAGGGGCACGTGTCCCTAGAGCCAGACTCTCTGAAGGGCACTGCCCAGCATAGCTGTCCTGATGTCAGTGAGGATGGCCTTCATGGTTAGGAAATCAGTAAAGTACCAGCTCTGAACACCTTCTTATGCTGCCTAGTCTCCTTGACACAATTAGTCTTTTGAACATACAAACTCTTCAGGCAGTCTAAAGCTGGTTTGTTATTGTAGGCAAATGTCTTGATGACCTGAAGGAGGACTTGGTCTTTCTTGGAGTTGTCCTCCTTGCCACCTGCACTGGCAAGAGATGGGTGTTTTTCACAGGGCAGTGAACATCTGCTGCCATAAGGCATCAGGTTCTGTAGTGAGAAGCCTTAGTGTAACTGAGTGGAAGTGAGACAGCCTTGAATGCCAGAAAATGGGATTGCCAATGACTGATGAAGGATCTATACTCGCTTCAGACTTCTCTTCAAGTGTCCTGGGTTTCTGAGGGAGTTTAATAGACAGGTTGTCTTAGTACCAGAGACAAGTGGTAACTTGAAGTGGGGTTGACACTGTAAAAGCGGATGTAAGACAAGAGGAGAATGTGAAGACCTGACATGCTCTTACTGCTTTGATTTCCATACCTGTGCAGGGCCTGGACATTAAATGTATGCTGCTAAAAACTTCTCTGGGAGCAGAATGACAGGCTGCAGTTCCTCCCTCCTGCTGCTTTAATTCCTCCTAAGGCTGCTGAGGAGCAGCTTTGCTGCACGTTCTGGCAGTGCAGCCTTTCCCTGGGAACAGCACTGCTGTAGCAGCCGAGTGAGCAGTGGAGGCCTGAGTAAGTACCACTGGCTGGTTCTCAAGTCTGACATCATATCCAAGAATTAGATGGCTCTCTCTCACCGTGGGGATAATGAAATAATTCCTACTGTGTTATTCATTAACTCACATTTCATTCAGTGGCTCCTAAGAGGATAACGAGTACATTAGAGGTGAACTTGCATAAGCCTTCTGACATCCTTTTGATAAGCTAAATAAGAGTTAAAGCTATGGCAGTGGGGCCTCACTGAGGGGGCTTGGTGGCTTGTGGTGTATTATACATACTGACTTAAAAGCTAACTTAGTGGCTTTTTCTTCAACGGTTTAAAAAAAATAGCCTGCTTCTAAAGTCGTTGGAGAAATGACTGGTGCCCAGAGCCCGATGAAAGTGGTGCTTGGTGTGGAGGCTGCACGTGGTTGCAGGGCTGTGCATTCAGGGAGTGCCCAGCCCAGCACTGCAGGGCACAGAGAGCAGCCCAGCGAATGAACTGGGGGCTCTGAAAGGGAGGGGAGAGCATCCTGGTGAAGGACAGGTGCTCCTGATCTCTGGGAAACTTTGGGTGCAAGAGCCTGCTGAGCCTTGCTGGTTTTCTAGTTTTACTGCCAATGTAGCTTAAGCACACGTAAAATGTGACTCTCCCCTAAGTGTTAGTGTCATGCACTCTTTCCCCTCAGCTTAAATGCTGCTCTGCAAGGGAACTTTTAAAGAGGGGAGGGATTGCCTCAGTTGGTAAGGGGTTTTCACTGACATGATGTTCAGAACCAATAAAACTGGGCAACTCTACCCCTGGCTTTAGTGCTGACCAGTTTAAAGGTGGGTATGGGAGCTGGGTGTATTGACTTGTTTGGCTCCAGTGTGAGTCCTTGGTGGCCTGGGCTTCCTAATGAATGTGGATGTGTCTGGAGAAGCTGCTGGGAGTGCTGGTCTGTTCTGAAGGCTCGCCAGGAGTTTGTCTCCCTCCCAAAGAGGTTTGTCTGTGCTGTGCAATTGAGGCAATAAACTAATATAAATAAAGATTAAGCTGTTTGTGGGAGGAATGATGGTTGGATATTCAGATGCCTAACAATCTGTCTGATCTCTTGAGTGTTGCTGTGACTGTGCTGACATCAGTAATTCAACCCCACAGGTAATGACTGAGATCACTTAAGCAGAGGCTGCAGTAGCCTTGGACACCTGAAGAAATCCAGAATTTCCAGGTGGCCCAATAAGATCTTAAATTACCTGGTATTTGTAGAAGCACTGGGTGAGGTGGCCTTATCTGGGAAGAAGTTGTAGGTGGTGGTCTGGTGAGTCAGGTCAGTGCCATCCCGGAGAACCAGGTGTGTCCCTGCCTGGCTGTGGATTGTGGTCCTGGCTGGTGAGTTACTGGGAACCTTTCCAGGTGTGTGTAGAGGTTTGGATTTGGTGCTGAGTACACAACTCCAGGCCTGGGTGCTCCTCTCTGCAGCTCAGACCCCTGGCTAGTGGAGTTGTATTTCCAGACACAGAGCAGAATCCTATAAAAATTGGAATTATTTGAAAAACTAGGCTCTGGACACCTGTTCTTGGTACCAGCACTAGAAGGATCTTTCTGATCCCTTGAACTCTTAATATCCACAGTTTTCCAGCCTTTTAAAGGTCCATTACTGCCACTGAGGATATGGGGGGTCAGTGTGTGAGCTCTGGTGAGCACTGTGGATCATGTGCAGAAGAGGTGCTGTAAAATGAGCAGGGCTGAAAGGATGGACTTGCTTCAGAACTCCACACTGACTACAGGGTTAAGGAAAATGACTGTAATGAAAAGGTCTTCATTCAGGGAGTGCTGTTCCATCTAGTTCCCTGGGTGAGGGTTTATGGGAAGGAAAGGTTGGAGAAGGTAATTAGGAATCATACATATGCCAAGAGAAGCTGAGCTAAAGCTTCACAGGTGTTTGCATTTCCTAATGTGTAACTCTTCTCTCCATGCTTTTTATGTGTGACCATTTTAAGCTGCAATTACAAGTTGATTTCCATGGCATGAGCAGTGAAAATACCTGCTGGGTCATTAATACTCAGGGCTTTCAGCTTCACCTCCCTCGTTTACTTATTGTGCAACAGTCTGGTCCAGAAATCCATCACCAAGGCACGCCAGCCTGCCAAGGACCTCTTCCCTTACGCAGCACTCCCATCCCAGAGCTCTGACTTCCTGAGGAAAACACCAAAACAGGCCATTGTGTCTTACCTGGCCTGCTTTGGAGGGTCTGTTTTTCAGCACCCAAGGTAATGGCAGCTGGAAGGAGAATTCGTCAGTTCAGGCTTCAAGTTGTTCAGGCTGAACACAGAAGTTTGGCTGCAAGTGCTGGTTCATGGTGGCATTTTTTATTCTGGAGGCCTCCCCATCAGGGAAGGCTTTGGGAATAGTTCTGTCAGCTGGAGCTGCCGCAGAGGTGGCACATCTGCAAGCTGGTGGCACAGATGTGGTGCTGTAGTAAACAGACATACCTTGGATCCTTGTTCTCGGCTGCCAGACTCACCTCAGCTTGCCAAGTAAGCTTTCCTGTGTAAGGATGTAATATTTCATCCAGGAGTTGGGCTATTTTTTGGCAATTGAATATAAATGAGCAAAACTGTGTGCGTGCTCTTTCTGAAATACAAGACCTGAATGCTGAGGCTGTTCCTACAGTGAGCTGTTATTTATCTCAATTACAGATGCTTTTTCATCTCAGCTCGGAGCATTTGCTTCTGGATTTGTCTTCGCATGTAGATTTGTGTTACAGCAGCTGTGCAACCCCTTGAAATAAAGGCTTGCAATAAAAGTGAGGCAGACTGAAGTATTCAGAACATTGTTCTTACCCTTGTTGCTCCCTGGTTTTGCTCAGGGGAATTTGTTTCCTTTGCCTTTGAGTATTTTTCTGAGCTTGGTTACAGATTCCAGCTTTCCTACAGGGACAGTTTGTCTAGAAAGAATATGCCTGGTGATCCTCAACCCTGGGCTGGATGACTCTTTGAGCAGCTTGGTCTAATGGACTCGCTGCTGTGCTGTTATCCCACTCACCCCAAATTGTTCTGAGTATTTCTGCATAGATTTCCATCTTGGTGTACTTTCCCATTGGGACTTAAAGGGGCAGAAGTGACTTCTGCTTGCTTTGTAGTTGGCTATTAAGTCTTGTTTCTGTGGAAATCTGGTGTTCAATTGGAGTGTCTCTCAGGAGAAGATCTGTCTGTGAAGTTGACTCTTCCTGGAGCCGATGGCAGGTGTTGCTGCAGGCGGCCTGGGTGGTTACGGGAAGGAAAGAAATTCCTGCCCTCTCTTGGTTTGGATTTTGACCAGAGGTGGCACCTCATAAGATGTTGGAGGAGGTCCTTGAGGACCTGAGCAAGCCGAGTCCCAGAGTTGTGTCCATACATTGTCAGCAGCTTCGTCCTGCGTGTGCCCCACGGGCCCATGTCAGCTGAGGGCAGGGGGTTGGCCATTTCACCTCCTCAGCAGAACAGCACTATACCCAGACCCCCAGCTGAACCTCATTGCACCTTCTCTCTTTTGTATCTACTTCTTCTGCCCCTCAAAACTTACCTGATTGACTTTTTGACTCTAAGCAAATCCACTTGGAATATTTTACTCTCATGGGTTTAAGACAGACTTTGCTGAGTTCATGCTCAGTAAGTACAGACTTAGTTTTGCTGCTCAACTGGTTACCAGAGGGTGCCTCAAATAGAAGGATAAAGACCAGAAATAGACTAATTTAGTTGATTTTAATTTTTACTGTGAAGTGCTACTTCTGTGCATTTAATTGAAACTTGAGGTCTGCAAGTCACAGGTAAGAATTGTAGTGTTACAAATGTGACTTGTGCTATTCTCATGACTTTAAGCCCATGTGAACTCATATGCACATGTTTTTTTATGTCTTCATAAAATACAATCAGAAAGGGACATGCTAGTTAATCTAAGGATGGTTATAAATCTTTATATATTCTTTAAAGGAAGGTTAAGTCTTGCTGGCTGATAATGATTCAACTGCAAACCAAAATTAAGGTGGATAACTGCAGCTTCCTGACATACATATTTTTTGCAATCTGGGATTAAGCCATATTTAAAATGAAAATTACCTTCCCTGATGCATCAGTAACAGAGTGAGCTGTGAACTACACTGGCTTCTGCAGTGCCTGTGGGAGGGATGTGGATGTGCTGTGTTTGGGGAACTTGCTGAAGAGCCAAACCTTTGTTTCTTTAAAATGATGATTTATCTCTTAATTACAACCAGCTCTTTCTTAGTAAATTAGGTTTGTTTTGAGTCACACAGGGAAGGAGTGAATGTTCTCTAAAGGATAAAACACTTAAATGACTACTTATGTTCTTTGTACTATTATTTCCCTTCCCAATGCTTGTTATATCTACCAAAAGGAATGAGTTTCTTTAGGGAAAAATAAGTGAGAGGTTTTAAGTTAGGGTTTCCCTGACTTGAATGAGTCCACAGTAACCCAGATTTTGGGGCAATGTGTTCTGGATGGTCCCCTAAGAGCTGGCAGGACAGAAGTGTCTATGTACAGGCAATTGCATTCCTACAGCCATTCAACACTAGGAGCAAAGGTTGCTTGTTACTCCATTGCATTACTAATTTGTTGTTATTTTCTGAACGGTATTTAGTGTAAAATAGGATACTGGAGTAATATCTCTTTTGTTAAAAGCTGAGAACTTGATTTAAGTGAGTAGGTGGGAAATCCAGACTTAAATCTTCACGTTCCCTAGAGAAACCCCTTTCTGTTGAAATCACTGGTGCAGTGTCAGGACTGACCTAAGGCCATACAGTTACCCCATAGGATTAATTCCATTTTCCACATAAGGCAAGTGTCTGCTGGTATCCTTTGGAAGCATGAGCTTCAATGCCTTTTGACTTTCTAGGAGGAGGGAGAGGCTGTGGCTGTTATCTGTGGAGCTGTCAAACCTTGTTTCACCAGCAGAGCTGCAGTCTGTTGCAGAACTTCATTTCAGTTCTAGCTGAAACTCTGTGTTTTGATACACATACATGCCTTAAGCAACCACAAAACCTACTTTGGTGCCTCTGAAATGCCTAAATATATTTAACTTCGGCTTCATGCTGTTTAGTTTTTTAGAATAAGCATATTCTGTTAATCCAAGTAAATTCTTTCTTGGCTCTGAATGGCTGTCCAACTTCAGTGTGAGTGAACAAGCCTGTGTGCTTATTTGAGTATGGATGTTGTTATGGAGAAAAGATTTGGGGGAGCTTTGACTGAACTCAGCCTTCCGGGGCAGTCTGGAAACAGGACTTGATAAATTGTAGTTGTTCTTGCCTTTGACATGTTCAAGATTTGGACACTGCATGGCATCTACCTTGGTTTAGTAGCTGGAGGACAACTGGGCTTCAATAAAATTAGTAAAATATGCATTTTGGGGCCAACCGGTTCTGAACCACCACTGTCCTGGAGTAATACATTTTGCAGTGTGACAAGATTAACAAATCTGTTGAAGACCTCAGTACTTCCCAGCAGATACTAATGTGTGTAATTGATCTTCCAAACCAGTCACGGCAATTGAAGCACATTAAAACGTTTCTTTAGGCGGTGGAGGAGCTGCAGGACTCCTGGGGTGCCTCCTGCCTCCCACATCAAAGGGCTGGGCACAGATGCTCTGCCTGCGGTCTTGGGGGCTGCCGAGCCTCCCGCTGACACTCAGCTCGCTGCTCCTCACTCCTGGCAGGCTCCATGTCCCTTTTCCTCCTTTGTTTGTAGGCAGGACCCTCTTTAAAACTCTCTTTCTTTGCTTGCCTTTTGTTTTAGTTGTGGAGATCCATCTCCAGGTCTTATTTAGGTACATCTTGCAAATGGAAAGTAGTATTATGCCAGTTGCATTTCCTGCTTCCAAAAGTAACTGTGACTTTCCACGAGTGGAAAAAGATAGGAATAAACAACTGTCTTAATACTTGGAAGATACTGAGGTGATGTAACTATAGGAGGAAATTTGCTTTTCTGGCCTTTTCTTTTAGCTTTAGTGAATAAAGGAGAAAAAGGCCAGGTTGGACAGGGCTTGGAGCAACCTGGAAGAGTGGAAGGTGTCCCTGCCCACGGCAGGGGGTGGGACTGGATGAGCTTTAAGGTCCCTTCCCACCGAACCATTTCATGATTCTGTGACTCATCTGTCCAGAGAAAGGCCACAAAGTAGCAGGTTTCTTGGAGGCAATGTGCTGGTAGATTGGCCAAACTAGTCTGTCCCTTGTGATCTAAATGCAGGAATCTTCCTTTGCTGGGAAGGGCACCTGAGTTCTGTGTGTCTGAATACCTGGAGGCAGCCAGAGCCCTTCACTGCTATCCCAGAGGGAGCTTGACTAGAAACACAGCAGCCTGCTGGAAGTTTGGAGAGTCTGGGACTGGCAATGGGTTGCTAGAACAGCCTGGTTGTTCTCTCTGGAAGGGATCACTGCTCAAGGGCAAGGAGGGCAGGAGCCTGTTGTGGTAAATCGTGTCTGGCTTTGACCTGGAACTTGCTGTCTGAATAGGACCCAGCAGAGAACTTGGTGCAGTCACTGGAGCTGCTGGTGTTTCCTTACCCAGCTCTTCCAGGTCTCCTTATCAGGCGCAGGCACACGTGGCTTTATCTCCTCAGAATTTGACTTTTGCCTGGCAGTATTTGCACAGCAGTGTCTGGTTGAACAGTGAGAGCTGTTGATGTGTTGGCAGGGTATTGGATGATGCCCTAACAAGTATTTGGACTGCTCTCTAGAAAACAGCTGTTTGTGAGCCCAGAAAAGCTGGTCTGATCCTTGATTAGCTCCTGAAATGTGGAATTTAGGAGGTCAGTTCATAAAAAAAGGCTCTTAGCTTAGGTCAGCTTTTCCCTATGGTTCCTTCATTCAGTTACCAGATTGGTTTGCATGAACAAGTAAAGAAACACCTGAACTTGGTGCTTTCCTTGCACTGAATTTACTTACTGTATTACACTGTAAATATGCTGTGATCAAACATGTCCCCTGCCATGGTAATTGAAGAGACTTTGGAAGGCAAAGCTCTTCATCCTCAAATGCACAGATTGTGGCAGGAATTTGTGAATTACTCCCAAAGACACCCTCAGTTCCCGTGGGTTCAGGATACAGTCGTGTGCTTGAGAGCTTTAATGCAGGTCAGGGCTTTGGGAAGGTGCTCGGTGTTTGAATTGTGAATCCTGCCTTTCAGACTTAAACCACTTACATATTTCTCAAAGCATTAAGCAGGCTAAGGGGTGAAGCAAGCAAATTGATCAGTTCTGTAAAGAAATGCCATTTCTGCAGGAGTTGAAGAGGTTCTCAAGCTGCCTCGAATCCTGTAAATCTGAAATGTCCTGCAGTTTTTCTGGATGTGCTGCTCTGGGAGCAAACAGCAGCTCCAGCTGTGCAGAATGGTGCTCCCATGGCCTGCTCTCTGCTCAGTTCTGTACTGAGGAGTTGGGCTGTGCCATGAGGGCTCTGAAATGCCCGAGCTGGTGGAAGATAAGGAAGGGGAGCATTTTGTTTGGGAGGAGCACAGGAGCAGTACCCTTGCTGCTGGCTCACCAGGGAGTGCCAGTGCAGACTGTTCTAAAGCAAAACCACTTTAAGTGCCACATTAAAAAAGGCTTTTTTGGAGTGTGCCACAATTTTACCAACTGCTGGTGTTGGGCAGTTTGAAATATTAACTGTGCCACTCGTGTGAGGTGATCCAGTGGAGATCATGGAACAGGGAGCCTCCCAGGGCCCTTCTGTTCCTCGATGAAGGTAGTGAAGGTGGATGTGCATCTTGCCCACAGGGCCTCCTTGACAGAACAGGTGTTTTCAATGCAATTTAGGAATCAATGGATTAAAGCTGTACCCATAATTACATTGTGTAAGGTGTGCAAGCAAAGAAAGTGATGTCTCCTTACAGGCCTTCATAACAGCAAACAGCCCTTTGTATTCTGTTCCAGGCTGTGCAGCAGAGAGCGCTGGAGAAGGACTTTTTCCAAGAGTGTGGAGTGACAGGACAAGGGGGAATGGCTTCCCACTGCCAGAGGGCAGGGATAGATGGGATATTGGGAAGGGATTCCCCCCTGTGGGGCACAGGTTGGGCAGAGAAGCTGTACCTGCCCCAGCCCTGGAAGTGTCCAAGGCCAGGTTGGACAGGGCTTGGAGCACCATGGGCTAGTGGAAGGTGTCCCTGCCCATGGCAGGGGGTGGGACTGGATGAGCTTTAAGGCCCTTCCATCCCAACTCGTTCCATGATTCTGTGATTTTTCTGGGCCGTTGAGGGGAGCTGAGGTCCCTGTCAGGGACACCTTGTAGTAACTTCATTTGTTTCTCAAAGCTTGAATAGATTATTTGTAACAGGTACTTGATACTTCAAGAAAGTTGTCTTAGGAGAAAAGCATCGAAGTGTTTTGTTACAGAGATTTTCAAAGGTTTGTGCCAGAAAAAGTTTGGTGAAAATGAGGTTGACTTACACACTGAGGAACTGATCACTGTGACTGTGAGTGTTGTCTTAAAGTAGTTCTGTGGGGGAAAGAATCTCATGGACATGTATCTTGAAACTCCAAAGGAGCCTTCAAATCACGTTTGCTTCTTGATTCTTCCTTTCTTCAAAACTTTAATTACTTGTAGGTGTTTCTAGTGTTGCACTGGCTGTCAGAAAACCCAGCACAGGAGGACCTGTCCTGCTGGAGGGTGTGGAATGCTCTGGGAACTGCTGCTGCCCCTTCCCAGTACCCAGCCAGTTAGAGGAAGGACTGAGTTAAAGCACGTTGTGACCCCAGGAGGGAAGGGGGATCAGGAGGGGGTTTGGAAGGATGAGTAAAACCTTGGAGACTTTGATCAGCAGCCACTTCTCCCTGGCTGGGTGTTGCTTTTCTTCCAGGAGGGCAGGAATAGGGCTGGGCATGAGGGCTGGCAGGACCTTGGTGGAAAAATGGGGACTGTGAGGAGCAAGTCATTCCCTTCTTTCTCCATCCTGCCATTCCAAATGGAACCTTTTGCTGCCTGGTCTCAGCCTTCCTGAGACTACAGTGTAATATTGTCCTACATTTCATGGCTCTTTGGTTACCTGTTGACATAATTCCCCCTACCTGGCACACCTGGTCACCTTTCCAGCTTGGAACCACCACAAGTCCACTGGGTTTCCACCAGCTGAGACCCTGGTCAGTGCTCTGTGTCCTTCAGCCTTCATACAACTCCCCCATCCAGATCCAGTCCCTCCAGATCTCTCCACAGGTCAGCTCAGTGATCCTTCTTGGTAGCTGTTCCTTGTCTGTCATGCACATAAAATTGAGGAATGTGGAATAATTGAAAAAAAAGGAAGATTATAGACATAGTACAGAAGACCTCTGGTGGGTAAATTTTTATCCTGGCCTATGGATGAATAATTGCAGTCTTTGGATCTCAGGGGTTTATCCAAACTAAAAAAGAATTAAGAGAAGAAAGTCTGAAATGTTGTAAGAAAAAGTGACATTGTCTTTGTCTTTGGATTTCGAGCTTGCTGTGGTCTTTTGACCTGTGTTGTTTAGAGGTCAGTGAAGGAGAATATTGATACAGAATCCTTTATTCAGAAATACTTTTTGATATTTTGAATAATTAATACTATTATCTCATCTAATGCCCTACTAATTTTTGTTCTTTACATCAATTATGGAAAATGGAGCTTTCTTAATGCAAGATCAGATTTCTCTGTACCCTTTGCTACTGACCACCAGGGTCTCAGCAGTGCCTCTCCTGCCTTGCCTCCTGCCATTTCAAGCTCTGCTTTCTGTTCAGGTTGGGTTTTTTTGTTTTAACTCATGAACTGTTGCTTCTGCATTTAATTTTTGTAGAGTGTAAGAAGTGATCTTTAACAAATATGCAAAGTTAATCAGCTTAATCAAACTGCTTTAAGAGCAGATTAATGCCTCTTCCGAGTGGGAAGATGAAGGAAGCCAAGACGCCAACCTGCCATTAGGGGATGAGTCAGTGCAGTGACAGATGTTGACAAAACTTTTTTGATGCTTTGGACTCTTATAATTAATTTTATTCTCCACTCATAAAAAGCAGAGGTAGAACAGAAGATGGAAGGAGACCTTTTCAAAATGCTCTTATGGAGGACAGTTCCCATCCGTGTGTGGGATGTTCAGGATGGCTGTTGGTCTCTGCTCTCTCTGTCAGGTATTGTTGTGTGCAGACTTTCACATCCAGCTGCTTTCCAGCTGGGAATTACATAGCTGAATGTAGGAAGTGTATGACAGAGCAGACAGAGGGAGCTGGGGGGGCTCAGCCTGGAGAAAAGGAGGCTCAGGGGGGACCTTCTGGCTCTGCAAGTCCCTGCCAGGA
>JAWWEW010000036.1:1313844-1338293 GCA_035583185.1 Anabacerthia variegaticeps | reverse complement strand
CCCTGGGCTGGTGGAAGGTGTCCCTGCCCATGGCAGGGGGTGGCACTGGGTGGGCTTTCAGGTCCCTTCCAACCCAAACCATTCCATGATTCCGTGATCCGCAGGCCATTTATACAGGGAGTGTGGGTGAGTGGTTGGATGTTTCAGCTGGGACAGGAGACAGGGAGCAAACTCTGGTGTCCTGTTCCCCAGCACTGTTGTGGCCTCAGAGTTGTGCCTCTGCAGCTCCCTACCCAGCTGGGCTCCCTGAGTGCAGCTGCTGCTGGGGAAGGTCAGGGACAAGGTTGTTATTCCCAGCTGGAAATGCTTCAGTGAATGGGGAATCTCAGAGCTGGTGGCAGCAAGGGGAATTACTGTGATCATATGTTTCAGTCCTCTTTTTATAATAGATTATAGAGGAGAGATTTTAAATCTTTTTCGGAGCATGTTTGCAATGGTTCAATAAGTTTTAATTATTTCAGATCTGTTCTTTCTGTGTAGTACAAGAAGCCAGGTCACATTTAAGGAAATAACTAATAACTCTTCAGACATGTAAAAAATGTGATTTTTTTTTTTTTAATGTCACTCCCCAGGACACAAGAGCCGTGCTCAGGCTGGGCTGTTCCTCAGTTATCTCCCACCCAGCAGGTGTTGAATCCTTCTGGAATGCCTCACCTGCTGTTCCAAAACGCTTTCACTGGCCAACAGGCCACAATATTGAGCAAGGAGATGCTTTTTTTCCTCCTTCTGACATTGCTTTGACTTTCCCCTCTCAGTGACTGTGGTCACAGCCAGCTTTTTGGAGGGAAGCACGTGGAATACGCTGCCTCCAAATCCCAGGCTGGGGATACCAATGGAGAGGTCCCCGGTGGGAATTAAGACACGGGGGCACACCACTGAATTTCTCGTGCTCTCTGGATCTTTTTCATCCTGATTGTTCAACTTCTGCCCTGTTGTTTTTGTTGCTGCCTCCCCTGCCAGGCACCAGAGCAATGGGGCGGTGATCTCGCGCTGCGGCCAGCCCGAGGTCAGCTGGTGGGGCTGGAGGAATGCCGACGACGAGCACCTCGTCCAGTCCGTGGCCAAAGCCTGTGCCTCAGACTCCAGGTCCAGCAGCAACAAGTTAATGAATGGGAATTGTTCCAGAGATTTCTCCAATGGAGGGGACCTCTCTGATGTGGAATTTGGTGAGTGTGTCGCTGTTGCTGTTCTGTGAAAGCTTCATCCCTTGTGCAGAAACAGATGGATTCCATTGTGTTCAGCCAGGCATGCATGTGCACTGTGGGACTGGGTGCATCGTGCTGTAACCACTGTAGAAATACCCTTTGAGTTCCTCACCAGCTGCATCTCCTCCTCCCCAGACTCCTCCATCTCCAATGCCTCGGGAGCAGAGAGTTTGGCAATTCAGCCCCAGAAGCTCCTGATCCTGGACGCGCGGTCGTACGCCGCAGCTGTGGCCAACAGAGCCAAGGGGGGCGGCTGCGAGTGCCCAGGTGAGCAGCTTTTCTCCTGGTCGCCATGAAATCCCTCAGAAGGGTTTGCCCAGCTGTGATTACACTGATCCCCTTCAGGACTGCCTGTGTAACTAACCATGGGGCTGCTCATCTCTCTCGAAGTTGTGGATTGTAGCAGCCACCACCCAGCCCTTCACAGGGCAGGGTTAGCTTTTCATTAAGGCTGTTCCCAGAGCTTAAACCCAGCTCAGTAAATGCTGAACCTTGTGGAACATGCTGATGAGCTTTCCCTTGCTGAGTCAAATCTGTAAAGTAGAGAGAGACAAAGGTGTCCAGTGTGCTCATGTCTAAAAACCCTGAACTTGTAAAACCCACTGACTGCAGAGAGCAACAATATTCTAGAATGGCTGTGCAAAATACAGCTTTTCAGCAATTTTTCTAAAGCTGAAGCATTTTTCAGGATTTTTATCATCACCAACTGCAGTCCTGCTTCCCTTTGCATGTGTCATACATTTGCAACACCACTTTGTGTTCTTTGGCGCTTGTGCAGTGGTGGTTTTATAAACAAGATATTATTTATGGTCACTACTGGGTATGAATGTAGCCTGTTAAAATTCCATGGGTGGAGAGACTGGAAAGAAGTCCCAGACAGAAAAACCAGAGATAAGATAACAAATTCTCTGACCATATATTCTTGTTTTGGTCTTTGCTACAATAGCTGCACTTTATGCAGCCACCACTAAGGAAAGATGAAGTTTCCTTTTAACTCCTCAAAACTGCTAAATAATTCTTCATCAGAGAGTAAAATTTCAAACCAGAAGAGCAGAATATACAGGAAGTTTGATTTTCTTGTATATTGGTTCTTGAATCCTGTGTAGAAGATTTTCAAACAGCTTGTCACCTTCAAGAGATACTTGTATTGCTTTTTGCTTCTAAGTTTTCTGGAGGTCTTGCCAAGTTTGCTTCATTCTCTGTACAAAAATAGCTCATTTATGCTGTGCTTTATTTTAGATATAACATAACTCAGTAAAAAGACAAGCAAAGGCTGAAATTGCCTGGCGCACTCTGTGGCCAGAGTTACAGTCCATTGCTAACAGGCTGTTCTGTTTGGGCCAGCAGCTCTTGGGCTGATGGAGAATTGGGAAGTGACGTTATAGGAAACATGCTCAGACTCCTGCATTTCCTCATGCAAGCCCTCAACATCCCAGATTCTGCTTCCTGAAGGTTTTTCTCCAGTAGAAATGGCCATTTTAGCTGTTGTGTCACCATTTTTGTGCAGACAGAAGCATCACAAGCAGAGTGAAAACTGAATCTGGGAAAAACTGCTGAATTGGTGTTTTCCTGTCTCTCTTTGGGTGCCCTCCTGAGCTGTGGCCCTGTCTGTACCACGAGCACATCCCATAGCAACTTCCACAGTAATTCCATGTATATTCTGTTTTCCTGAGCTTCCAGGATTTCTCACACATATGATGCTTCCTCATAAAATTCCCTTCAGAAGAAAGCAGTGGATGAAATAACCTTTCAGCTTTTCTGAGTGCTTAGGAAAAGGAATTATTGCCTTGCATAACTTCCATCCATGAATTACCAGTTAAATATTGTTTATGCTTTGCATCTTATGATATTTCTCAGTCTTTACAACGACTCTGGAACCTGGAGCACAGGAATATCCCTGTTCCCATAGGTTTGCACCCTGCAAGTACACACACCAGGACCTTGGTAAATGCCTCCTGTTTTGCTGGGCTGTGCTGTCCTGTCTGGAATATCCACCAAGCTCCAGGGACCAATGTCTTTGTTGTCATAAGAAAAGCTGCTTTCAGAAAGGCATTTTTTTAGGTTTTTCCCTCTTTCCTGCCCTTTCCCTGCAGAGTATTACCCCAACTGTGAAGTGGTGTTCATGGGGATGGCAAACATCCATTCCATCCGGAAGAGCTTTCAGTCCCTGCGCCTGCTCTGCACACAAATGCCAGATCCAGGAAAGTAAGTGGCTCTTTGGGCCTCTGGTTCCGTGTTTGTGCCTCCTCATTCCTGCACTGCTGGGCTGTAAACTGACACTCAGGGGATTTTCCCCTGCTGACTTTCCTGTGTGATAATGCTGAGCAGTATTTGCTGATTTTCATGGGGGTGATTGATTCACTGTGGTTGAAGTGAACCTAGAAAATTAGTTGTGAAATTATAGTGTAACCCTGAGTGTTGATGCCAGAGTGTTGCTGCTTTTGGTGGGCTTGGGAGCACTCACACTTGGGCTGACCTGCTATTCCCAGCTCTTTGGTCTTCATGTCTTACCTCTCCCTTGGAAAATTCTGGCTGTGTTCCATGTTTCCTTATTTATAGTGGAGTTTCAGGAGGGTGTTTCATAGCTCTCCAGTGCTGTGGAGTAACAGTAACTGCCCTGTAATGGCACCTCCTCTCAGGAGCTTCTGAGCTGGGTCTTCATTAGGACACTGTAGTTGCCACAGTCCTGTTTCCTTCCCACTTCCCTGTTTGGAAATTGCTGCTGAATGCTGAAGCCTTCCATGGTTTCAAAGCCAATCCAGATCTTCAGCTCATCCCAGAGACTGGCAGTTCCCTGGGGGGGCTGCGTGTCTCTGTTGCTTCCACCTCTGGGAAAGCGTTAACCAAAAACTACTCAGGAGTGGCACTCGCAGCCTATTAAAACCAGAGCTTTGCCGTGATAAATTCACACCTCCAGACCTGCAAGCATTTTAAAAGAGCACAAACTGTCTTGCCTTGTTTTCCTCTAGTTGGCTGTCAGCTCTGGAGAGCACCAAGTGGCTGCAGCACTTGTCGGTGCTGCTGAAGTCGGCGCTGCTGGTGGTTCACGCTGTGGACCGCGACCAGCGGCCGGTGCTGGTGCACTGCTCCGACGGCTGGGACCGCACGCCCCAGATCGTGGCGCTGGCCAAGCTGCTGCTGGACCCCTACTACAGGACCACAGAGGTTGGTCACCCCCTGGGAGGGCCCTGGGCAGCTCAGGGCAAGGCTGGCTGTAAATGCTTTCAGGGTTCTCCGCTCCCAAAGGCGCTGAGGCTGGTGGGAGTGAAGCGGCCGTGGTTTGCACGTGCTGCTACACACGGGTGTAGGCTCGGTGTGGAACTCGGGAACAGGTTGTATTCCCTTTGCACAGTCATGGTCTGGCCTTCCCCCTGCTTACCTTGGGAATGTGGAGTACAAAGTGCTGCAGTTGCAGTTTCCATTGCCCCACTGCAGGTTCTCAGCCAAGCACTCAGACAAAGCCTTTCTCTTTGCTGGATTTCCCAAGTGCATGGTTTTCCAGTTTCCCATTTTCCTTGTCCTCTGCCAGTTAATATTTCTCCTGTTTTGTCAGCCTGAATTTCCCCCCATCACTCTGCAGCACTGTGGGACATGTGCTGGCTGGGTTCCATCTGCCAGCCCACGGGCAAGATGCCTTTGTTGTCCAGAACAGAACTCTGTGTCTGAACACTGCTGGGAGCTTCTGCTTAAAGCCTCACTCACAGGAGAACCAGAGGCTTGAGCTGCAGCAAAGCCTTTGGGATGGAAGTGTGGAAACTTCGTGGTTCCTTTTTCACGTGGGTTCTAGAAGTTGGCATCCACCAGGGCAAAACATGCTGCTCTGGCCTGGGCACAGAACCTCCTCTGGTGCTCCAGGGAGTGCTGTCCTTCCTGTTCAGAGTGCAGAGTCCTGCTATGCACACCCTGTGCCTTCCCTGTCATCCAGGGAAAACCATAAATCGGAGCTGTCTGCATCAGGATCAGAAATGCTGAGGAAAATGAGTCTCCAGCATTGCCCCATTTCACATTTCTCAGCTGTCAGCCATTATTTTGGCTCTTATCACAGCCATTATTTTGGCTCTGATCACAGCCTTTGACTCAATAAACATTCTCTTCAATTTTTCTTTCCCCTAAGAACCAAAACCTTCCTGCCCTGTGATGGACTTCAGGTCCTGTAAGACAAGGTGTCACATTCAGCTGTTTGGGAATGTCTTTGCCCTTTTCATTTTCATGAGAAATCACTCAAGTGAACCTTTAATCAGCCCTGTGACTGGTGTACACCCAGACAAGCACCTGCTCTCCCTGAGCTCTATTGTCTGTTGTGGATTGTTTTCCTGCCTGACAGAGGGATCTGCCCATCATTTTCAAGGGAAAGCTTTCAAATGTCCCATCCAAATGCTGGGCATCACAATCCAGATGGATTTTATCAAGATAAAGTTCCTACTCGCCCCTGCCAAGAGATAGGACTCATATCAGGATTCCTGTCAGTCACCGAGGACTTAACCTGTCTTATTCCCATTCCTGTTCATGTAGTTTGGGAATCCGTATCTGTCCCAATTTCATTTCAGAGCAGCAGAGAGAAGTAACGAGCCCAGAGCTGGAGGGAAATAGGAGAGTGAGGACACAGCAGTAAAGTGATTCCCACGAGTCAGTCCACCTTAGAAAACTGCACCAAAGGAAAATAGGAATTCTTCATGTGTCCTTTTGTTCCTGCAGGGTTTCCAGGTGCTAGTGGAGACGGAGTGGCTGGATTTTGGCCACAAGTTTGCAGACCGCTGTGGCCACGGTGAGAACTCGGATGACCTGAACGAGCGCTGCCCGGTGTTTCTGCAGTGGCTGGACTGTGTCCATCAGCTCCAGAGGCAGTTCCCGTGCTCTTTCGAGTTTAACGAAGCATTCCTTGTGAGTTCAGAGTTTGCTGCTTTAGAGACTCTTCTAAAACATCCACAGAGCCCAGGGGGGGCTGATTTTCCAACCTCTCTGTGGCATTCTGGAGGTGTCCAGGGGCAGGTGGGATGGGGTTTGGAGCAGCCTGGTCTGGTGGAAGGTGTCCCTGCCCATGGCAGGGGGTGGAATGAGGTGGGTTTAAGGTCCCTTCCAACCGAAACCATTTCCTGAGCATGATAAAGGTAATGGGAAGGCTGCCCAGATAAAGCAGACAAAATTATTTGTATACCCTGTGGGGTCTGTTCACTGTTAAAACAGAAGCAGGACATTTAAGGACTTCTTACAGACTTTAAAGGAATAAACTATATTAATTAAATATTCTCACCTAAGAACTATAAAACATCCACACAACCTGAACCAAATCATCCTTAGTGACAATACAAACCTCGCCCTGCTTTGATCATGGTTTAACTTCAACACTCCTCCTCTAAAACCAACCTGCTCCATGCATTTTTCAGTGTCTTTGCTGAAGGGATGTAGGAGCTGTGTTTATGTTCCTTGGAAGCAGCCAGTGCTCCCATTAGGAATTCACCAGAGATGGTCAGAGTCAGTTCCCAGGTGTCTGGGGAAGTGGCAGTCACGGACTGCAGGACAAGTAATCTGAGGAGGACAAGTTTTTATGAACTGTCTGGTCCACTGAGAGATTTCAGGCACATTCCTGTGATTGTGGCTGACTTGAATTACCACTTGCCAGCTCAGCCACGTAACCGAGTCTGTGTACGGCCCCGGTGTAACTCGGTTGTGAAATGAGATACAACAGGTAGTAACTGGCTTCACTTCACTCTGCTGCTCTCCAGGGACCCTGAGAGAACATGCCCGTGGTGTTCTGGCCTTTGTAGAGTTACCCCCTAATTTATCAGAGTATTGAACTACTTGTCTTCATTTAAACATCTGAATAATCCCAAGGAAGTCATTTATATGCCTGAAGTTAAGCTCACACTAAGCCATTTTGTTAGGCTGGGCCCGCAGCACAGAGTGATTAATGATCAGCATTTCTGTGCTGCATTAACATTTTGTAGCACAGGAATCATGGCTCTCTGTACTGCGGGGCACTGAGTCTGAATCAACATGACTTTTATGCTTGATTATGAACAAATACTTTGTCTTTCTAGGTTATCCTTTTTCCTGAATTTTTTTAGTTATGATTTTGCATTCTTTTGCAATTGCTTTGTAAGGAGGTATGCAAAAAATGCTGGGTATCATGTGGCAGCCCTGGGAGAAGGGGGTTTGGCCATGCAGAGGGAGGGTGAAGCTGATCTCTTGTGCCACCTGACACATGTGAATTGCTCTGTGCAGGTGAAATTGGTGCAGCACACCTACTCCTGCCTCTTTGGAACATTCCTGTGCAACAATGCGAAAGAGAGAGGGGAGAAACACACTCAGGAACGGACCTGCTCCGTCTGGTCTTTGCTGCGGGCAGCAAACAAAGCCTTCAAAAACCTGCTCTACTCCTCCCAGTCGGAATCTGTATGTACCTGCCACCCCCTGCCCCACAGAGCCCTGGGGGCTCCCAGGTAGAGTCCCCAAAACTGGGGGCACCCTGAGAAAACACCCAAACAGTGGGACACGGGGGGACTGAGGTGTGGCAGCCCCATCCCTGCAAGTGTGCAAAGCCAGGATGGGGCTTGGTGCAACCTGGGCTAGTGGAAGATGTGGGAGGGGATGGAGCTGGATGATTTTTAATTTGTCTTCCCACCCAAACCCTTCTGGGATTCTCTGAAGTGTCACCATGACCAGAGAGGTGTTTCCAGACCAGTGAGCTTGGCTCTCCCCACTGACATTCACCTCAGGCTGACGTTTCAAGTCCTGTATTAATATTGCTGATATTTGAGGAATGTCAAATGCCACCTCAGAAATTTCTCCATGCTGGAAATGTGTTTCTGTAACTAAATATTTTACTTCATTTTTTGTAGCAGAAAACATTTCAGTGTTTGATAAATAGACCTCTCTAGAGAACTAAGCTGTGTCAGAGGAGTGACAGAAAATTGCCTGCAAACCCAGACACTGTGTCTAAATTCATCTTAAAGCTAAACAGAAGAAGTAGCTCAGATTATTTGCTGTATCTTAGTTTCTCTTAACACGTTTCCAGTTTGGCTGCTCCATGGTAAGAGCTCACTGAAGGTTCTGAGAAGGGGCTCATCTCATTGTGTCCTTGATGCAAGGTCATGTGAGGCATTGATGGGGTGCAGAGCATGGGCAGGTGAACACACAGTCACCAAATGACATCATGGGTAGGACTGCAAACATTTGTATAAATATTTAAGCCCTTTTTATTTATGAAAGTACCAGATGTCATAAACTGATCTGTAAGGACTGTGCAGAGGGTTTCCATATGATAGATGTGACTTTTATTTGTTCCTTAGAGTAAAATGAAACCCTGGCTAAGTAGGAAAGAGTTTTATGCCCACATTGGTTCTAAACAGATGAGTTTTCTGTTCCCCTGAGCCCTCGTGGCCGTGTGTGCCCTGGCTGTGGCCCTGCAGAGCTCTGGGCTGCCACTGCCTTCCCACCTCACACCAGCAGTGCTGGGGCAGGGCAGGCAAACACAACCTGGGAGGGGTGTTTAAAGCTGTGGATGCATCTGAGTTTCTGTGAAAATGCCAGCAGGGCTGCAGAGGAGGAGGGTAGAGAGGGCTCCTCCAGCGGGCTGAGTGGACAGGGCTGTCCTTGGGCTGCCCTTCCCTGCTCTGTGCCCTGGAACAGACACAGGCTCGGGGACTGTTCTCAGGAAATACAACACTGTCTGTGCTAACAAGGATGCTCATGCTGTGTGGGGGAGTTTTGGTATTTTCCTGTCTTGGGTTCATCTTTTTGTGGTTTTGCTTTGGGCTTTAAAAGGTGCAGCCACATCAGTTACAAAGCCAGAGTTGTTCAAGAGCAGCAGCCACCCCCCAGCCCTTCCCCTGCTCAGTGCCTGGGAAACCTGACTGTTCCTGGAATCACTGGATCTCCTGAAGGGGAGGGGACCCACAAGGATCAGTCCAACCCCTGGCCCTGCACAGACACCCCAGCAATCCCACCTTGTCTCTCAGAGTGTTGTCCAAACCCTCCTGGAGCTCTGGCAGCCTTGGGGCTGTGCCCACTGCCCTGGGGAGCCTGCTCAGTGCCCACCACCCTCTGGTGGGGCACACTGTTCCTCTGCCACTGCCTGCTTTTCCATAAGGAAAAAGCTGTTTGGAAAACAGTGGAGTTGCTAGAGTGAGCCCAGGGGATCCTGAGATTAGCTCAGCTCAGTTAGTCAGAGCCTGGTGCTGATAATGCCAGGGTTGTGGGTTCAGTCCCTGCGTGGGCCATTCCCTCGAGAGTTGGACTTGAGGATCCTTGGGAGGCCCTTCCAACTCAGAACATTCTGTGATTCTGTGTTGCAAAGGGAAACAGAAAATGTATTCCACAGTCAAGGAATCCCTTTTAAGAGCAAGCTGCCTCTTCCAAGTATTCCTGCATGTACTAAATTTGTGCATGTGAGTGTCTCCATGAGAGCCAGGCTGGGCTGGGGCCTGTGAAGTGAGTCCAGCTGCCTCTGGCACAGGGAACACCACACACAGGGAAGCCTCGGCACTGACAGTGGGCTGCTGAGTTCCACAGCAGCTGAAGTTGCTCAGGAGCCTTGTGGAGGTGCAGATTCACAGAGAGCGCATTCAGGAGGAGCTGAAGGCCACCAATGTTCTGCCCCTGACAGGAAAGATCATTCTAGACCCAAGTGTGGCTGATGAAATGCCATCACTGCTCGCTGTCCCCCTCAGGGCTGAACTCCTCTGCGTGCAGGGAGCCAGCAGGTGACCCTGTCCTGTGCTGTCCCTCTCAGGTGCTGTACCCAGTGTGCCATGTGCGGAACTTGATGCTCTGGAGTGCTGTTTACCTGCCCTGCTCGTCCCCCTCCACGCCCGCCGACGACTCCTGTGCCCCCTACCCTGTGCCAGGCTCTAGCCCTGAAGAGCAGCCTCTGGGCAGGTGAGCCTAGAGCCCAGAAATCCCGTCCTGTAAAGTAAGATCAACAGAGAATATTGTGGGATATAAAAGAAGGATGTTTGTGGTGGGAGGGCAGGATTTCTCCAGGTGGATTTGTGGGACTGTGGGACTGACCTGCCCAAGCACAGTCTGTCAGTGCTTTGGGTTTGGAAGCTGTCACGTTTCAGGGGCGATACTGTGACAGAGAGAAGCTTGGCAAATAAGCTCTGGATGTCACACAGCCACAGAGAATTCCTCATATCCTTGTGGAATATAAGCTTTCCTTTGGTTAGCTTGAATTTGAGTTCTTTTTTGGTCTTGCATAACTATTTCCTTGCTTTTTTGTACAATGACTCTGAGCACGTGTTAATTAGGAGGTGTGACCAGACTGGAAGCATTTGGGCTTGGTGGTAAAAGGATTATTCTGGGTATGTTTGAAGTCTAGTTCAACATATTTCCCTGCTGGCAAAAAAAGGAAGTTCTAAAGCAGCTCTGCACTCCAGATGGGCAGAACGTGCTTCCGGATGATACTTCCCACAAATCCCTTCGTTAACAGATTGTTACTGTCCTAATTGCGGGGGGAGCTTTTAAACCACAGCAACTGAACGTTTCCTAAAGCACGCCCTGACTGCGGCTTGGGCTTCCCTGTGCCTTTGCAGGTTACCAAAGACGAGATCCTTCGACAACCTGCCCACGGCGTGCGACAGCAGCGTGGCGGCGGCGGCGCGGCGCAGCAGCGACCCCAGCCTCAACGAGAAGTGGCAGGAGCACCGCCGCTCCCTGGAGCTCAGCGGGCTCGGGCCTCCCGGCGACGAGCCCTTCGAGGCTGACGGCCTGGGCCGCCAGGGCAGGGCCCCCCTGGGCGCCGAGCTCTCCGTCGCTGCCGGGGTGGCCGAGGGGCAGATGGAGAACATCCTGCAGGAGGCCACTAAAGATGACGTTGGGCTGGAGGAGCACTTAAGGGGTGGCCCCGAGGCAACAGGGAAAGGGGCAGAGGTTGCCCTGGATAAGGAGAAGGGAGCGGACAATCTGCGGGGCTACGTCGGTGACCTCGGTGACAAGGCCGAGGCGGTCGCAGGTACCGTAAGGAACAATCCCATGCCCACCCCACTCCTGCTTTCACAAGGTGCTTCTGAGCTCGGAGGGCAGCAGGATGAGCACAGCAACGCTGACAGCACTCTGCAGAAGGTACCTCAGGTGAGGGGGCTGCAGGCTGCGCCTTTGGAGGGCTCCACTCAGAACGACATGGAGGAAGAATGCCTTGGGAAACACGAAGACGCAGAGAGCCTGTACGGCACAGCACAGGCCGGCCTTCCCTTCCCCCTGCCAGCCCCGCCCGAGGCAAGGACATCCAACATCGAAAGTTCCACGGAAACCTTAACGGAGACTGAAGCAAAGCCCGAGTTCATGCCTAAGGCTCTGTGCCACAGACCTCACCCCTTCGACAACAGCGCCGATGAGCCGTCCCGAACTCCGGAGAACAGGCCGGAGTGGGAGGGCATGATAGAGCTCCAAAAACTGGGAACACGAGCACATAGGACTTCTGGTAGCAGCACCACACACCTCCCGATGCCTTCCCCTTGTGCCTTGCCCTTAGCGGAGAGGAAAGACGAGGTTGTGTGTAACGGGGAGCCGGAGCCCGAGAACAAGCTGGCGGAGGAACCCGCGGCGTTCGCGCCCCCGAAAGTGCCTGCGACCAATGGGCATTGCGTGAACGGGGAGGACGGGCGGCTCAAGGGCTCGCTCAGCAGGCAGGTGTCCACTGCCAGCTGCAGCTCTGCACAGCTGCACCTGCGCAACCTGCAGCACAAGTGGACGTTGAGCCAGCTCGGCAGGCAGGCGGCGGCCGGCAGCCCCGACCAGCCGGCCCGCAGCCACCTGGACGACGACGGCATGCCCGTCTACAGCGACATCATCCAGCAGCGCCTGCGCCAGATCGAGACGGGCCACCAGCAGGAGGTGGAGACCCTGAAGAAGCAGGTGCAGGAGCTGAAGAGCCGCCTGGAGAGTCAGTTCTTCAACAGCTCCCTGCGGCTCAACGGGGACTACGGAGACGAAGTGGTGAGTGAGCAGCGCCTGCGCCACACTCGGAGCTCTCCGTGTGCTCAGCTCACGGGGCACGGCTCGGGGAGGGAGTGGTGGGCCGTGCAGGCCTTTGTAGAACCCTCCAGCCTGTTCTGAAGGGGGCAAACTCTGCCTGAGGACGCAAAAAATGGCAGCTGATGATCAGTATTTCCGCCCAACTTCAGTCTGACCATGAGTGGACCAAAGGTTTATTTCGAGATGGGTGTTCGGCAGCAGCTCACACGTGCCTGGACATCCCTGAACACCCTCACTGGCCTTACTGAAAAAACAAACACCTCTTTTCCTGGTGTTTTCATGTAGGACAAAGATACTTGCCTAGGGCTGTGATTGTGCCATGTTTGGGACAGCAGCACGGGATGATCCCTTGGTGCTTTGCAGGTTCAGGTGGTGCTCTGTGAGCTCAAACCCTTCAGGTTCACACCTTCCCTTTCAGATGGCCAGGCTGCTCCAGGCTCAGGAACTGGAATAAATTTCTGGAATTCTAAACTGGAATAAATTAACTGAGCTTTTTTGACAGCCTTATGTCAACAAGGAATTTTTTCTTCCACAAATTAACAATTTTAAGGGGGTTTTTAAAGTGTGCTTTTACTTGGAGGTGTTAAAGTTGTAAAAATAGATTTTCTTAGAGACTTGCACCTTCCTGTGGGTTCGAGCACTTGCCTTTAATTCCTGAGGCTGCCGTAACACCCATCAGAAATTACCTTTTCCCGTGTGGTTTACAAGCTTGCAAAATAGCAAACAATAAATATTTCTGGGAGGTTTGTCAAATTCATTGCTGTTCAGAAGTGACAGAGGTGCTGGATAGTCCCAGGTACGTGTGTTATGAAAAATCCTCGGAGCCCTCTTGGCTCTTCCCACCCGAGATGCTGCTCTGTTGGGCTTGGTGTCACTGCAAAAAGCCTGAATTCCCTGGAGAAACTGGGTGCTCTGGCTTAATTGAGTCTGCTCCCACTTTTTAAGGGCCTTCAGAAGCTGCAGCGAAGGGCTGGCAGTGCCTCCAGAAAATTCCCTGGTTTCGAGAACCTGATCTCTACTTTCTGTTTGTGCCTCAGCTTGGGAGTTGCAGGTTTTCCTCTGGAGCTCCAGGAATGCTCATTCCTCAGGCACAGAAAAACATTAACTCAAGATTTATTGCTATTTTAATGTATTTTAGGGGCTGGCTGAGTTTTAAGTCAGTTAAAATCCACCTCTCCCTGGATAGGCTATGTTAAGGAAGCATTTTTCCCCCAAACCTATATATAGGATATATATAGGTCAGACTCTGAGTTTCCTATATGCAATTTGGCTTGTATTTTCCAGAATCCTTGCCAACAAAAGGATATATGTATTACTAATTTTACCTTTGAAAGTGAAACAACCTTGGAAAGGAAACAGGACCCTGGAATCGGAGCCACAGAGTGCAGGTTTTGGTTAATCACCCAAAGCTTTGCCAGAACTTTGTACTAATGCAGCAGAAACTGGATTTTAAATCCACTCTGCCTCATGTCCCCCCTGTGATCAGGGGGTCAGAACCTGTCCTCTCGGGGTTCCCGGGTTCTTTTGGTGGCAGCAGGAAGTTGGGAAGGTTCTGTTCAGCTGTGTTTGTTTGCCAACAGACGTCTATCCCCGACTCGGAAAGCAATCTGGATCAGAACTGCTTGTCTCGCTGCAGCACAGAGATTTTCTCTGAAGCCAGCTGGGAACAGGTGGATAAACAGGACACAGAGGTACAGACTAAATCCCTGTAAATCACTCCTTCTGGGATACTGATACTCAAATTCTCCTCCGGCCTTTGGGCGTCTTGGGAACTCTCTTTGCTTGTCTCATCTGACATACCAGTACCTGTGCCTATGAGCCCTCTGCTTCACAGCCTGGGAGCTGGGGAAGGGGGAGCAGGAAAGGAGCCTCAGCTGGGGAATATCCACCTTTAGCTGAAGGGAATTGGACTTGCTGGCTTAACTTCTGCCTGCCTGAGAGGAATGCAGTGTCTGTGTCCTCACAGTCTGCTCCTGTTGCCAGCCCTGACTCTGTGCTCTTACAGCAGAACAAGCACCTCCCTCAGGGTGCTTGGCTTTGCTTTAGGGAGCACAGAGGGGCCGGGTGTGTTGCCAGTGCCTGTCCCTGAGTCCGTGTGTGGTGTTTGTTGTTCCCCAGGTGACGCGGTGGCTCCCGGACCACCTGGCTGCCCATTGCTACGGCTGTGACAGCGCCTTCTGGCTGGCCAGCAGGAAACACCACTGCAGGTAAGGGGCACCAGGGGGCAGGGCCACAGTGCCCCTCACACAGGGAAGGGTTTTCCTTGGGCCCACGGCTGCTCTCCCAGGGATGAGTGTCACACCAGTGTCAGAGCAGCACTGTGCTGCTGGAGGAGCAGAACAGTTTCTCTGCTCAGCTCCAGTTCATGCACAGGCGATGTTTAAAAGCCAGACTTGGTATCTACTCCACCCCAGCCAAATCAGATCTCACCCTTTTTCCTCAGACTGGATTTGGAGGCAGCTGGCTGCTTAGTTTTGTGAAAAATACAGCTTTGTCATCTTCGCTTCAGTAATTCAATATATGAATTACATGAAATGTAGGAACAGCATCTTCTTCCCATTGTCGGTTGTAAACCTGCTCCTTTCCTGCTCTAACCATTCTCCCCTCTTCATTAACCTGCTCTAAAGAGTCTGAAAAGAACACCTATGTGAGGTCAAAGTTTTCTGGATTATTCTTTGCCACAGAGGCTGCGGCAGCTCAGGCAGCAGCAGGGCATTAATGAAGAGCAGGAGGCAGAGGCCACGTGGTTAAAGCCAGAGAATCTCCAATTTCTATTTCAAATAAATTCCTATTCTTGGTTTCTGGACATGTAAAAACTACTAGAGGAACCAGCATTTAAATAAATGGCAGTTACCACATTCTGCTGCTCTGTTGCTTTCTGAAGTTGGACAGAGTTATGAGCCATATTTCGGGTTCGTGTCTGGTTTATATTTTCCTCCAATGACTCTTGTAAATCTGATCAAACCCAGGGAGGAATGAATAGAATCTGAATGATTTCTTTTTTCCATGGCCATTCTGTTTGTGCAAGTACCCCGAGGCTGTTCCCTAGGCCTGGGCTCAGGAGAATCCCCAGAGCCTGGATACACACAGGTCACCCCAACACTAGGAGGAGTTAAAATGAACTCAGGGTTTCCTGTGGCTGCAGATCTCCCTGCAGTGTCTCTGTTTGTTCAGCCTTCCCTGCCCAGTGAGCAGCCCAACACCACTGAGTATCTCCCTAGTAAACATTTACAACCCCTTCCCTGGGAATGGAGATGAGTTGAACCACTCAGTGTAGGGCCTTGGGCAGGATAAAACCTTCCAGCTTCCTTGGTTGCCACTGTTTGCTCCCTTTGCCTGTTCCCTGAGCTCTCTCTCCCTCCTGCAGGGGCACTGACCGAGGTGATCAGCTCTGGTGAGCGTTTCCAGCAGCCTCTGCCCGTTGTCCGTCTGCCTTTCCTGGGTGACTTCTCCCAACTAACTCAGGCTGTTCCCCCTCTTTGTTTCTCACTTGCCTACAAATCACCAAGACTGAGGTGGGGGTGGCCAGCACGAGCTCGTGGGTGTTTGGATCCATGGGAACAGGCCTCTCTCCTCACGGAAAGGCTTTTAGGCCTTGGCTTTTGGGGCTTACACGGGATGTGTCTCACACTAACACTCACTGCCAGCCCCTGTGTGAGTGACAGAGGGTGCTGCACTACTCACTGGGAGGACACTGCCCTGCAAGTTTTATCCATTTAGTTTTGATCCTTCTCTTTTTTTGCCATATTTCTGGGAGAGGCCCATGTGTTACCAAACAATCATAACGCTGCTTTGCAGGACATTGACAAAAACCTCCCACCTGTTTTAGAAGGACTAAAAATCCCGTGGTAGGAGCAGGTACAGAGCTGGTTGAGGGTCAGGATCACCAAAACTGGATGAACATCTGTCATTTGGCATTTTGGGAAGTGTTTTTTTCAGTCCCTCTTCCTTTAATGAGCAAGATCCCTTTCCAACCTGTTTTTTAACATCTCATTTCAATCCCTGAAGTGAAGCAGGAGACCACCAGGATGGAAGGATGAGCTGTCCAAAGCTTTCCAAAGCTCAGGAGAGCAGTTCCAGAGCACCATTATCTGGGATAAAATAACAAAACCCCAAGCATGTGTTAGGGAGCTGCTGAGCTCCAACAGAGACACTGGTTTGAGTCCCCCTGGTTCTCTTTTCCCTCACCCACGAGCAGAGAGCTGCTGTGGGATCACCATTCCTTGGGCAGTGAGGTGGGCTTGTGGGAGCTGCTTCTCCACAGGGTGTTGCTGTGTGACACCAGGGGCTGTTCCCAGTCCAATGGGAGTTTCTGACAGGGATTTCTAACAGGATCCTCAAGACTCCAGGGCTCTGCAGAGCCTGGTCCCTGTGCCGGAGTTCCAGCTCCGGAGCCACTGTGCAGAACGGAGGAAATGAGCCCACTGAAGTGGGAAATGGGATTTCTCTGCTCCCTCTCTCCCCATCAGTGACCAGCAGCTGGAGATCTCCTCTCTTGGCAAGGAAGGATTAGTCAGAGCTGCTGAGTGTCAGCAGAATTCCCTGGCACAATTTGCTCTGGCAGCAGCAAATCTGCAGCGCAGAACAAGGAGGGCACCAAATCCTGATGCCAGAGAGTTAATGGGAAGGGCACCTGCATAATCCAGGTCCTTGGAGTGCTGCTCCCAGCTCCCTGTAGGAATGGCTGGGTTTGGAGGACAGTGCTCCCAGGTTTTGAGGGGTTGCTTTGGGCTGTGCCCATCCCCGGTGAGGTGCATGTGCCGTGTGGCTCCGCCAGCTCCCGGGAATGCTGAGAGTGCCCACCTGGCCTGCGCATGGAACACCTGCCTGCCCACCCCGGGCTCTGCATGGTCCTGGTTGGCGCCCTTTCCTGGATGCAGGAGTGTGGCACTGCTGGAGTTGCTGTGGGGGCACTGGGAGGGTTGCATTGACTGACACTGGGTTTGGGATTTCCATCTGTCCCGTGCTCAAACCTTTCCAGCTGGGAGCAGAATCCTGGCTCCTCCCAGCACTGCCACATCCATCCTGCTGTGTCCCAGGGCTGGATCAGTGGCGTGAGCAGGGCCAGAGCCCTCATTCCCCAGGTCCTTGTGCAGGAAGGGCCATGGTGGCTCCAGTTCAGCCCCTCGCAGCTGTGCACCCTGGGGTGGTGGTGGCACCATCCCTGAGCTCCTCTGCAGCACATCCAGCCTGGAAGTGTTCCAGGCCAGGTTGGATGGGGCTTGGAGCAACCTAGGCTAGTGGAAGGTGTCCCTGCCCATGGCAGGGGGTGGAACAAGAGGAGCTTTAAGGTCCTTTCCCCCCCAGAGCATTCCATGATGACATGGAGGACAGCTCACCCATCACTGCAGGGAGGTTTAATGAGCTGCAGTCCCACACTGTCCTCACCTCTGAGCTCCTTCCTGTGTCCATTCCTGGGTCTCTCCTCTGACTGTAGGAGGGATCAGCGCAGGTGCAGATGTTAGAGCTGTCCCTGCCTGCGTCTCCAGGGCCAACCCCATCACAGCACTGGGCACATCTCCTTGTGCAACTTCATCCAACTGCTTCTAACCCTTCCTTTCCCATTTCTCCCCTGTTCCTGACACAAGGAATTGCGGCAACGTGTTCTGCTCCAGTTGCTGTAACCAGAAGGTGCCCGTTCCCAGCCAGCAGCTCTTCGAGCCCAGCAGAGTGTGCAAGTCCTGCTACAGCAGCCTCCACCCCGGCAGCTCCAGCCTGGACCTCGAACTGGACAAGCCCATCACTGCCACATCCAACTGAATTCCCGGCCTGGGAGCGGCGGGGGAGCAGCCGAGCCGAGCCCTCCTCACGAGGCTGCGGGCCGGGAGTGCTGTGGAGGTCGGGCGTGGGGAGTGGCCGGGCGGGACAGACCTCGAGGACGTGCCGCTGGATTGTGGGAATCTCCTTTTCCAGCTCTTCCCCCTTTCCTGCCTGTCCTGTCCGTGTGTCTGTGTCTCCGCGTGCGTGTGTGTATATATAATATATATATATGTTTGTTTGTGTGCCGGGGGCCGTGGAGGTGGGAAGGGAGCCAGGATCCCTTTGGTGTTCTTGTGCCGAGGGTTTGGGAAGGAGGGAGCAGAGGGAGCAGGGCCGGCCGGGCTGCAGAGCCTCAGCAGTGCAGCCTCCGGGGCTTGCAGTCAGTCACTCCTGTCACTCCACACCACAAACTGCTGTTTGGGAACCTGTTGCTGCTACAAGAGGGGGGAATCTCCTTCCCAAGAGAGCCCTCTCCCTCTCTGTTCCCACAGTGGCTGCCCCGGGGGGTCACTCGGATTCCCTGCACACACAATCCGTGAGGTTTGAGCCATCGGAGCGGGAACACTGCGACTTGGCTCAGGAATGTCGGGGAGGTGAGATGGGACTGACTGACAGGCTGCCTCTCCAGAGGCCAGGCCATGCAATCCATGAATCAAATCCGAGTGGGACAGGGGCAGACGCTCCCCTTGTCCCTACCCCATCCATGGGAGGTTCCCTCTGGGAGCAGAGCATTGCCAAGGTCAGGCCCAGGCCTGGGCTGGTCAGACTCGCACTTTACTGAGCCCCACTGGAGTCACCAGGCTTGGTCCGTGGAAAGCACACCAGGGCTTGGCATCCTCCTGGAATGTTCCTCCTTTTCCAGGCTGTGCTCAGTGTACTCCAGATAGGAAAAACCTGCCTGAGGGTCTTAGAACAATCTGAAATACATCCTGGATGCCCCTTCTTCCTTCTGCCCCAATCCAAGTCACCTCATTGAAGTGAGAATCGCCCGAGTATCTGTTTGTAACTCAGCAGTAGGTGCTCATCCCCTTCCCTCAGATCCCATCAATCCTGCTTAGTGCAATCTGGCAAGGAGGAAGCATAGATCCTGCTCACAGTGTATTCCTTAGGCAAAGTCCCAACTGCTCTGTGATATTCCCAGGAATCCTGCTGCAGTATTTAAGAGTTCTAAATACAACAACTCAAAATCTAAGAAACCTTGGGAAAGGAGCGTTTCCCTTCCCTGGAATGTCACAATCATCATCCAAAGGGAGGGTCACAGGGATGAACCATCTGGGTTGGTGGGTCTGAGGGGAAGGCCCGGGTGGTTTGACTGTGCCCTCCCCACCCCACGAGGATCTGGCAGGAATGAATGTCCAGGAAGGAGGAGGCTGCGTCCTTATGGGAAGGGGGTCTGGGAACGGACGAAGCATCTTGGGATCTCCCTGGCACGGGTTTAGGAAAAGCTGCAAGGAGGAAAAAGCGAGGTGAGGATGGATCCTCAATGTGAGGGGGATCCAGGAACTGCTCCTGACCCGGCAGGGGGTGCCGGAGCAGAGGCTCAGGCATTGCTGATCCGCACCCAGGGGAGGCAGGGCCAGGGTGGGTGTTCCCCCCTCCCGAGCCCGGGGGTCGGAGCCGGGGCGGGATGTACAGTGTGAATAAATGCTTGCGGCTCTTTAGGCTTTTTTGGATCCATGAAGCACTTTTTTTATTAATATTATTTTTCTTTGTATGTAAAGGAGGAACCGTCTCTCTCCGTAGCTGTACAGAAATAACCCTTCTCTCCACAAGAGAGTAAAGTGCTCCTATATTTTTCATTTTTGTCAAAAGCGAGAAGTAAATACTTTAGAATTGTTAAATATATAAATAAAAGTGAATAAAGTTTAGACTTTTGCATGGGAGCATTTGCTAACACACTTTCTAATTTTTTATTTTGCTTCCCTGTCCCTCGGGGGGGACATTGTGGAGGTTCAGCAGGAGCACCGAGGCCTTGGAAAGGGAGGCTGCAGCCACCTCTGGCTTTTGTGTTCCACACTGCGCCTTCACAAGGACAACAAACTGCTGCTCCTAAACCTGGAAGGAAAAAATAAAATCTTACCTTGGTTTTCCTGGTGCAGGAATCCCCAGGAGGGGGAAGGACACAGCCCACACAGCCCACCAAGTTTTCTGAGTATGGAGAATGGATGAAAGTTGTTGGTGCTGGAGTCTTAGCTTACTCCATCCCACGTTTTATTTTCTCCTCTTGTCCCACCGTTGTGTCTCCATCCGATGCTGTTCCCTCGGTGCAGGAGCAGCCCAGGTCCCCAGGGAGCTCCCCCTGCCTTGGTGGGGGGTTGGCAGAGGAGGTTCCGGGTCTCCTTCCTGTGGAGGGGAGGTCGGAGCTCTGTTCCCATTTCTTCTCTTCCTGCCCATCCCGATGCTGGGTGGTGGAGCTGTGGCTCTTCAGGAACAAACCACTCAGGTTTAAGGTCTTTTTTTTCCAAGAAGGTGGAAAACTCAGCACTTGTTTGTCCTGCACTAAAGTCCAGTTATTCCCAATTTCCTGTGGCCGCTGCTCATTCCAGCAGCCTGGCTGCGCTCCCATCCCCTCAGCTCCCCCCACATCGGATATTCCTTCGGTATTTGAGGATTTGTCCTGAATTCCCAGGGGTTGGAGCAGCTCCTTGAGCAGCTGTGAGTGATGTGGGGCCACACCTGTCTAATCACAAGACTTCGTGCATGGTCCTTCTGTGATCTGATGGTGTTTATTTGACCAAACAAGCCAGGTTAGGGCAGAGCTCCCTCGCAGCTGGTGGGACGGATCTGCAGCTGCAGAAGGGGAAGGAGACACAGACATCACATCTGGCACATTCAGGATCACAGAGAGGAGCATCAGGCTTTCAGGTACCTCTCACACCTTGATTTCCTAGAGCTCCTTTCTTTCTTCTTCACTTTTGGAGTGATCTGTGAGTGCTTTCCCAAGAGCCCATTGCCCTGCAGGTGCTGTGTGTGCTCCGACACCCCTGGGCACGTTCCCATCTTTGGGAACGCTGAGTGTGGGTCTCCTCTGCTCTCGGAGGGGGTTTAACCCCCCACAGGCTGCAGAGCTGTGTTGGTGCCCCTCGGGGCACCACCCTGGGGGAGGTTTTGGGGTGTTGGGAGGCCACAAAGGGCAGGAGCCATGTGGAGGAAGCTGAGCAGGTTCAGAGCCCATTGAACAGGGGAGTGTCAGTCTGCTCCTGCCCCTCTGATCGACCTGGAATTATCCAGGATGAGGCTTGGAGTCAGAAGACACATTTTGCTGGCAGGGGGGGCTCAGCCAGCGCTGAGTGAAGGCCAGTCCTGCCAGGCACAGGGCTGGACCAGGTGCCACATAGTCCTTAGAGCTGGCATCGCTCAGGACTGGCTCCTGAGCTCCTTGGAATTACCTCTGTTGGTTAAAAAACCAAAGCAGCGATTTAGGCTCTTCTGTGGGTGGTGAGAAAGGACAGATTGGTGATTCCTGGGGGAGCTCAGTGCCTTGGGGACAGCTCAGGGCACTCAAGGACAGTTTGGTGTCTTGGTCAGTGCAGGTGTCGGAGCTCCAGTTGTTGCATTTCAGGATTTCAGGTCACCATATTTTTTGGACTGACATTTTTGAGGTGCTGCTGAAGTTTGACCATATTATTTAACAAAATTGGGTTTAAAACTGATTTCCCCCCGTTCTGTCATGAAATTTTTACACCTTGCACTGGGGACATGTTTGATTGTACTTTTTTTTTTTTTATCGTGAGATTTGTATTAAAATGACATCTGAAGTCTTGACTAATTACTTGAAGCACATGAAATGTTTGAAACCATGCAAAGCTCCACGGGCAGAGCTGTTGAGCAGCAGTGGGAGGTGTCAGACCCTCAAGCTCACCTGTGTGTAACAGCATTTCTTCTACTGCAGCCTCAGAGTGAATATTTAGATCATAATAAATTTGTCATTTTTGTACAGTGATGATTTTACAGTCCCTTGTTCTCTGTGTTGGTGCATCTGCAGAGCTCCCAGTTTATGGGGCTTATTTGTAGGCAAATTATAGCTCCTATATGAGGAAAAAGCAATCCTGGTGTTGAGAAACGTAAAATGGGTTGGGAAGAGGGAAAGCCTCAATGGGCAGGGAATGCCAAAGCCCTGGGCTCTGGAGATGAGACTTATGGAGAGCAGAGGATTTGGGGGTTCATCAGCTCTGCAAACACTTCCAAGGGTGACTTTCCCTGCTGTTGGACCCTCTGCCCCAACCATGGGCACATCTGTGATGGAACTGGAGCCACGTGCTGTTCCCTCCCTTTCCTGTTCTCCTGAGTTTCACAGGGCACAGCAGCTCCCAGGAGACCTTTGACACCAAACTGCAGGGACAGAGTCCTGGTGCCAGGACACAGGGAATGGCTTCCCACTGCCAGAGGGCAGAGGGAGATGGAATAGTGGGAAGGAATTCTCCCCTGTGAGGCTGGGCAGGCCCTGGCACAGGCTGGGCAGAGAAGCTGTGGCTGCCCCTGGATCCCTGGAAGTGTCCAAGGGCAGGTTGGACGGGGCTTGGAGCACCCCGGACCGGTGGAAGGTGTCCCTGCCCATGGCACGGGTTGGAATCCGAACCATTCCATGATTCTGTGATGTAGGGGAATACTCTTTATTCCCTCCAATGCACATGCAACAGGAAGCCCTTTGGCTCTGTGCGATTTCGGGGAAGCTCCGCCTGGCTCAGCCTGGAATCCCCGTGCCATGGGAGCCCATGGAGTCTCCCTCGCCGCATCCCTTTGGAACTGTTCCGCTCGGCTCCTCCCTGGAGGCAGCGATTTGTCACTTGTGTCCTGCAGGATGTGCCGGTTTGGCCTCAGGGAAATGCTGGACAGCTCCCTGCTCAGCAAACAGCTCCTCCTGCCCCTCTTCCCGCTCAGTATCCTGGCTGCTGGAGCGCTTCCCGGCTGTAAATTCCAGCTGTCTTTGGCCTATTAATGCTTTTCTTCTGTTATTAGCAACTTTTTAATTAAAAACCTGTAGTCAGCAGGTTGAGTGACGGGCTGAGGGAGGAGAAGCACACAGAATTAAGGTGGATTACTGGATTTCCATCCAAGATTTATGTAGAATTTCTGTCAGGATGGATTGCAGCATCATTAAGACAAGTGCACAAGGAATTAATCAGCTCTTTGAAGGCTGTAGGGAGTAAAAGCCTCTTTTCTCCAGAAAGCAGCAGTTGCCGAGGAGGTCAATGCAGGAAGGGCCCCACAGCCCTCGAGCATGGTGGGTGGCAGGGGCTGTCCTGGCAGCAAACCCCATGCCAGGCATGTGCAGGGGTGGGGGCCTGGAAAGCAAGAAGGTCAACAGGGAAAATTGTGTTTTTCTGTGTTTAGTCAGATAACTTTCAGTTTGGTTTTGGCTGGTTCTCTCCCGAAAGAACAGCATTGGCACTTGAGGAGCTGCTGCTTCCAGTCCTTGTCTGAATTTGACCACTTGGGCTTTGCCTAAATCACAGTGAGAACATTCCAACATCTTGGAGTGACTCCCAGGGCTGTGTCTGAGTCAGGGAACAGCCCAAAGCTGTGGGTTCAGCCTGGGGCAGGCAGGGGTCACTGCTGAAGGATTTGGTCTTACTCTCCATGGAACGTCCCCACCACACCTGGAATCTGCATTTCCCTGAGGATTTTGTGGTGGTTTTTTGGATTGGAGCCCACCTTGTGTGTGCATGGGGAGTCTGGGGGTCCTCAGAGCCGGCTGCCCCCGTACACCAGGGCACTGTCCTGCAGCGCTGCCCCCGCCCCGTAGCTGCCAAATCCCGACTCCGCAGCCACCGGACACAGCTCCTGGTGGCACCACCTGGATGGAGAGAGGGAGCAGTCACAGGGCTGGTGTCCCCCTGGAGACAGGGAGCAGTCACAGGGCTGGTGTCATCCTGAGCCATGCCCAGGTCAGATCCCACCCATCACTTCCTCAGTGGAGAATCCCAAGGCAGGGAAAGGCCCCATGGCTGGGAGTGACCAGCCCAGAGCGCTACTTGTCTCCACCTGGGAAGGGGCTGGGCTTGGATCGCTCGAGGGGCACAGCAAAGCCTTCTGCATGGAATCACGGACATGGAATCATCCAGAACAGTCAGGGCTGGGCAGGTCTGTGCTTACCTGAGTGCAGTGCAGGTGTCTGTGGAGGAGGCACCAGGTCGAGCTGCATGTTCCATTAACAGAGCTCCTGTGGAAGAGCAGGATGTGTCAGCATTCCCAGCATCCTGCCAGGACAGCCCATGGCTCAGGAAAAGCAACTGGGTTATTTCTTGGCCATGCTTGGAGGCTGTTTCAGTGGGAAAGGTGAGGACTGAGCTTTAAAGCTCCAACCTTGACCCAGGTGTGAACCAGGCACGTAGGACTGATTCCCAGCCCTGCCCTAGTCTGAAGTCCATCAGCACAGGAAGGATGTGGAGCTGCTGGAGAGAGCCCAGAGGAGGCCACGGAGATGCTCCAGGGGCTGGAGCCCCTCTGCTCTGGAGCCAGGCTGGGAGAGCTGGGGGTGTTCACCTGGAGAAGGGAAGGCTCCAGGGA